>QEPC01000136.1:2393243-2502336 GCA_003113815.1 Sphenodon punctatus | reverse complement strand
ACGTGGGCTTCCCCTCTTCCTGGTTCAGAGGTTGCAGCTAGTGCAGAATGCAGTGGCTCGTCTCCTTACGGGGAACGGGCTGCTGGGAGCATATTACACCTGTGCTCCGAGCTCTGCACTGGTTGTCGATAGCGTGCCGAGCCAGGTTCAAGGTTTTGGTATTGATTTACAAAGCCCTTTACTGTCTGGGCCTCTCATACCTCAGGGACCGCCTCGCCCTCCGTGCCCCAGAGCGGCTCCTTCGGTCCACTGGGGGCGCCTTCCTCGAGGTCCCCCGTGTTAAATGAGGGGCCACAATGGAGAGGGCGTTCTCTGTGGCTGGGCTGCGCCTTTGGAACTCCCTTCCGGAGGAAGCTCACCTGGCCCCCAGCCTGTTGACATTCCGGTGAAGTTGTAAAACCTGGCTGTTCGCCCAGGCCTTTGGGGGGGGGGGGGGGGAGGGGAGGGGTTTTAGCTCTCTCACCTGATTCATTATTTATAGTATTTATTGCTGTGAAAGGCATTTAGCCCTGTTTTAATATGTGAATGTTTTAAATTGTATTTTATTATTATATTGTTTTAATTGTTGGAAGCCGCCCCGGGCTTCTTTAGCAGGAGGGGTGGGGCATAAATCTATTAAATAAATAAATAAAAATAAATAAATACAATGAGGGCTAGGGAGGATTTTTTGTGTGCAAGCACCACAGTTCTGTAAACGCAACCTGACAAGCAGAGCTCTCACAGAACGGAGAGAAAGAGTCTGGCCCTACCATTATAAAGGGTTACAGTGCCCTCCCCCAGACCTCCCCTGATTGGTTGTGAGAGGCAGCAGGCATTGAGCAATCACAGAGTGCCATGAGACTGCTGAGGCCTGCTTGCGCTGCTCATTTGCCAGCGATACATCCATCAGATACTGCTGAACTGCTCGCCCCTCCAAACATAGGCACAGTTCAAGAGTTCAACCCTGTTTAGGACTCCAAGAGGTCTGCTCTCTCCTCCCATCTCCACATTTTCCCTCCAAAACCCAACTGCCACAGCACTAATAATAATGACAACAATAATGGCATTGTCGTTTTTGTTATTGTTATTATCAATTGTCATGTTCGTTATTGCAATAACGAGAACAAAAATGCCAATTCTCGTTAGCGTTATTGTAATAATGAAAATGACATGCACACTTCTACTGTGCACATATCCTAGTGGCATTAAACTACTGACACCTTTTATCCCTTCCCCCCAAAAAAGACAAAATTCATAGCAGTATACTTGAAATGAAGATATTTAATAAAAAAAAAACCTCAAGACCAGATTCTACAATGTTTACTCACGCACAGAGTCCTCTCTCACATCAATAGTCCCATTTGGTTTGTGGAAAAACATCCAGCATCCAAATCTTTTATTTTCAAACCAGCTGTCTAAAGAGAGTTTACTTGCTGTATTGGTCCCAAATGTAAGACATGGAGACAAAGTAGTTGAGATGATACCTTTTAATAGACCAACTACTGTTGCTGAGAGCAAGCTTGTTACATTTTGAGGAAGGGCTCCTGTGGCCCTCAAACATTGTACATTCTCAACAACAGTAGCTAATCCAACGAAAGGTATCACCTGAACTACTTTGTTTCCTTCCAAATCAACTGTGTAATTTATGTGTACTGAGAAATGCTTACAAATGAAGTTTTGAAATTACTGCATGGAACAAAATAGAAAGAGTTCAGTTTTCTTTCAGAATTCCAGCTTTTTTATAAGAAGTCTAGAAGCCTATGCTATATATTTAACAGACTACGTTTTGACATTCTCACTGTAAAGTTAGAGACCTTTTGTGTTCCATGCAAAACCCTTTACTTGTTCATGCAATTCATACTGGGTAGAAAAAATGAGCAAACCTTTCCTTCCCTCAGTTTTTTCTCACTTGTCTAATGAAGATGAAAACAAATTGCGACCATGTTTTAATTTACTGGCAGTGCTTCTATTTATGTATCTTCTCTAGGATTAAAGCAAATGGGAATATTATTCTAATTTCAGAATAAAAATCTTCAGTTGCTCATTCTTACTTAGATTTTAATTACTTTGATCATCTTTCCCACTTGAGCAGGTTTATATGAAAAACATGGGAGGGAGGGAAGTTTTCTTAAAATTGGCAGTGCTATCAGTTGATATATGAATTTCTATCAGTATAAGTGAAATCTCATGAGATATAAATGGAATAGTGATGAGACTCTATGAGATATGACATTCATTCCCACTCACTCAATAAGTGTTTCATAACTCACTGGAGGCCTCTGAGTTCCATATATTAAGATCCAGGCTCGAGAGGAATGTCAATGCCCTTCTATGACTACAGGGTTTAAAATACATGTGGAAATCTCTCTCTCTCTCTTCCCTTCCAAACTCTGATATAGGGCTGAAGCAAACAGCAATTTTGCAGCTTATGGGAATTATCATGATTTTGGGAATTGGGATTGATTTCTTGGTCCTGGTAAAAACTGAATTGCCAGGTGAAAATATAAAAAATAAGTAGAAGAATAAAAAATGCATGTGCATGCACAAAATGGCTGTCACCCATAACCAAAAATGGTGTCGATAGAGTCACCACCATTTTGTTTAAAGGCAGCAGATTGTGCATGCACCAAATGGCCACTGGGCCATTTTCAGCATGTGCAAAATGATCAGTGCCTTTAACCAAAATGGTGGCAATGGTATTATGGCAATTTTGGTTAAGAGGGTTCTAGATTTAAGTTTATTGTAATTCTGTATTTTTAATGTTTTTATGGGGAAGGTGTGGTGGTGGAAGTAGAGATGGGATGTGTCTGGAGAGAGGTGGCTGGGGAGGCCACAATCCCTTAGTGGGTGGGGAGGGGTATTATTGGGGTGGGGAGTTCAAGCATAGGCAAGTCTGCCATGGGCAAGGTCCTGCAGCCTCAGTGCTTTCCCAGTGCCTAGTTGCTATTGGGGTCTGGCTGTGGTTGAAGCAATTAAACGTGAATCCAGACAAGACTGAAACAATGATGGTTAGTCAGTCCTGGGATTTGCGTGGCATAGGGATGTCTGTGATTAATGGGGTCCAGCCTCTTTTGGTCACTCATGTTCACAGCGAGGTTTGCAACATACGGGTGCTCCTGGACCCATTGCTATGCCTTGAACATCAGGATGCTGCTGTGGTCAGAAGTGCTTTTCACCAACTCTGTCTGGTGAGAAGGCTGAAACCCTTTCTATCATATTCAAACGTGGCCACTGTAATTCATGCCTTCATAACTTCGAGGCTAGACTAGTGCAAGGCACACTATATGGGGCTGCCCCTGATGACTGTTTAGATGCTGCAGCTGGTGCAGAAGGTAGCAACCTGTCTTCTGTCAATGGTGGGTCTTCTCGAGCACATGACACCACTGCTCAAGAGTCTGCACTGGTTCCCAATAGATTTCTGGGCTCAATACAAGTTGCTAGTTTTGACCTACAAAGCCCTAAATGGCCTAGGACCCACATATCTGAAAGACCACCTCCCCTCTCATGATGGGAGTGCCCTCTTGTGCAATGTGCATACCATCTGCCTGGTGAGTGAGTGCAGAGAAGCATTGTCAATTGCTGCCCCAGTATTGAGGGACTTCCTTCTACTTGTTTTTTTTGTTTGTCAGAGCCCAAGTCGTCTCATCTTCCAGAAACAATGTAAGAAATTTTTATTTGACCATGCATTTGGCAAGCAGGGAAAGAGTTTGAGGAGATTGGGATAAGGGTTTGGAATGAGGGATTTTAATTATTTATATTTTTGTGTGTTGTAACATGCCCTGGGCCATCAGGATGGGACAGAATAATAAACTGAAATAAACAAAGTGGTCGAGATGGGGGGGGGGGGGGGGACATGGGAATTTTACAGCCCCCAGTGAAAGTATGAGCTTGGAAAATGTCACAACTCCACAGTGAGAGTGAAGTATAAGATGTGGGAGCTGGGGAGCTCTCTGCAAGAATGGGGTTATGGATTAGATAGGTAGAGTGGGTTCGTAGTGGATTATTATTTTGCGAGGGTTGATTAATTATTTTATATTATGGAGTGGGGAGTTTTAAAATTATTATTATTATTATTATTTATTTTTACTAATCATGTTGTAAATCAAAGCCTCAAATGGATAGGATAGGGGTATAAATTAAAAATGAAACAAAATGGAAAAAATATACTCATGCAAGCAATTAGATGTACAATCATTGACATGCCAGATACGTGGCAGTGACATGCATGCGTGACCTGCACCTTGACTTGACTTTCAATCATCTAATCTCTCTCCAGGTTCTTCTAACCAGTGAGCCAATTCAAACAGTTGCATGTTCGGGGGGGGGGGGGCAGAAAAATGTTTTCTTTCCTCTGTCTAAAGTGGGATTTCTCTCCATAAAAATAAACCAACCAATCTTAGATTCAGGATGGAAAAGATTCAACCTGTATCAGTGACAGGTTTTCTATATATACCAGTGTCACAATTTTAAAACACAGTTATCACATGGTGATGCGCTGCTAGAAATGGAAGTGAAGATTCCTTCTGTCCAAGTTGGACCCAACATTTGCAAAAACAAAACACCAGCAACAAAAAGCTATCTGGGGTCAATTTCAGAGGTTGTTATGACTCCCTGTCCTAATGGACTCATGATAAAGGTGATAACTGTCTTTACAAGTAAAAGGATATTTTGTAAAGTCTTATGAAATGTTTGAAAACACTATAACATTCTTAAATGAATCTTCTTCTCTACCATATGTAGCCTACACAGAATATTAAATAGTGCGCATGTTTGGGTGAGCTCCATAACCAGTTTGTGACTTTGTTACATTTTTAGAAGTATTTAGGTAGAACCATTACATAATATCTACGTGAAGCAAGAAGAAATTGACTGAACATGGGCCTTTTAAAAATGAGACATATCCATGCATGAGTGGGTTTGTCCTGTTTGAAAGTGGCGGTGGGTGGACAATGCTTGCTCCTGTGAAACACGCACCTCCACCGACCTCTACCCACCGTCCCCACATAGTGCAACCGGTGAAAACTTAGGTTGCTTTGTGCGGGGGCATGGGTGGGGATGGGTGTGCACCCATCTGCACCCATCCCCCGCACTGCCCTGCAGCGGCACCACAATGGACCACCCCACCCCAGCAGCAGCTCATTTAAAAAAGGCCATACAGCTAGCTGGGGATGGGGGGTTGGGGCCATGGAGTAACATGGACACAGGTTCAGAAGGCTGAGTTTGTGTTTGTGTGGTTGGTCCCAAATATGAGAGGCAAGAAACAAAGGATGAAAACAAAGGAGACAATAGACCAGATCAGACCAGACCAGGCGGGTCTTCGCCAGATCATCTTCTCCCCAGCCATGTGGCCACCACCCACTGACCTGGCATCCCCCACTCACGACGGGGTCTTGGAGAATGTATCTGGGCTAATGTGCACCCACATGTCTGCATTCTGTCAATTAGGTTTCGCGCAGCTTCACGTGCATACTGCACCATAGAGTCACAGTCAAAAGCCTGGAGTGTTGGAGTCTGATTATGGTGGTGAAGGGGAGGCAAGGCGAGGCACAGCAGGGAAGAATGCCTGCCCATCTATGCAGTTTGTCACACTAAATATTGTGAGTGGGGGCTGAATGGAGGCTGCACGGACCAAACATGGACTGCAGTGGGCTATCAACTTGTTTGAAAACACCCAAAGTACTTTAGATGATATCTCTTATTGGATCAACTTGTTGGTGAGTGTGTGTAAGCTTTTGGGCCATACAGAGCTCTTCCTCAGCAGAACATACACACTCTCACCAACAGAAGTTAGTCCAATAAGAGGTATCATCTTAATTACTTTGCCTCTTGTCTCTCTAAGTCTGTTAAAGCAAAAGGTGAAGTAATGAACTGACAATGCCCTGTCAGGAGACTTCCTTCCTTTAAACTTGAGCATAACTGATACTGTACTAACCTCAGGTACTAGGGAGTCAAGCAATTTAAGTAAATTTGATATCAAAACACAGTTATTGTGAACCAGGGAAAATGCAGTGAACACAGGTCACACATGTTTGGATAGTCATTGGAGCTGATCCCATGCCCTGTGGATTCTGCGCGCAACTCACATACATGTCCAACACGGAACCCATATGGATTCCACACAGAGGGGTTTGGGATTGTGGTCATTGACATGTCAGTATGTTTGACAAAAATCTATGGGCCTGATCCAGTCCCTATTGATGTTTTCAATAGTTGTTGGATAAGAATAACAGAAACTTTGACTTGAATGCCCCTGTAGACTGCTCCTAAAATGAGACTATTTATTTGAGTAAAGACTACTTCCATGAGTAAAGGTTCACAGAGAAGGCCTTAAATAGTATTGAGGTTGTTTTATACTGGTATTGCAAAAGAGCATGTTCTATTTAAATCAAGTAGAGAACTACTTCAAATGCATTAGCATACAAATGATTCATTCAATACTTTGTGTTGTGAATATATTTTTTAGACTATGATAACATACCAGTATGGTGCCCGTTGCTTTTATTTATGACAATTTTACTTTAAAAATAAGACATGCAGTTTTACGTTCAACATTTTTTTACCTTTCAAGTTGCTGCACAAATAAATGTAACCTAACATATCATTGAAACATCAATTACTTTTTATAAAATACATACCTGCATTTAATAAAGGTAAGTTGTCTTTACCAATTATTCCTTCAGGGGCTGTACATTCACAAACCAGCGCACACTATAAAAGAAAAGGCATAACATCTTGAAAGAAAAATGTAATTTTTCAGATGTTGCTGCAAAGAAATTCAAAACAGCAATTTATGAAAAACTTTAGACAAATGTTGATCAGTAACCTATATTTCTAATCTTACTTGTTTTGTGAAGCATTTTATTTATTACTAATTTTCATTTTTCATGAGCAATGCAGTTGACATTTAATGTCCTATCAGAGTTGCAACACAAGCTTCTGTACAGAAGAACACAAAATGTGGAGGAATGTCCCATAATGCTGTAGCTAGATGTTTCAAAGGATATAATGTCATAGTATAAATAGTTTTGGACATGCCACAGTTTCAAAAGGATTTCTTTCAGGTGGTCCTATGCAAGCTGAGGGTAATTCAGGATTTTGAGTGAATGCAAATTTAAATGGGGAGATGAGATGAAAAAGGAACTCTGTGTAGAACAAAACCTGAGTTGCAGCTTGTTTCTACAATATATTTATTTATTTATTTATTTAATACATTTATACCCCGCCCTTCCTGCAAACAGCTCGGGGCTGCTAGCAAATCTCAATAAAACAATATTTAAAATATTTAAAACATCATAAAAATCTCAACAATTAAAACAGGGAAAGACAAGATTATAACAAAATATAATATATATGTAGGTACAATGTCTATGATTAGGACTAGTGATTCGCATAGTAAAGTTATATGAAAATTCAGTTTTGCTGAAGCAAACTTCAGGAATTTCTAGTGGGAAAAAAAGTTTTCCAAGAAATGAGTCACTTTTCTATTAATCAAAAATGTATATGAAAATAGGACTTGTTCAAAGTATTATACATTAGATAACACAAGTCTCAGGCTGTTTTCAAACAATGCACCTGAGCATGCCCACCCATGGGACATGTGTGCAAGCGCCCGTGTAAATGAGGAGGTGCGTGGGTGCGCACTCCCGTAACCCACACAACCCCCAAGCATCCCCACCCATCCCCCATGCATGGAGCAACTGGCAAAAAGGTGGGTTGCTCCATGTGTGTAGATGGGTGGAGATAGGTGGGGATGGGTGTTCAACACCCACTGGACCATGTCAATGGAGCAGCACACTCACTCAAGGGTCCAGTTTGCCAGTACCATAGGGAAAAGGCCATGTGAGGTCCAGAGTGGCACAACACCTGGCCGACAATAGACACACAGCCCTCCCAACACATTCACAGCCCGGCCAGAGCCCCTTAAAGCTCACGCATGCGAAGAGATGGGTGCTTTGGCCCCAATCATGGCACCCAAAAAGGCCTTCATGAAGAGAGCCAGAGCCATGGAAGACCTCCCAGACAGCCAGGTAAGACGACACTCCTGGCAGAGGATGCCACGTCAGGTAGGAAGCAAACCCTTAGTATGAGGTAGGGATGGTCCAAGGCATAGTGTGGGTGGGGAGGAACAACAGCACATGGAGGGATATAGCTGATACAAGGCACAGGGAGCAAGGGACAACAGGCACTTCCTCACGGTGATGCCCCTGACATACAATGGATGGGGCACTCATGCATACAACTGCAAGGAAAGTATGAGGATGCACACCACAAGCACAAGCCCCCAATTAACACAACCATAACGGGCAATCATCAAAAGCACCAGGCACACAACAACACCCATTCCTTGTCAGTCACAGGAGTAGTGTAAGGCAGGTATGCCCATACAGCGATGGGCAGGGGCAGACACACACACTCACAAAAACATATGCATGGAAGCAGAACAGGTCATGCTAACCAAAGCCTCCCTTCCATGTGCATCCCCCCTTCCTCCATGTGGCCAAGGTCGTGTCTATTGGATAAGAATGTGGGAGCGAACTCCCGGTATTCATGTGGTGGTGTCTATCTTCTTACCCCATGTCTTCTGGTGGCCTTGTGCCAGTGAATGTGTCTGGATTAAGGTACCTTTGCTTTCAATTCTGCCCTCACATTTGTACTGTAGATTAGGGGTGAAACGGCAAGCGGCAGCAGCTGTTCTTTTTGTCGGACATGTCCAATCCGACACCGCCTTCATGTACACGGCAAACCCCACTGAAGTAGTGGCACTTACCGATATTTCCTGCCGCTTTACGCTTAACCATATTGCTGTTCCCTTTTTTGAAATTTCAGAGATTCTCGTGGTCTTCTGTGAACTGTCGTAAACCTTCGGGAACGTCCATATAATTTCATAAAAATACGTAAATTGTCACGAACTGTCGTAAAACGTCGTTAACTGTCTGAATGTGCTGTGTGTACTGTTTTATAATTGATGGATCAGATGAAAGCCTTTTTATTGGTTTTAGTGGCTGTCCTTTCTGCTTGAACTAGCACATGGGTTTTAAAGGTAGCTCTCCCTTTATTCCTTCTCTTTCTATTTGACTTCTGCTGAGGGCTCACTCATTCAGCCCTTTGCATGCCACAGCTACCCCATCTAACGTAAGAAACCCACATTACAATGGGCACACACACAAACAGGACATTTGGATCTATACCTAGTAAGTTGCTTTGTTATTCAGTTATATGAGATAGCAGAAAAAGAACTCGCTCATATTATACGTGCCATTGGCTGCAGGCACTGCAGCCAGTCAGCACGCACGCACTGCTCAGCGTATTTTTGTTTTCCCTTTTGTGGGTATTTTTGACCCAGGATATTCTGCTAGCATGGGGCAATTTGGGCTTAAATTAGAGAGGAATGAATAAATGCAGATCTCTTCTTCTGCTAAAGAAGGCTCCCCATTAAGAACTTAATCCTCAAAGTGCTCTATCAGGGTAAGCCCCATCCAGATGAATGGGGCTTGTTGTATGATAAAACAATTTGAGGACTGAGTTGCGAAGAGGAAGTCTAAACAGTCTACTGATATACTGAAAAGGTGCTGAAAACCATAAGACAACTGCCGAAAATTATCAAAAATGTCACTAAAACTGCCATAAATGCTGTAAATTGCCATGAACTACTGTAAATGCCGTAAAAGTTACTACACTCCCATAAATTCTGCAACTGCTGTAAACTACTGTAAATTTTTGAAAACTGCTGTAAATTGCTGCAAAGTATCGTAAATTGCCATTTCTTGCCATTGACCCAGTAGGAGACACGTCGAAAAAGCGGCATCTCAAAGCAGAACGGCAAACAATGCTGCCGCTTCAGGCCTACTGTGGATTCCTTTTGTCCACTGTGGCTGGGAGATGGCAGCTCCATATGAGCATCAGGGTGCCCATTTCTGTGGTCAGGGTGGTGGAGAGGTGTGGTCCATCTCTGCCAGCACATTACTGAGAGACCTGTGGCTGAGGGATGATATCCAGAGGCTGTTGTGGAATCCACAGTCCTCTTATGACAGCAATGAGTATGGCCTGCTTTCACATAGCATGTGACTGCTAAGGACACTCCTTTGGGGGCCTTGATTGTCAGTGGAGAGCGAGAGTGTTGGAGTTCTATCTGCTGGAGCCCACTGTGAATGTTCCTCCACCTGGAGTGGTGCTGCTGTGGGAAGCCAGTGACAGCACTACTCTTCAGACCATTGCTGAACTGCCAGAATTTAACTTGATCCTCCTGGGTGGTGGTCCATCTCTGCCAATCTGGTTTGCGAACATCCTGATGCATACCCATGGTTACTGGAGGGGCTCCGTAGGGAGTGCAAGGATTGGCTTCATGGGCTGGACTTGTTCACACCCCTGGCTGGGAGTCCCTACCTTACTGGTGCACCTGATACGGCAGAGATGGCCGTCCTGTTGGATATTTGGAACTGTGGGAATGTCTGAGCTGCTTTGGCCAGCAGACACCCCTTTTCCACGCACTACATGGTGGATGCCCAGAAGTATCGCTACAGTATGTTTGCATAGGCAGAATATGCGGGGGGAGGGGGGGTGTTCTGTGCAGGCTCCTCAGCATCCCTGAGTCAACTTCAGAACCCCACTCCAAGATGTTTGCCCCCATGTGTGTGATCCACCTGTGTGTGATCTGCTGCTTGTGGCATGGGCATAGTTTTCCCCGCCCCTGTATCCATACTCCTCCTTTGAACAGAGTCCTTTGAACTTCCTGTGTTTGTCATGGACTCTGCTATGTGTGGCCTGTGTTTGGGACTGGACTCCCTGCCTGGCAGGGTGCCTTGATTTGGCTGATTCATCTACCTTTGCATTGTTCACCCTGTTAAAATAAATGTGTCCCTTGCGTTCATCTGCTTCTTGTGTTGGTTTTCCCTTGCCCTATGGTTTTGTATGCACTGTTTCCCTGTGCCCTGTCTCTGGTGGCTTGCCTGTGTGTACCTTCCACTGTCCTTCCTTCTCTGCCCACACAGAGTCTGTTTGGGTATGGGCCGCAACGGCAGCCATAGCTTCGTTTGCTCTCAGTCGGCCTTGTTGCCATGGCTTGCTGTGGGGCATGGTTTTCCTCTGATCGGTGTAGTGGCTGCCCATTTGAATGGTGATCGTGTTTTCTGGGTGAAGGGCTGGATGGGTGGGGGCCAGGATTGTGGGGGCCACAATCCTTATGTGACCTGCCTGGCCAGTATCTGTTTGAATCCCTCCCCACTCACCCATGGTGGGTGGGCAGTGGGTGGTTACTCCACCCATTCCCCACTGACCCGCCCCTCAGCCGTGTCCATTTAAAAACAGCCTAAAACTGCTATCTGTGTGCCTACCGTTTAGCCTCACAAGCACTAGGAACACAGGAGTCAGAAGTGAGAGAAATGCTTTTTTTATCACAGTATCTATTTCTTTGACTATCAGCATTGCAGAAGTACCTCTAAAACCTGTTAATCGAGATATCATGCAATTCACATAGGGTTGCTAGCTCTTCACGTTTTCCCTGAAAATTTCAGGTTCAGGTTTATTATCTTCACTTTCTGGATTACTTAAAGAAAACGTCTGGTGAAACCAAAGGGCAAGGCAATGGGGATGGGGGTCTGTGGCTGCTGAGTGACACCGTCGCATAGCACCCAAACAGCTGGAGTGAGTGGGGAGTGCTTCAAATCGGTAGCTCTCAATGTGGCTACTCCAGCCATGGAGGTGGCCACCATACATTTAGCTTGCCCCGCATGGAGTACTCCAGATTTCCCAGCAGTGCTCCATGGATGGCCATGAGTGGGTGCTCCATGGCTCATGGGAGCACACATCTGGCCACTCTACCTTCAGAGGGGCGGTGGGCTGCATGGCTCCTGGGTGGCCGTGTGGGGTAGCATCTCGTATTAAAACACCCAAAGTAAATCTCATAAGCCTCTTGGCCCGATTTGTCTTGTGGCAGAATTAAGAGAATCCTCAAGTCACTGGTTGAAATCAACAAATGTGCGCATTATGCACTGAATTTGCTTTTTAAAAAATATTAAGCTGCAGTGCTGATAGATGGCAGGACATTTAGACATTTGAAAGTACTTTAATGACCTGTGGCCATAGCAAGTGTGTATTTTAAGGGATGGCAATGAAACAGGCTGCCTATTTATTTATTTTATTTTATTTATACAAAATTTATATCTTGCCCCACCTGCCAATAGGGCAGCCCGGAGCAGCGAACAGCAACAATCAATAAAACAATAAAACAGTTTAAAACAGTTAAAAAATACAATAATGCAGGGGAAAAACAAGACCCCCCCCCCCCGGCCAAGGGTCTTACATAAACGCCGAAATAGCAGGACAGTGGGAGCCAACCGAGCCTCCTCCGGGAGCGAATTCTACCCAGAGAAATCTGGATTCTCCACCATGGAAGGTTTTTAAGAAGTGGGTGGTTAAGCATACGTTTGGAATTATTTAGGTATAGCAGATCCTGCACCATACAGGGAGCTGGACTTAATGACCTTCAGGGCCTTTGACCTTTCCAGTTCTATTATATGAGAACATTTTTTAATCAACAACTGTGGTATTTTAATAGTAAAAACACTTGTGCTGCAAAACACTTATTGTCCATCAAGAACTGATGCACCCACCATGAAATTTATTAATATAACAGTATTACTATATGCAACATTTGATCATGTTATTAATACATTAGAGAAAACAGAAAAAGGAATCTTTAAAGTTTCTGTGAATTGTGCCCTTTAATGAAGGCGACATGGAGAACAATTTGAGCCTGTTTTGTAACCTGCATAGGGATTTTTGTTGCTGGTTTTTATTTGGGGTTTTACTTCACATTTTTCACTCCTGCCTTTGACTGCTTGAATATCTCTTTTCCTGTTTGGTGATTTAGTTTCCTAGCTACCCGTATGCTTAGTTTTCTAAACAATTTTCAAGGTAGCTCTCTCAGCTTTACTTTTATGTATAATTCTGAGCTTTAATATTTCTCAAAAGCTATGCTTTAAAATGCTTCCAACTGACTTTTTGTCCTTCCAAAGGACAATCAGATCCTATCATTCTCTTGCAGTTCATGTAGGGTCAGGTCATAAACTGTACCATTCACATGAAGCAATGGGCTGTATACCATTCTCTTCCTTGTGAAATATTTCTATTTATTATATATATATTTATTTCAATTTATATCCCACTTTTCTCCTTAGGCTCAGGGTGACTCACATTTCAACTTAATAGCTTTAACAATTAACATTTAACTATTAACGTTAAACTATTAACTCAACTAGTAATCCTCACAACAACCCTGTGAGGTAAGTTAGATTGAGAGATCTGTGATGGGCCCAAGTTCACCCAATAAATTCATAGCTGAGTCTTCAATCAAGGGCCTCCCACTACCTCCTGGTCCCTCAAGGTCTTACTATGCCACTTCTCAAAACACCCGGGAGTTGCCCAGCACCGCTGTTTCTAATGATACCTGGGTGACTTCCGGTTCACGGAGGAGTGTCTAAAGACACCACACACACACACCCGCAGAGGTGTCCAAAAGCCGGAGGTTTAAACTGCGAGAGAAATCCCGCTTGTTTAAAAGTCCTTTTGACATGAACTAGGTCCAAAATTACCTAGGCCTTACCTATTTCACTACCACCAATTGTAAATAAGAAGTGCCATACTTAGTCAGTCCAATGGTCCATCAAACCCAGGATCCTATCTCTGACAGTGTCCCATCCTGGTTGCTTGGGGAAAGTATTCAGCAGGTCACTATGGGGTGATCCATTTCCTGCTGTTCACTCCCAGCTCCCAACAGTAAGAGTTTACATCCCCCAAACCTACTTGGCTAACAGCTGTTAATGGACCTACCCTCCAAGAACTTATCCAATTCTTTTTTAAATCCAGTTATACTGCTGGCCTTGACCAAATCTTCTGTCACCAAATTTCAAAAGTCAATAGTATGTTGAGTGAAAAATACTTTCTTTTATTTATTTTTAATCTGCTGTCAGTTAGTTTCATTGAGTGTCTCCTAGCTCTAGTATATTTGAGAGGGCAAATAACTGCACCCTATTAACTCACTACACACTGCTCATGATTTTATAAACTTATCACCTCTCAATTGTCTCTTCTCCAGGCTGAAGAGCCCTAACCTATCTAGCCTCTCTTCATATGGAAGCTGTTCCATACCCCTTATCATTTTTGTTGCCCTTCTCTGTACCTTTTCTAGTTCTACGATATATTTTTGAGATGGAGTGACCAGAACTGTATACAATATTCAAGGTGTAGTCACATCATATATTTATATAAAGACATTATGATATTTTCCATTTTATTCTCTATCCCTTTCCGAATAATTCCTATTCTGTTTATTTTTTTAACCACCACCACACACTGAGGATTTCAATGTATTGTCCACAATGACTCCAAGATCCTTCTTCTGAGTGCTAACTCCTAATTTAGTACCCAGCGTTGTGTACTCATAGTTTGGATTATTTTTCCCTACGTGCATCACTTTGCACATGTCCACATTAAATTTCATCTTCCGTTTAGATGCCCAGTCACCCAGACTCACAAGATCCTCCTGCAATTCTTCACAGTCCATTGGGTTTTAACTACTTGAATAACTTTGTGTCATCTGCAAATTTGTCCCAGCCTCATTCTCTGCACTGAGACAGAAAAAGTGAGGGCCTTCCATCAGCCCTTTGGTTAATTAGACACGGTTCTGACAGTAAACAGGGAGTTTATATATGACTCTTGAGCCAATCAGAGACTCCAAAGATGGGGCTGCAAGCTGGTGTAATGCCTTCAGGTCACCTTGCAATTCTATGGCCAGAGCTCCTACTAAGGAGCACAGCATGCCTGAGTTCAAAGCTATCACAACCACAAAGCACCTCAGGAATACCTGTCTTCACTATGAGCCTTGACCTTTCCTTAAACTGGTACCGCCTTAAGTGACTCTCAGGAACTATTAGAATCAGGATTCAAAAGGCCCTTGGCTCTTGCTACTTTGAACTAATAAACTGAATCTGTTATACCCCATACAGTTGTGATTCTAATACACTCTTCAAGGGCGTGCGCATGAAAATATTCTCTACAAACTGTTCCATCCAGACTCCAGTTTCTTTAAAATGAAAAGTTATCAGATTAAACATAAAAGAAACTAATCAATGTCCAGACATTTTCTATATGGTCCATATTACTCTAAACATTGTTTTGGATGGAACAGGGAGGGTTCCAGCGATTACAAAAATGGAAGTTATTTACCGAGGCCTAAATCCAGCATTTTGTTTTTCTTGCGCTGCAAGAAGGTTCTGTCTCTTAGGGTAAAACCAGACGTGACAGCGGTCTGCTTTCCCTTGCGGGTCATTGTGATGTTTGGTTCATGGCTGCCAGATATTGACCCGGGGTATCCTGGGTCATGTTGGCGCCTAGCACAGGCTCTCACCTTGGCAACCAGCCAAAGTAACAGTCTGGGCCTAGGGCCCACCCGACTAGGGCAAAGTGGGCCATCCTGGAGCTTGCATGTCTGTTTCTGTGCCCTGTAAATTTTAAGGCCAGTCCTGCAGTCTAGCATGCTCTACTACCCTGTCTAAACCACTGGTCTCAACAGCTTGAGCCAATCAGAAAGACAAGGATAGAGGTGGGTATGCCAGACTACCAAGACTAATAAAATACTCTGCAGCAATGGGTGCATTGAGATCAGCAGTTTTTACCAGCAAAAACCAGGAAGTTACAGTGTGGACAGCCAATGGGCTGCAAGACTGGGTCTGAGAGGCTGGAATCAGGGTAAGGTGCTGTTGTCAGATGGGAAGTGGCATAGCTATTTGTTGTCAACAGAAAGACATGGAAGATCTGAAGGGAAGAAACTGTGGGCAGCAGTGAGAGTGGGCAAGTCTTGGAAACTGGGAGACATGGGGCGCAGCCCAGCACATTGAAACAGGGAGCTGAAAACACAAAGGCCTAGCTGAGGCCTGGGGAGGGGAGAGGTTGAGCCCCACACAATAGGGGACACTGCTGCCTGTGGTTGCAGCAGTGGAGTGGCTCCAGAAGGCTGCCACCTTGGACAAATGAATTCACAAGCTAGTAGACAGAGTCAGAGAAGGCAACACCTTTGACTGTCAGTTCCTTTTTCCAAAGCATAGTCTCATTTCATCTCCCCTGGGATGATAAATGTCTTGATTCTGCTGTCTCATTCATCAATAAATTTCTACCTGCCCTTCCCTTGAAGGCTCAGGGCGGCTTACAAAAATATATTAAAAATATATAAACATAAAACATGTTTATAAAAACATATAAAAGCAATTTATATATATATATATATATATATATATATATATATATATATATATATATATATATATATTTATTTATTTATTTATATAATTTTTTTATCCCACCCCATCTGCCCACAGGGGAGCCCGAGGTGACGAACAATAATATAAACGATAAAAGAATAAAAAAATGTAAAACAATTAAAAAATCACCAATATGGGAAAAGAAACCCTCCCTACTCTCACCCCATCCACCCTCACCCTCGCCAAAGGCCTGGCGGAATAGCCAGGTCTTACATAAATGCCAAAATAGCAGGAGAGTGGGGGCCAATCGAGCCTCCTCCGGGAGCAAATTCCACAGCACAGGGACAGCCATCAAAAAAGATCTAACATCGGTGGCCACCCACCTCGCCCGTGGAACCTCCAAAAAGACTCCCACGGTCGATCTCAAGGGTCACACGGGCACATGGGGAGTGAGGCAGTCCTGCAGATAAGTAGGGCCCAGGCCGTGAAGGGCTTTAAAGGTTAAAAGCAGCACCAGCACATATAAAAACAATTTAAAAACCCTAAATCCCACCCATCAACCATCTCCCTAATGCTTCCACCCAATCCCACCCAACTCTATCCCAGCACACCAAATGCCTGGCCAAACAAAAAGGTGTAACATCTCTTCCAAAAGATAAGCAGGGTTGGGTTTGGGTGGATCTCCAAGGAGAGAGAGAGTTCCATAGTTGTGGAGAAGCCTGTGTGTGCCTGCGATGTACAAACCACATGGGTAGTTGGTGCTTGCAAGAGGGTGCCCTTGGCCTTATTTAAGCGGCAAGCCTTGGTGCTTGCAAGAGGGTGCCCTTGGAGTTCATGACGGAACATAAGGGAAGAGGTGGTCTTTCAGATACTTGGGGCCTGTCAAAACCAGCACCTTGACCAGTCCCGGACTCAGAGGCAGCCAGGTGAGTAAACCCCCCCCTTTTTTTTTTTGTAAGTGTGTGGAAGGACTGTTCTCAAGATTCTTGCCTTTTCTTGATAAGAATCCAGGCAGTTCTTGGCTTGTTCCTATTTGCAAGAATGAACCAAGCATCCTGATTCTTGTCGAGAAATGTGAGAATACAAGAATCAAGTTTCAGCTCTACTCTGGAGTACAGGTATAATGTGCTTCTCACGATCCAACCCTGACAGAAGGCAGGCCACCACATTCTGTACCAACTGCAGCTTCTGTACAGTTATCAAGGGCAGCCACATGTATTTATTTATTTATTACTATTTTTATATTTACTTTTATCCCCTTCTCTCCTATTGGTGACTTGAGACAGCTCACAACATTATACATATAAAACACAATAAAAACAATATACAATTAAAATAAGCATACATAGTCTAAAATCCCATTCTGCACCAAACCAAACCAAATCCCACTCAACAACCAAACTAACCCATCCCACCCTCCCTCCCCTGTTTTCCAAATGCCTGATGGAAGAGTCAGGTTTTACACTGCCAACAGAAAGCAATGAAATCAGTGGCTGATACGAACCTCCGCTGCCCCCCCCATCAGCACCTCTGCTTACCACTGCTGTTGCTGGGACACCTGACTATGCGGTAGGGACCCCCGAGTCCCCTGGATTGTGATAACGCCTCCCCCCTTGAGGGGCTGGGGCCAGGGACTCCCTTGCAGCTTGGGAAGGAGGCAGAGGCTTATTTAAGTGGCACATCGATTGGTCCCCACAGGTGCTGCATCTGGGGGGGTGGGGCCGGGAGCCTGGAGGCTACATCAATTTTATCAGTGTTAGAGTGTCTGTGTGAAAAGGGCCTAGGAGAGGATGAGGGGGCTTGTCCACAGAGGGTAAGTGGGGATATATTTGGGGATAAGGGGGTTGATTAGGCCCCTGGGTGAGAGAGGGGGGGCAGGTTGGGGATGTGGGGGAGGAGACGGGGGTGAGTTCCCTCCTTTGCTGGCCTGGCGGAGAGGCCAGACTGGGGGTGGCCTGCTGGGGGAGGGAGCAGTGGCAATAGGGGTCATCATGGACCAGGGGGATAATGGTTCAGGGGGAGGGTTTGTCATCATGAGTGGAGGTACTGGTGGTTAATGCCTGTCTCCCGCTCGACTCTCCCCAGTTCAGATAACCGGGAGTTTGTGGCTTCAGGCAACCCTGGCCTGTCACTGGTGCTGTTTAACATGAGGTCAGTAGTCAATAGAACCTCTATTATTCACTATTCCATCTTGGAGTGGGCGGCCAAACTCATGTGTGTGACAGATACTGACTAAACAAGGTGCTGGGGCCAACTTTGGTTGACCTTGTTCCCGCCAGGTACTTGGCTTGGATGTCAGGAGGTTTTCAGTGCAGACTGAGTCCAGACTGAGGACCTTCATCTCGTGTTTGATTTGGCCAGTAACAGACCAGGAGGTCTGTCTCGAGACAGATTGGGGGTGTTGCTTGTGTACCGTTCACTCCACTGCACTGCTTCATCCCTGAGTGCTCTAGCCGATCTGGTCTCGGATTTGGTCTTGCAGTCTCCTAAGCTTAGTGTCTTGGAGGATTTCAATATTCATGCTGAGGCCAGGTTATTTGGGGCAGAGCAGGAAATCATGGCCGCCATGGCAACCATGGGTCTGTCCCAGGTGGTGAGAGGCCTGACTCATGGAGGGGGTGGGGGCATAGTGTTATGCACTGACCTTGAGGCAGGGGGTTCGATTATTGGGGGTATTGGTTGTATGCCCTTGCCGTGGTTGGACCATTATCTCCTATGGGCTTGCATTTCAGCACGCCTACCTGACTGTGGGAGAAATTAGAATGGTCTGTCCCAGGAGTCTTATGGAACCAGTTAGGTTCTGGAATGCTCTGGGGGATATGCCTGTTGACCTCAGTGGTCACTCCATTGATGACCTTGTGGCCTTCTGGAATAGTTGACTAATGGGGTCTATCAATTGGGTAGCTCCCAAGCATTAGCTTCCAGAACTTCACCACTGCTAGGCTTTGTGGTTCATGGAGGACCTGGTACAGTTGAAGCAGGAGGGGAGGCAGTTAAAGCGTCAGTGGCACCGTACTTTCACCCAAGATGATCAGTTGCAGCATAGAGCATTTTTGAGAGCCTATGCTGTGGCTATTCAGGCAGCAAAAAATCCACAAAGTTTTTGCTACCTTTATAGCATCTGTTCAGTCTCATCCAGCAGAGCTGTTCTGGGTGATGAGAGGTCTAGTCACTCCAACCTATCTCGGGCTGGAACTGGATTCATCCATGGCCTGTTGTGACATGTTTCTAAAATACTTTGCTGATAAAATCGCTCGCACTGAGCACGGCTTTGGCTCTTTTATTTCAGAGACAGTGGCAGAGCCAGAGGTTAGGAATCCCCTGTCTGGCCAGAATTTGTAGGATGCTTTTCAATTGGTCATGGCCGCCAAGGCAGTGGATGTTCCGGGGTTTGTTTGGGCCACAACTTGTGCATTAGATTCTTGCCCATTCTGGTTGGTGAAAGCCACCAGGGAGACCTTGGGGCTGGTGTTGGCTGGGGTTATCAATGCCTCCCTTCAGGAGGGGAGTGTGCCGGCCTGTCTCAAGGAGGCGGTGGTCAGACCGCTCCTCAAGAAACCATCTTTTGACGTTGGTGCCCTGGAAAACTACCAACATGTCTCTAACCTTTCCTTTATAGGGAAGGTTATTGAATGGGTAGTGGCCCAACAGTGCAGGCACATCTGGACTGCATTGGTTTTCTTGATCCCATGCAGTTGGGCTTTCGACTGGGTTATGGTATGGAGACCACACTTTCTGTTCTTGGTCGATGACCTACTCGTTGAACTGGACAGGGGTCATATGACCCTGTTGGTCCTGCTGGATCTATCTGTGGCTTTTGACACTGTGAATCATGAGATGCTGGTGACTCGCCTGTGGGACCTGGCTGGGGTGGATGGGACCATTTTACAGTTGTTCCGTTCATACCTAGTGGATAGATCTCAGTGGGTGATAATAGGGGACCGTACTTCATCCCCTGGGGATCTCCCATGTGGGGTCCCACGAAGTTCCATTTGTATTGCAAAAATCTAACCTCCAGGTTACGAAGGCATGGATGATGGTGGCCAAATCAGAGTCTGATAGAAAAGGTCACAGCCTTCTCACCAGATTAACTTGGTGAAAAGAGCTCCTAGCCACTGTCACAACCTGGCTGTCCAGAAGCAGCAATGGATTCAAGAGCATCCCAAGGCTGCAAACGTGAGTGACCAAAGGAGGCTGGACACCATCAATTAAAGGGGTTCCAATGTCCCCAGGTCACATGGCTGGCCAACCATCATCACCACGGTCTTATCTGGATTCATCTTCAGTCGGCTCGTCCACATCCAGTCCACAATGGCAGACAGGCACCTGGTAAGTACCGAGATTGCAGGGTCTATTCGGATGAAAAAGGTCAGATGAAAAAGAGAGACAGAGCTGGGTGTCATCAGCATACTGACGGTACTTCACTCCAAAACTCCAAACAATCTCACCCAGGGGCCTCAGATACACATTGAACAGGAGCAGGGACAAGATGGAGCCCTATGGGACCCTACAAGGGAGCTCTGAGGAAGGATGATGAGCCACTGCCCGTTACCACACTCTGTGTTCTCCCAGCTAAGAATGAGTGGAACTACTGAAGAGCAGTCCCATGTACCCCTGTCAGGTTCTGCAGCCATGTCAACACCACCTCATGGTATCAAAGGCCACTGAAAGAAAGATCTAGCAAAGGCAACAGGGTATAATGTCCCTTGTCAATTTCCAAGTGGAGATCATCAACCAAGTGTTAGGAAGAGGGGGAGGAATAGATGGGGAGTTGGAGAAAAGGTACTGTTTGTGGCCATCTCTCCGTGGACACACTGGGCTCTTGGTAATCCCCTCAGGTTGTTGGGTGGGCTTTCCTACTTTAACAGGAGGCAACCCATTTCATCATAGGGGCGGAGAGAATGTGCCACTCGCAGAAGGAATGGGGAACACAAGCAAGGGAGGGGAACAACAGTTGTCGCTACCATACGCGCCCGGGCACCTCGGTGGAGCACAGTGCAGGAATCTACTTGAAGGGGGAGCAGGGGAACAGGGCCAGGGAGTGGAAGGAAATGGGAAGGGAAAAGAAGGGGCTAGGGATATGGGATGAGGAGGGAGGAACAAGGCTCTCACGCTACTGCGAAGGGGGGGGGCAGAGGGACTGGGAGGGGGGAGACACGGACAACAATTCACCAACCCCGGGACCGGCAGGAGGGGAAAGGGAAGGGGGTGCAGGAGGTTCACTCTCACAACGTTATGCAAGGACTCAGAAGGGAGGGGTCAGGTATGGCAAGGCGGGGTATGCAGACACAGAGTACAATCAACAGCAATCTCCACTACAGACACTTAGCTTTCACCAACGCAGGAGCAAGGGCCAGTCTCTCTCTCGATTACCGGCGGAGACTTACTGTCCCGCCGGCAGCTTTATGCCTCTCAAGAGCCCTTCAGGTGTCAGCCCTTGGGCACTAATTAGGGCCCCGCCCTGCGCCGCGCGCGCTCTGCCGCTAGGCACGCACTGCATCGGGGGTGGTTGTGGAGATCCCCGTCCCGGAGGTTCCTGGCTGTGGAAGGGGAGGGGCCTGATTTGTTGTTGGGGAGGTGTCCTGCTGACGCGAGGGCGAACCTTGCCCTGTGGCTGAGGGGGCCGTCGTCTGCTTCCCCCAAGCCCTCCAGGGATTCCCCCGCCGCCTCCGCTGCTGAGGCACGCCACGGGACTGCGGCATGACAGTACCCCCCCGTCCAGCGCCCCCCCCTCACCAGGGTGT
Organism: Sphenodon punctatus; assembly: GCA_003113815.1. NCBI lineage: Eukaryota > Metazoa > Chordata > Lepidosauria > Sphenodontia > Sphenodontidae > Sphenodon > Sphenodon punctatus. Next base: position 2,480,360 of record QEPC01000136.1, on the reverse strand, counting down.
GAAGTCCAGGGCGGGAGGGGTGGCGGCGGTGGAAGGCGAGAACAAGACGGGGGGCATGAATATTGGCAGCGGGTTCCCAGGAACGTTCTGAGACCCCATAATGTTTCCAGTCCACTAAATAGTGTAGACGCAAGCCAATGTAGCGGGAGTCTAGAATGGCTTGGACCTCATACTCTGGGATTCCTTGAAGTAAAACTGGTGGTGGAGGCGGGGGTTGTTGAAGGGGGTAAAGAGGGGGAACTGCCTTCTTTAGTAGGGAGACATGGAACGAGGGATGGATACGGAGATGGGGAGGAAGTCTCACCGTGTAGGTGACCTCATTCAACCGTCGATGGATGGGGTAAGGTCCCATATAGGCGTCATCTAACTTTGAAGATGGTCGAAGGGAGGGATAATTTTTCCTTCTGACCCATACAAGGTCTCCTCTTTGGAAACTAGGCGCAGGTTTCCTACACTTATCTGCCATGGTTTTATATTGGTGGCGGGCCTTCTGGAGACATTGTTGGGCCTTTTTCTGGATCTGTTGGATCTGTCGTACTATGGCTCCTGCGGCTGGGACGGTTGTCAGGGGTTTGGTAGGTAGTCCTAATGCAGGATGATACCCATAGGAAATATAAAAAGGTGAGTCCCCTAAAGAGGCGTTTGGCCCATTATTATAAGTAAATTCAGTAAGGGCGAGATGCTCGGTCCAGTTATCTTGTAAATAGTTGCAAAAACACCGAAGATATTGTTCGATGTGTTGATTTGTTCGCTCCACCTGTCCATTTGCTTGGGGATGATATGCCGTAGTTAATCGAACTTTGATACCTAAGAGGGTACAAAGGGCTTTCCAAAACTTGGAGGTAAACTGGGGACCCCTATCCGAAATGATCTCTGTAGGGAGACCGTGGAGGCAGACGATCTCTTTTAATAAGTATTCTGCGGTGGTCTTGGCCGTTGGAAGTCCGGGGCATGCAATAAAATGCCCCATCTTTGTAAAATAATCTATTACAACCAGGATGGCAGTCTGGTGGTTGGAGGCGGGTAACCCCACAATAAAATCCATTGCGATTCGTTGCCATGGTCCTTTAGGGGCGGGGTTCAATTGTAGTAACCCTACGGGAAGTTGGCAGGGGACCTTGGTCCGTGCGCATATGGAACAACCCTGGACATATCTTTCGACATCCTTACGGATTCTGGGCCACCAGAAGTTCCATTGGATAAGTCGAAGAGTTCGTTGATACCCTGGGTGTCCAGCCAATGGGGAATTATGGTGCGCCCACAAGACTTGCGGTCGATATTTAGGGGGAATTACTACTAGTCCTTGATGGTAATAAAGACCATTGTTACGTATATGGCCCAGGAGAGTGGCTAGCTGAGGACTTTCTTTTTGGATGTCTTGCAGGGAGGGGAAGGTAGCTGCAAAGATGTGTGGGGAAATCACTGGTTCTGGGCAAGAAGGAGGAGTATCCTTGGTTTCGTCCCACCGTGATAGTGCATCCGCCATGGTATTCTCTGACCCAGGGCGGTATTGAATTTTAAAGTGGAAGCAAGAAAAGAAAAGTGCCCAGCGAGCGTGCCGCCCATTTGTAATTCGTGCTGTCTGAAGGTAAATTAAGTTCTTGTGATCGGTTAGAACCAAGATGGGGTGTGGGCCCCCTTCCAGGTAGTGCCGCCAAGCTTCAAATGCGGCCTTAATGGCCAGGAGTTCTTTATCCAAAATGGTATAGTTCTTCTCTGCCGGGGACAGTTGTCGTGAGTAATAGGCACAAGGTAGTCATTGTTTCTGGCCGTTAATGGCTTGGGTGAGAACTGCTCCTAAGGCTTGGTCTGAAGCATCTGCTTCAACGATGAAGGGCTTGGTTATATCCGGGTGTTGGAGTAAGGGGGCTGAAAGGAACGCCTTTTTTAGTTGTAAGAAGGCTTGTTGATGTTGAGCGGACCATTGATAAATTGCCCCCTTCTTCAGTAATTGTGTCAACAAGACTTTCTTTTGCGCATAATTATCAATGTACTGGCGGTAGTAATTAGTACTGCCCAAAAAGCGCTGCAATGCCTTGACTGAAGAGGGAGCGGGCCAACGATGAATTGCAGAAACCTTGCTAGGGTCCATTTGGATCCCTGTGGCGGATATAAGGAACCCCAAAAAAGGGACAATGGTTGCACTGAACAAACATTTTTCCAATTTACAATATAGTTGGTGGGTTCGTAATCTGGAAAGTACGATTCGAACATGTTTCACATGTTCGGGACGAGAGGAAGAAAAAATTAGAATATCGTCTAAGTATACTACAAGGAATTCGTCAAGAAGATCCTGAAAGATATCATTGATAAAATGCTGGAACATCGCTGGTGCATTTACCAGTCCATAGGGCATTACCAAATATTCAAAGTGGCCAAAACATGTTTGGAATGCTGTCTTCCATTCGTCGCCTTCCTTGATTCGAACTAAGTTATACGCTCCTCGAAGGTCAAGCTTGGTAAAAATTGTGGCCCCTTGGAGTTTCCCTAGGAGCTCTGAAATGAGGGGAAGGGGGTAGCGGTTTTTGACAGTGATACTGTTAAGGCCACGGTAATCGATACATGGGCGAAGATCACCCCCCTTCTTGGGGACAAAGAAGAGGGGGGGCCCAGCTGGGGAAGAGGAATGTCTAATGAAACCTTTGTCGAGGTTTTCTTTAATATATAGGCGGAGGGTCTCAGTTTCCCCTGGGGTTAGATTGTATATGCGGCCATAAGGGGGCTCTGTTCCAGGGAGTAATTCGATGGGGACGGTGAGGGGGAAGGGTGTCCGCTTCTTGTTTGTTAAAAACCCCTTCAAGGTCCCTATAGACCGGTGGTAGAGTCGAGGTCCCGTCCTCGGGGTGGATTTCAGTCACCCCCAGAATTCCTGGTACTGGGCGTATACAACCTTGCTGACATTGTGGAGATTCGAATTGCAACCTTCGGCTTCCCCAGTCTATAGTAGGGTTGTGCTGGTGTAGCCATGGGAAGCCCAACACCACAGGAAACAGTGGGGAGGCAATCAAATCAAAAGGTAGATTCTCTTGATGTCTTCCAATGGAACATGTTAACGGAGGGGTGCATTGGAGCACCGGGCCAGAAGAGATGGGTGATCCATCGATGGTTTGTACCCATTCTATTTGGTTGCGTTGCTGGACAGGGATCCCTTGGTTGCGGGCGAGGGTGATGTCCATAAAATTGCAGGAGGCCCCGGAGTCTATGAGGGTATGAACAATCTTGGAGGTATAGGGACCAACTTGAATCGTCATGGGGATGAGTAAATGTCAGGATGCGGGGGTCCGAACACTCCCAGGATTTTTGGGGAATACGGAGATTACCGGGAGGCCCCCTGCCCCTCCCGGCTGTTGGCATTTCCCGATCCCGGCAGGTGGCTGGGTTTCACTGGGCATTCCCTGGAAAAGTGAGTATTTGCCCCACAATAAAAACAAAGACGGAGGAGGCGTTGTCTTTCCTTTTCAGCGAGGCTTAACGGACCCCGAACTGCCCCAATCTGCATTGGTTCTGGTCCTCCCTCTACTGGTGGACCGGGGGGGGGGGTTCACCACGGGTATCCGGATGTTTCTGGGAAAGGCCCCCTTGCCTTGTTCGCGTTGCCTCGCGTTGCCCAATTGGCAGGGTTACTGCCCCTGCCAATTGGTCCTTAATCTCGTCAACGAGGCCTTGACGAAATAAGGCCTGCAGGGCTGCATCGCTCCACTTTAAGTCAAAGGATAAGCACCAGAACCGGGTGATGTAGTCCAAAAGGGAGGATTTCCCTTGTCTTAGATGCAGGATAGCCTGTTCGGCGTCTCTCATCCGGTGAGGGTAGTCAAACAGGTACTTAAATTGCTTGACAAACTCATCATAATCTCGTAGAAGGGCATCATTTGCTGCTAGGAGGGGGGTGACCCAATCAAGGGCCGTTCCTCCCAGCAACGCAATAATAAAGGCCACCTTTGCTTGATCAGTCTGGTAGGTACAGGGTTGGGTCTGAAAAGTTAAATTACATAAGGCCAAAAACCCCCGGCAGGCTCGTCGGTCCCCATAAAATTTATCAGGGCGTGGGGCCTTGGGTTCTCTAGGAATGGGGGCTATGGACCCCGGGCCAAGAGGAGGTTGTGGGGCGAAGGAGGGAACCGGGGGTAACTCCTCGTCCACCCCTCCGACTGCACCCACCATTCCCTGTAACACCTGGTTCTGCGTTCGAAGGGCCTGATTCTGTTCCCTAAGATCCTGAACCTCCAAGGTCAGACCCTGAACGGCCCGAAGGAGGTCCAGGATTTGCTGGGCAGGGTCCCGGGGTTCCATAGGGAAAAGGGAAAGAAAAAAAAAAAGGGGGGGTGTANGGAGAAAGGGTACTGTTTGTGGCCGTCTCTCCGTGGACACACTGGGTTCTTGGTAATCCCCTCAGGTTGTTGGGTGGGCTTTCCTACTTTAACAGGAGGCAACCCATTTCATCATAGGGGCGGAGAGAATGTGCCACTCGCAGAAGGAATGGGGAACACAAGCAAGGGAGGGGAACAACAGTTGTCGCTACCATACGCGCCCGGGCACCTCGGTGGAGCACAGTGCAGGAATCTACTTGAAGGGGGAGCAGGGGAACAGGGCCAGGGAGTGGAGGGAAATGGGAAGGGAAAAGAAGGGGCTAGGGATATGAGACGAGGAGGGAGGAACAGGGCTCTCACGCTACTGGGAAGGGGGGGGCAGAGGGACTGGGAGGGGGGAGACACGGACAACAATTCACCAACCCCGGGACCGGCAGGAGGGGAAAGGGAAGGGGGTGCAGGAGGTTCACTCTCACAACGTTATGCAAGGACTCAGAAGGGTGGGGTCAGGTATGGCAAGGCGGGGTATGCAGACACAGAGTACAATCAACAGCAATCTCCACTACAGACACTTAGCTTTCACCAACGCAGGAGCAAGGGCCAGTCTCTCTCTCGATTACCGGCGGAGACTTACTGTCCCGCCGGCAGCTTTATGCCTCTCAAGAGCCCTTCAGGTGTCAGCCCTTGGGCACTAATTAGGGCCCCGCCCCGCGCCGCACGCACTCTGCCGCTAGGTGCGCACTGCGTCGGGGCGGGGTGGAGATCCCCGTCCCGGAGGTTCCTGGCTGTGGAAGGGGAGGGGCCTGATTTGTTGTTGGGGAGGCATCCTGCTGACGCGAGGGCGAACCTTGCCCTGTGGCTGAGGGGGCCGTCGTCTGCTTCCCCCGAGCCCTCCAGGGATTCCCCCGCCGCCTCCGCCACTGAGGCACGCCACAGGACTGCGGCGTGACACCAAGGATACAAGCAGTCTCGGTGCCAGGTCCAGGATGAAAACCCAACTAACATGGGTTCAGGAATCCAACAGCATCAAGATTAACCTGAAGATGCGAGGCAAACACCTGTTCAATAATCTTCCCTAAAAAGGAAAGGTTAGAGACAGGCTGGTAGCTGGCCGGGAAGTCAACATCAAGAGATGGTTTCTTGAGCAGGGGATGGACAACCATTGTTTTGAAGCCGTCAGGCACTCTTCCCTCCCGAAGGGAGGCACTGACAACCCCAGCCAGCAACGGCCCCAATGTCTTCCAGCTAGCTTTTACCAGCCAGGACGGGCGTAGATCTAACTCACAACTGGTCACCTACACCACTCCAAACACATCCTCAGTATCGGTAAGCAAGACTAATTGAAGTTGATCCAAACAAACTGGACAAGACCTGGTCTCCCCGACCCCAAACTCTGACTCTGCACTCAAATTAGCAGTATCCAAGTCGAGCCAAATACAAGTGAGTTTATCTGCAAAATAGGTGGCTGTTGTGAGCAGCCCTGAGTCGTCTGTTGACGGGCGGGGGGATATAAATTTTAATATAAATATAATATATAACCACCACCTGGAATAGCTCTACCGCATGGCACTTTGCAGACTTTATGTCAGCAGAAAGAAAGCTTTTTGCAGCTGTGGCAACAACAAATAAAGATTTCTTTGCTGCTGCCACAGCCACAGCATATTCCTTCAAAAACAGTCTATGCTGCAATTGGTCAGGTTTGGTGCGCACGGAGCACCACCTGCAGCCTAACTGCCTACCCTCCTGCTTTAGAAGCCTCAGATCCTCCATATACTAGGCTGTATATATATAGCCAAAGCTATTACAATTTAAAAAAACAAAAAAAAACCCAACAATATAGCCATAAAACAAAATACTAAATAAGTTCCATACAACCTCTGTTCTGAACATCAACTCTCCAGAAGATGAAAACAAGTACATTAATATAAAAATAAAGATAAAAAATTTCCCAAAACATTTAGGGAGAAGTCATTTCTTTACCACAAACATATACCTCCTCAAATACATAGCAGCACTGCTAAAAGTTGCCACAGCCCTAGTCAGCTCTGAATCAAGTGGACTCAAAAACGTTTGCAATACATGATCGTAAAAACAACCATCCTGGGTCCCTCGGACTTTGCCCAAGTATTTTTGCCTCAAGCCTGAGAGCATTGGGCAATAAAATAAAATATGACTATCAGAGTCTATTTTTTGTAAATCACAGAAGGGACATAATCTCGCTTCCCTGGGAACACCAGTGAAGCGACCTTCCAATAGAGTAGAGGGGAAAACATTGCAGCGGAGACTTGCGAAGGCTTTTCTTCTCCCAGAGTCAGACCAAACAAACAAATAACGAGACCCTGTACTAAGAGGACTGAATTGAACAAACTCGGGGGCTACCCTCTTCTGGGCCTTCAAAGAGGCATTCTCTGCTTGGATTTGTTGGTCTGCAAGTCTTCTTTTCAGAAGGAAGATAGCGCTTTTCAGCCCCAGGTGAATAATTGAATCGGCAGAGAATCCAAGTTTATTGAGTTCTAACTCCACCAATAAGGAGTGAGTAGGCCACTTGTTCTTGCGAGACTCAAAAGCGACCTATCTTGAGTAGGGAACACTACAGTTTTCAGCCAATAGATGAGGAAGCAGACTCCTAGGTGCCACTGTGAGAATAGCCCAGGTCAACATAGCATACCACAAATCAACTAGGGCACCGACAGGGAGGCCATCAAGGGTTGCAGTGTTAGGAATGAGATGAAATTTAATAGTGTAAAGTGCAAGGTTATACATTAGGGATTTAATAATAAGAATTTTAGTTACCAGCTAGGAACTCATCAGTTGGAAACAACAGAGGAGGAAAGGGACTTCAGGGTTATAAGTGATCATAAAATGACTATGAGTCATCAATGTGATGCAGTTGTAGAAAAGGAAAATGCTACCCTGGGATGTATTAGGCATGGTATTGCCAGCAGGGAAATGAAGGTATTGTTGCCTCTGCACATCTGGAATACTGTGTTCAGTTCTGGTCACCCACGTTTAAGAAAGATGAACTTAAACTGGAACAAGTGCAACGTAGAGGTACCAGGATGATCAGAGGGATGGAGAACTTACCCTGTGAGATGAGGCTGAAGGAGCTTGGCTTATTTAGCCTATCAAAAAGAAGGCTGAGGGGAGATACAATTATACTGTATAAATATATATGGGGAGTTAACGCAATAGAAGGGGAAGTTTTGTTCAAATTAAAAGGGAGCATGGGTACAAGAACTAATGGATACAAGGTGGTTATCAATAAGTTTAGGCTGGAAATTAGAAGAAAGTTTTTAACAATTAGAGTAGTGAACTACTGGAATAAGCTTCCAGGGGCAGTTGTGGGAGCAAAGAATCTGAATAGCTTCAAAATGGAGTTGACAAATTTATGGCATATATCTTGTGAGGAATTTTTATTATTTGATGTTGCAGGAAAAGGTGTGTTTCCCCCCCAGTAATACATGTTGATTCCCCCCCCACCACCTTTCTTCCTGTAGCATCAAAGCAGTCTGCAGCTGGAGGTGGGACTATTGGGGCATTCTGAAGCCTAAGTACTATATTGTATACCACGTGCCTTGCTGGTGGAGCCTGTGCACATGCTCAGGGTCTAACTGATCGCCATATTTGGGGTCGGGAAGGAATTTTCCTTCTGGACAGATTGGCAGTTGACTCTGAGGGTTTTCCGCCTTCCCCTGAAGCATGGGTGTGGTTCGCCTGCTTGGGACATCTGGGTCCTCTTTTTCTAAAATGTTTTCCTGTTATTTCAGGCATCGGTGTACTCTGGTCTCTGCTTGTAGCTATTAGGGGGATTTCACTGTGTGGATGATTGGGGTATGGCAGGTCCTGCAGTGGTGCAGGTGGCTGAACTAGATGGCCCTTGAGGTCCCTTCCAGCCTTGTGACTTTATGACTCTAGGTAAATCCCCCAGAGGGTTCTGGAATCATATTGGATCCATTAGTTTTTGGAAGCAGACCATCCTAACTGGTCCACCACCCTGATGGGGACAAAGGAGCACAGGAATCTGGGCCCTCAGAAGGTAATGATCTGACCATGACAATGGTGTCGTAATGATGCACCCAATAATTGGACCCCCTGTTTCCAGACTGGTGCAGAACAAAAGATTCATCATGTGTCCAGACTCATATGTTCGACCAGATATTGTCTGGGATTGGCCCTTGGTTGTCATAGTGGCCCTAAACTCCTGCTCTGCCCCCAAAAGGCCAGTCTCGATGTGCTGAGATCACCCAATGTGAGATCACTCAAAACAATAAGTTTGGGTGATCTCAACACTACCTCTGAGATTATTTTAGCTAGAGCAGTCAGGGAGTCTGCTGTGCAGCAGGGTGTTTGGTACACCTCATAAATGTACTCTTCTCTCTCCCGAAGTTCATCTCTCCTTTGTCTTTTAGATTGTAAGCCCCGTGACGGTAGGGACCTGTTTATAACTATTGATTGTATATGTGTGTGTGCGTGTGTGTATATATAAATACACACATACACACAGAATGCCCAAATGTCAGGGGCATTATATATATATAAAATCAATCCTGGTTCTCAAACACTCGGTGGACATATTCTATGTTGGGTAAGTCAGACACCGGATACCTTTGCAGGCTGACTGCCTTTACAGACCACCACTACTCCACCCCCGCCTTCAATCCTATGATGATGCTGCACCAAGTAACTGGCCAACATCATCTGGGCCAACGCAGCCCCAGAGGCCTCATCCAACCAGGTCTTAGTAATGCATCCTGAGTAAGATTATGAATGATAGTTGTTTTATTCACCGCTCACCTCACATTAAACAGCACCAGTGATAGATCAGAGGCTCCACTGAGTCACAGAGCCACAAGCCTGGAAATGATCACATCTAGTCCAGCCCCATGCACCACTGCAGAACCTGCCACACCCCAAACATCCGCACAGAGAAATCCCACCAATAGCTACAAGTAGAGACTGGGACCAACCAGAGTACATCGATGCCTGAAGTAACAGGAAATAATTTTAGAAAAAGAGGACCCAGATGTCCCAAACAGGTGAGCCACACCCATGCTTCAGGGGAAGGTGAAAAACCCTCACAGTCAACTGCCAATCTGCCCAGAGAAAAGTTCCTTCCTAACCCCAAATACGGCAATCATAGATCACAAGCATGCGCACAGGCCCCACCAGCAAGACACCCAGTATACAATATAGTAGCCAGGCTTCAGAATGCCCTGACAGTCTCACCTCCAGCTGCAGACAACTTGGATGCTACAGGAAGAAAGGGAAGGGGGGACACAACATGTATTGCTGGGAGGAGGGGAGAAAAACAAACACCTTGTCCTGCAGCATCAAATGATAAAAACACCTCACAAGATATATGCCATAAATATATCCAACTCCATTTTGAAGCTATTCAGATTCTTTGTTTCCACAAATGCCCCTGGAAGCTTATTCCAGTAGTTCACTGCTCTAACTGTTAAAAAACCTCTTCTGACATAAAAAACTGACCTCAACCCCCAAATATCCCAAGACTGGGGGAGAGGAGGACAGGGGAAGAGACACCAAGTGCATACTCCTGTACCATGATGACATTTCCTCCCCCTCATGTCCAGCATGACCCCCAATTGGTTCAACAGCTGCCTCAACAGCCTCCCTGCAAGGAGATGATCTCTCATCTGGCTCTGGAAGAAGCCAGAGGTAGGGGTGTCCATTTCTTTTTTGTTTTTCTGGTATTAATAACATAATTTAATTTTTTATTATTAATACTAGAAAAAAGAAAATGAAAAAAAAAAAAAAATCAGAATAAAAACAAAAAATTGGAATTAAAAACATTACATTTTTGGGACATACATATCAGGCTATAGCTTTATTGTTTTCTGTCTGATTTACAGGAAATATGGAGATAATATACCCCTTACCCAGGGAATCATCCCTTCCACATTTCAAACGGATTGGATAAAGGCTACCGATTTTATAAGCATCATGGTTTGTGATGCATTTCTAGCTGTAACCTCTTTGCTTCCTCTCCAATTTGGATGCAGTTTGGACTGACTGTACCCCTCATCCCAGGTATTAGTGCTATCAAATTTTATGTGATGGTTTGTGCACACATTTCCAGCTGCAACACCTTTGGTTTAAATCCAATTTGAAAGAAATTAGGACAGAGTGTATCCCTCACCCAAGGTATCATACCTGACAAATTTCAGAATTATTGGCTAAAAGGCCACAATTGTATAAGCAATTAAACACTTGTGATTTTAACAGAAGTCGTGCAAGTACAAGTACTGGAGATTTTGGGACAAAAACGAAAATTTCAGGACATAACCAGGACTTCACACAGCAAGACAGAGGGAAGGGGGAAGCATCCCAGCAACCATGAGACATGACTGACACATCCAGGCTAGCCAAATGGCATCCCAAACACATCCTGCAGCACAGTGACAGTGGCTGTAAGAGAATCCATTATTGGCTCTAACAACGAAAATTCTCAGTAACAAAAAACAGAAAAATGAAAATTTTAACAACAAAATGAAAACAAAGAACAAAAAATGAAATGGATTCCTGGTACATGCCCCTAGCCAGATGGCATCCCCTAACTCCAACAACCCCAGAAAGAGATATGCCAGGGAGGCAGAACAGGAAGCCACCCAACACGAAGACCGTTGTCTTCCCTTCTCACAGGGGGGGTATAACACTTTCCCTGGGTCCCCTCCTATAATAAAACTCCTACCCATACCCCCTCTTACTGGGGGGACATGGCACCATTCCCCACACCTGACGGGAATGCCTACACATTCCCCATGCCTACACAACTTCTCACTGGGGGGGGGCACGGCACAACTCATCTACCCCCAACCCCTGTCCATACCCACCCACCATTCCCACCAACCAATTCCCCATAATCCTACCCAAGTCCCCATTTAAATTAACCTGCCCACCAAATTAAAATAACTCCCCCCACCCAAGGGATAAAACTATTTTAATAAAACTAAAGGCAAAGAAACATATAAAAAAACATAACCCCTATAACCCTTAATGGTTCAAGGCATTGACAAAAACAGACAAGGATCTTCACCGCTGACTGTAAATGAACAGCCCCACTGGACAGATGAGTGCTTTGATGAGTAGACATAGAATTTGCTGCCGTTTGTATTGTCCTGTGTTTACAACTTGTTCCCAGTTTGCTTTTTAGTAGGGCTGCACCAAATTGTAAAAAAAAAGTTTCTGAGGATTGGTTCCAAGTGTTTAGCCAGTGCTCGGTAACTTGTCCAAATCCTCGATATTCTGTACTCAGTAAAATACTCAGTAAAATAAAGCAAAGTGCTGAGTATTTTCCAAGTACCAAGTTCCCTTATATAGGACCAAGAAAAGCCCTGTATGTTGCAAGAAAAAACCCATATGTTGTCTATCTGAGGATTTACCTGAGGACCAAGTTCCGGGCCAATTCCTCTGTTACTCGGTACTCAGTAAAACCAACTTGACTACAGAGATACTTAATAAAAAACAAGTAATTTCGAATACTGAGTTTCAGCACTACTTATCCAAGGCAATTAAAAGTTGCATTCCATTATGCACAACTAGATTATACCATCTCCACATATGCAGATCGAGACAGTTCACTTTAGACATAACATTTCAAAGTCATATAAAAAGTTTCATATTAAAATTGAATTTTCCTACCAAATTGGGGGGGGGGGGAGGGGAGCGCAGGGGGATAGTGAAAGTGGAGTAGTGTACTATCCCAAATGTTTCATACAATATAGAGACTCTCAAGTAGTAGTCAATTATGGGGGACTGAGGTTAGAAATGAATGCTTTTGTCCTAACAAAACACAGGGAAAAATTCAGAATCAAATTCTGCTTGGGATTGCTCTATGCAAATATATTCCTAATTTAGAGAGCTGAGCAAACATATTGTACTTTATTCAATACATGATTTCTCATTTAAGTTTTTTAATAATATAGATTTAAACCCCACTGTGGTATTAATAATTCTGGTATGTGGCATAGCTGATCATTCTAATTGAATTTGTGCAATGAGCTGACTTAGTTCCTACCTTTCGTCCCTGCTCATCTGCTGTGGTGTGGTCTGCTTCTCCTTCCTCTACCTCCCCCATCTTCACAAGGCTGACATCTATGGTACCAACTGTCTTTCCACCATCAGAGGTCCTGAAACCAAAAATAGATTTTAAAGTATTTTTTTTCATTCCTCAGCAGCTTCTAGCTGCTTCAGTAAAAATTAGTTCTGTCAGTGCAAATTATCTTCCATTCGTGCTGTACTCCCATTAATCTCTGTTGAATAAATCCACTTCCTGCCACCATAAAGAAAGTGCTAACAATAGGACAGTAGTGTACTTTCCCAAGACTATTTATAATAAGGAAAACTTTGAATATATTACTTAAAATTGTTGATGTGAAAGTGCTGCCTAAAAAAAAGATAGAACCATTCCAGAAATACTATGAATTTTCATTCTGAATGTTCTCGTGAGTTAGGTACTTGTAATAAAAGACCATTACACTTTGTGCCACTGTCTCCTTTTATAGTCTGCAAACCTGGTGCACACTCTAATACACTGGCTCCTAAAAATAGTCATGAACACAGAACAGAACAAGAGCAGTAAATCACAAAACCATAGGCTACACAAGAAAACATAAAATGAGTCTTAGGCCATTTTTAGATGCTACCACGCAGGTCTACCCATCCCACACTCATCCAAATGCCTGTATGAAGCTGGTGTGGAGAGATGCATGCTCCTGTGTCCCACCCATCACCCACCCCTGGAGCAGTGGAGAAAAAGCTCGGATGCGCCGTTTGGGGACAGGGAAATCTGTGCATGAGGAGGGCTCCACATGCATCCCTGCCCCATGTGAACTGGGCTGCACACCCACCCAGGGGACAGGTCCACTGGCATAATGAAGAACTGGCGCTGCAATGGCCAGAGCGGCACAGTGGCCGCTCGTGAATCGGTGGCCCCCCATTCCACCCATATCCCGACCAGGAGACCATCTTCCTCATGGGCCCCAGCTGCGCAGGTCACATGCTGCCCACAGACCCTGATTCCAAGAGCATGCCCTAGGCACAGGAAGAGACCAGGGCCATCATCCACCTGTGAGGGGAGGCTAAAACGCAGGAGAAAAACCCAAGCTGCCATTGAAACGAATTGGTATACCACATCATCTCCAAGGGGATGGAGCAGTTGGAGTACAACAGGGACATGTCCTAGTGCGGGCATCAGGCAAAGGACTTGAGGAGTGGATACAAGTTGGTCCATGATAACAATCTCCAGTCTGGTCATGCCAGGTGCACAGAGCCATTTTACAAGGAGCTGGACAGGTTCCTACACTGTCCCATCTCCCCTTCACTGTGTGTGAGTTCCACCTAGAGCAGAGGAAGAACCAGCAGCTGCTGCTGGAGATCCGCCAGCGACTACATGAGCTGTCTCATGCCGAGTGCTAGATGGAGTCGGGCCCCTGGCAGACACCCATGACTACTGTGTTACAGAATCCTGTTCCCTCATTCCGTTGTCATAGGGTGAATAAAATGTTCACATGTTATTGCCTAACGTGCTATCCATGTGTGTTTCCCCTGGGTTTGTTCTCCCCTCCTCAGTTGGGGATGAGGTTCTGATGCCTATCGCTGTGGCTGCAGCACCCCCCTCCTCCTCAACGCAGCCAGGTGTTCCTGTACCGCTGAGGGACCAGGGTTACTTTCCGCAACAAGTTTGCTGGGAAGAGGCCTCCCACAGCATTTCTGGGTGTGTGTGCGTGGTTCCGTTATCTGGTGGCCTTGGGGCACAGCTGCATCTGGTTGCAGGCACCCTGTTGAGCTTATATTGTCCTCCCATCCCCATGGGGCAGTTAGTGCGTGCTGTAGCTGTTACACATCTGACATGTCCCATGTCTGTACCCTTCCATCGTGTGGTCTGTCAAGTAGGGCTGAAATGGCAAGCTGTTGCGGTAGCTTTTTCCAATGAAAAAACTCTTCCGCAATGAGTGGCACGGTGCGATAGAGACATTAATTCCATTACTTTCATTCTGCTACTTCCGCCGTTCTGCTACTTTCATTCCGCTACTTCTACCGGCTGCGAAAATAGCAGAACAATGTTTGTTCCGACAGTTTAAATCTTCTGCAGTTTCCATCAGCACTGTGAAGTAGTGGAACAATGTTTGCTCTGGCAGTTTCTGAGATTGTTCCGACAGTTTCTGAATTTGTGGAATGCCGGTGGAATTTGTGGAATGTTGGCAGAAAAGCTGCGGAACATTGCGGGCAATTTCAAAATGGTGGAATGAAATAGCAGAGTAGAAAAAGGAGCTGCCACTTCAGCCCTACCATCAAGTACAGCAGTTTGGGATGTCAGTGGAACCATGGTACTTAGTGAACTCTGGCTTAGCAATGATGTACAACTGCTGTTGGCAGAACCCTTGTCCACGTGTGATGGGTATTACACGCTGTCACAGAGCCTGTTGCTCCCGGGACATCGTGTGTGCAGCTGTGATTGCCAGCAGAGGGTGAGCAAGTTGGGTTCCGTGTTCTGAGCCCATTGGGGATGGGCCTCTGGCAGGAATACTACTACCATGGGAGGTGAGTGAGAGCACTGCTTTGCAGGAAATTTGTAGCTTCTCCGAGTTTTGCCTGTGTCTTTGGGGGGAGGGGGCGCTGTGACTGTTCTGCTGCATGCCCAGGGATACTGGAGACAGCTGTCAGAATCGCCTGCATAAGCTGTGGTTTCTCACGCTCCCAGATATCTGACCATGGAGCTTACTGCAGTGGAGATGGCTGTCCTGTATGAGATTTAGACCCAGATGAATGTTCAGTTCAGTCTGGGCAGCAAGGATCACTGTGATCCAAACTTCATGGTGATTGACATATGGGTATTGGAGAGGGATGTTTGCATGGGCAGTGTATGCAGAGGGTACATGGTCAGGGAGTTCCCAACTCTAGTTCTGCTGCTGCCATGACCCTTCTTTGAAACAATGCTTAGTGACTCTAGCTCCCCCCCCCCCCCGTCTCCCATGTCACTGGGTGTGGAACTCTGCCTTCTTGACTTTACCCTTGAACTGCGTCATCCTGGTCCCTCTGCTGCAACCACCACCACACCGGGAATTGTGCAGAGAGCCGACTGTGAGTCACAAGACAGGGTGGGAATGGACATGCTACAACTTGGGGCAATTTTGATTATTTTTTATTTATTTGTTTAAATTTTTATCTCACCTTTCCCTAAGGCTCAGGGCAGCTAACAATATATATAAAAACATAAAAATCAATAAAAACAAAATACCGCCCCCCCTCAAAAAAACCCTCACAACGTCCCACAGCCCACCACAAACGAGCCCAATACCACCTCCCCATGTCCTACTGCAACCCCTCTCACAACAGTACCCTAACCCACCCACCAAACCCCCATTTTGTATCCCTGCATGCCAAATACCTTTACAAAGAGAAAGGTCTTATAAAAGCCTCCGGAAGATGCTCTGTCTCAACTGAACCTCTAGGGAAGGGAGATGCATCGCATCAGGTTAGCAACCAAGAATGTCCCCCTGTGAGCCCTCGTCATTCCGCTGTAACTCGGCCTTCATCCCCCCTCCTCCCAAATTTACTGAGGACCGGGGCATTCAGCCTCAATTTGCCGAGTCCCGAATTTCCAAGGATAGTCCTGAAAAATCAGGGCAGGGAGGGGAGCCAGAGGACAGTGGGTGGAGGGAACTGCCCAGAGGGTGGTCAGGGGATGGAGGGAGGGAGGGTGGGCTGTGTGCTCTCTCCCAAGGAGGCTAGAATACACTGAACGTTCAAGATCGGTTGGTAAATAAACTGGTTTAATAGAGTTTGATGAATTATGTACACAGAATGAAGTACAGGTTACAGTCTTTCAGGTTTTCTTCCTCCTTCCCTCTAGGTAACAACATCCATTTAAGGTAAATAGGATTCACCACCTCAGGTTACAGAGCACATTTAAATACAGTTCAGGTTCTCAACCACCCAGTCCCTGCTTCCTTTTCTTGGATCAGGTTTCAAAGTAGTTTTCACAACCTCTTCCTCCAGGTTATCTCTTGGAACTGACCAGCCTCTAAATTAGTGCATCCCAGACTCAGCCCTGAAGTCTCTCCACACTCACAGCTGTCGATGACAGCACCCTTTAGTTACTCCCCTCCAAGTTGAGTAACCTCACTCTCTCACCTTTCCAGAGCTTGACTCCAACTGTCTCCTCCTTTTCAAACTCCTCCAACTTTCCATGCTCAGTTATACATGAGCCAACCTACATGCCCCCACCCCACCCAGCATTCTATCAAAGAGGGAATAGGCCAGAGTGGACCTGGGAAGGGAGGGCTAGTGGGGGCTGAGGGGTGGGGTACTTAAGGATGTCAGATGCCTAATGGAGAGTCAGGGGTGAGGTACATACCCTCTGGTGGGGGTCCTGTGAAGCGTGGCTTCTTCTTGGGCTGGTAAGTTTTAAAAAACAAAAAAACAAACTGGGCATGTTTAGAAGACCCTGAATGACCCCTTTTGAGTATGCTCAGCCCTTCCCAAGATGGCGCTGGCAGTGTCAACATGAGGTAGGCACTGTCTTGGATGTGGTCAGCCAGTTATGGCCATGCTCAGAATTCTGAGTACTCTGAATTCGTGAGTATTCTCCGAGGGTCCGAGGACCATCGCGAACACTCAGGAGTGATCTGAGGACCCTCAGAAATACTGGCAAATTTTTTCCAAGTTTTTCCAAAATGGCACCAACAGAGTTCACGCCATCTTGGAAAAGGTCAGTATATGCACAGAACAGCCCCGGTGGCAATTTTGCACATGCACAGAGCATTTTTTCATTTTTTTGAGACTCTCACAAGAATGGCAGCAAGAATGGCTCATTCCCAAGCTGATTTTCAATTGGAAAAATCTCATTGAAAGCCCCATTCTCAACAAGATTTTCTCGATTGGCAAGATCTCATTTCAGTCCTTCTTCAAGGCTCTACATAGCCTTACTCATCCCCATCTTTCTGCCCTTGTTTCCTGCTACATTTCCACCGAGAAACTTCGCTCCTCCTATGCCATTACTCTCACCCACTCCAGATTTATGAGAACTGCTCAGAACCACACACATTGCTTGTGTTATACATATAAGTAATGAACTGAAAGAATAATCAAACAAACAAAAAAACCCTCCAAAATTCCAAATATCCAAACTGAATAATCCAAGTCAGATATCTATGATGTGGAAACTGAAGAGTAATTATTATCCACTGTGTTGGATCCAGATTGAAGCAGGTGTATTAGACTAATTAGATATTCACTGTGGATATCTGTTTCAGCTCTAATCCACTGTTTTTGATAATGGAAGGTTAAAAATGTGCATGTGTTTACTTTGATGGCAGGGACCACGTCTATCTTATTGTTCTATAAAATGCCAGGTACATATCTGGCGCTATACAAATAAATAAATAATAATAATAAATCTTATATGGTTTTGTAAAATCTACATAATTCTGTATGTTCTGTGATGTGGCTTTTGATTACTCAAATTCATGGTAATTTAAAACAGCCAAAATCGTTGTCAGTTCTAGCAGGACTTTCCTAAAAACTCCCTCTGCATTGCTGAACCAATCAAAGTGCAAGAGAAAGGGAAATTATTAGCAACAAAACTGATTTCAGCTTAACATTTCCTAGGAGTGTTTAGTACCAATAGTACATAAACATAATTTTAAAATTTATGAAGAAAAATACTTTCCTTGGTGTTTTTTGGATACCAAAAACTAAACTGTATCTATCAATGAGACGTCTCTTCTTTGAATTACTGCAGAATAATTTTTTTCTTTCTTCTTTCAGAATTGGTATATGTAAAACAGGCTGCAGCAATGAATGGACAAATCAGTCTGTGAAGGGAAAGGGACTATGCAATGCAAACAGCTGTTGCCAGGTCATATATACCTTTTAAAAGCCAGGTATTATGGCAGATGGGCCAGAAAATAAAGAACAGTTCACAACAGTTTAATGTATTTTGATGAGAATGCCAAACTTCTGTCTCATTACCAGTTCATATTAAATATTTAACTATGAATTATAAGAAGCAAGGGATTTAATATTTGCTGTTGCTCTGGACTGAGATTAAAATGCAATATTCACCTTAGGGCAAGAAGTAAAATCTTACCCTCATCTTTTTAGGAAATTCTGCACACAAACAGAAAGCCAAGTATATGCTCAGAATGTATTAAACTGGTGGCTTCCTGTCAGGGACCAGGAGTAAGTAAGTAAGTAATTTTTATTGAGGCGTCTAGCTTTCGCCGTAGCCAATCACCAAACAATACAAAAGAACAAAACACATATACCAGGTCACAAGGTCCAATATTCATGTACCATTCAAATAACTACATACAATTCTTGATCAGAGTGAAATAGTCACCTTCGTCTATTGATCACTTTGATAATTACAAGGCGAGACAAAAAATCCCACCCCAGTCCATATCATACTCCATTAATTCCTATTCCATCTTACCGCAATCCTGTAAAGAAATTCAACATCACCAATCCAACAGCCATACCGAATTTTGTGGATAATCTTCTACCTTTCCCTTGTCCTCCCTAAGTCAATACAGGGTAAAGGCCCCCATCCAGCACCCTTTCCACACCCCTCTACCATGGCAGGGACCAGGAAAACACAGCCTGAGTCAGGAACTGAGACTGGGACAGATACCAATGGATCAGTGCTAGTACAAAGTCAAGAACATGTGCTGAGTCAGAACCAAGATAGCGGGATCAGGAACAAGACAGGACCAGAAGACAAGGATCAAGGCAGGATTAGGAGCACACAAAGACCTGTGCCTAGCTGTCAGGCTGGGTGGCCATCACATTGCACAGACAACTTCCTGTTTCCTGTTTGAGTCTTATATGGCCAAGAGCAGCCAATGAGAAGTCAGGGAGAGGGAGCCTATCAGGCACAACCAGAGCAACTAGAAAAGCCTAGGCTTCTCAGGGAATGGACACCAGGACCTGTGTAGCCAAATGGTTAAGGCACCAACATCAAACCCCTATAACTTCATGTTCAAGTCATACTCTGTGATTATAGAATCACAGAATCATAGAGTTGGAAGGCATCTCAGAGGTCATCTAGTCCAACTTCTGCTCAGTGCAGGAAATTCACAGCTACAGCATCCCTGACAGATGGCTGTCTAGCCTCATTTTGAAAACTTCCAGCGAAGGAGAGCCCACCACCACTGTAGGCAGTCTGTTCCACTGTCAAACAGCTCTTACTGTTAGGAACTTCTTCCGAATGTTTAGCCAAAATCTGCTTTCTTGTAATTTGAGCCTATTGGTTCTAGTCCTGCCCTCATGAGCAACAGAGAACAACTCTGCACCATCTTCTATGTGACACCCTTTAAGATATATGAAGTCATGTCTCCCCTTAGTCTTCTCTTATCCAAGCTAAATATACCAAGCTCATTCAACCTTTCCTCATAGGCAGGGTTCCTAATTTTCTCTGCCAAAAAATGGAAATTCTCTGGGAGAAAAAAACATAAATTCTCTGATTAAAAACACCAAGATCTGCATTTTTTGGCTGTTAAACACTTTCTAATTTTATTGCAAATTATTAATTTTTTGTGACAATTTGATGCACTGGTTTTTATTATTATTAATATTATTAATTATTTTTATTATTTATACAATGCAAGCAATGTACCTGACACTGTACAATCCATAGTCAGAGATAGGTCTGTACCCCCTAAGGGGCTTACTGCCACTGCCACTCAAATAACAAAATAAAACAATATTCCACACCAGCCAGCCCTGGCACGGAATCCAAGTATCTCCCTCTGCAGGTGTGTGTGATGGTGCTGCTCCAACTCCCTCTTCCCTGCCAGCACCGGCACAGACCCCAGCATACCTCTGCCTCAGCAAAAGCCAGATGTGGCTGTGTTGTCGTGCCAAATCTCTTCTCTTGGACGCAGGCGCACACCAGAACCTCCACAGAGCTTCCATCTCCTTTAAATTTCCACTGCCATCACTGCTGCCAGTGAGCTTTTGCAGGCAGAAATTTCCCAGAAAAAAACCCATAATTCTGTGTTTTTCTCTGAGAAAAAAGGAATTCCATGTTTTTCTGCGCTAAACGGAAAACTAGGAACCCTGCTCATAGGACTTGGTTTGCAGACCCCTGACCATCTTTGTCTTGACATTCCTGAACTGTTGTCCACAAGACAATGGTAAGTGGTCTATAGCTTGTCCATGGAGTCTTTTAAAAATCATGATATGAGCTTCAAAATCATGAGACTTTTATGGGGGAAATGTCCTTCCCTAGCTTAAACAATGAATACAAGATTGTGACATTTCCTAAATACTTCCCATAACCTTAATACTTAAAACATAAATATACTTAATTTTTTTTCTTACTATACAAATAGAATTTTTCAATAACATGTAGATTTTAATGACAGTTAAGGCATGAATTTTAAGATTGTGTTACTTTGAAGTAGTGCTGACAGGTGAAGTAGGTGAGTGTATTATTTTGTATATGTTAGTATATTTTTTAGGTATGGATTGAACATTGTTAATGAATCGTCATATGCTTATTGTGTTAACATACAGGTTTCACAAGCAAATAAAAGGAATACATATTAAAATAAAATACACAGAGATGAGCTACTCTACAATAGGGATTCTTACATTTCCAAACGGATAATCGTATCCAGCAATCTTTATTAAGGATTTACATGGAGTTTAAAGTTGCTTTCTTCCTCAGTTGAATAGTGTCCAACTGTCCACACAAAACTTGGCAACCTGAAATGTCATTTTATCATCAATATCTTGTATAAGGAAATTCAACATCACCAAATGGTTATTTGTTTTTAGACTAGCAGTTAATGGATTCAGTATCTCCCTTCATGGAGTATCATATAGTTCACATTAAGAAAAGATATGAGTCAGTTTCAACAACCTGTAGCGAACACTGTTTACATACCCACAGATGAAATGGGATATTAGAGATCCTGCCTTTGGTCACTGCCGAAGGGAACAACTCTACCCGAGCTAATGTAAAGGCTACTCTGTAGTACCAAGGCAAAGGTAAAAAAAACCATGAGGCAATTTTCAGAGCGAGGCAATCCCTTATATATTTCAGAGATCATTTGTGAGCAAATCGCAGCTAGTTCATTCTGCTGCTCCTGAACTTCAATTCTTTGCTTAACCAGAGCATAAGCGCTGGCCATAGGAAGGTTAGAAAAGAATTTTACTGAGAAGCCAAGTCGCTGGAGTAGGGCTTCTGTCTCTACTTTCCATGGACCGTTCCTCGAAATACTAAGAGCTAAGGGCTAAACTGGCTAATCCCATTGAAGAGACACACATATTCATTCTCTCTCACACACATTCATTCTCTCTCTCTCTCTCTCTCACACACACACACACACACACACACACACACACACACACACACACACAGCCTGGCAGGGTGGGGCAGTGCTGCCCAAGCAAGCCCGAACCTGGGGGCCAGTGGGGGGACTTGTTAGCGCTTAAAGTCAGACAGGGCTTGGCCAGGCTGGTTTGGGTGGGCGGGGGGTTGCCTCCCCCTCCCACCCTCTCCAGCCTGTTTTGGTTCAGGCAGCAGTGGCGGCCAGCATTCTGTGCACTGCTGCTACACTCTTCCTCTTCAGTTTGGTCAACGCTCAGGACTCGTGCCTGTGGGCCAGGCTCCATTGGGTGGGCGGGGTCTGCTGGGGCTTACCTCCCGTCCCATCTTCCCCAGCCTGGCAAAGCAACTGACCTGCTGGCAGTAGCAACAGCTTATCCCGGTGTCTCTCCAGACGACTCCTTCTGGCCACTTCCTGGCCCTCCCCACAGGGCCTCTCTGGGAGATGCAGCCAGATGACATAATCTGGTCATGCCCCTCTGGGAGGCCCCGTCGGGAGGGGCTGGAAGCGGCCAGAAGGAGTTGGCTAGAGAGTTGCCAGGAGAAGCTGCTGCCGTTCCTGGTGTCACTGGGTGAGTTGATTTTCCAGGCTTGGGAGCGTGAGAGGGGTGGCAAGCTCCGGCAGCCCCCCCACCAAACGCAGCCTGGCCCATGGGCAGGAGCCCATAGTTTTCGTCTAACCCCTCCTCTTGTGGACTCTCCTGCTCTACTCCTCCCTTTTGCAAGCTGGCAATTCTGTATGGAGAGGAGAAATATAGGAGATTCTGCTGGGGAGGAGGATTTACCACATTTGCCTCAGGGCCCTGCTAATCGCTCACTTTGTGGCCTGCCCGATCGTTCAATCTCCCCCACTGCCCAATCCGATCCAGCGGGGGGAGAGTGAAGGATCGGGTGGGCAAGAAAGTGAAGGATCAGGTGGGGGATAGTGAAGGATCAGGCAGAGGGACAGTGAATGAGGACAAGTGCTTTAAATGCCTCCCCTCCAACTGCCAGGATGTAGTGGGGAATATCATCCAGGAATTAGAGGGAATTCTGAAGGAGGTTCCCTCAGCCAGCGCAGCCCGAGCTGGCTATGCTGGGGCAGGGAATAATAATATTTTTATATAATGCCCCGCCCCCTGACACTCGGAGCACTTTGCGTATAACAATTTAACACAACTTTTAATCCGCACAACAACCCTGTGAGGTAGGTTAGGCTGAGAGAATAATGTGACTAGCCCAAGGTCACCTAATGAGTTTCTGGCTAAGGCAAGACCTGAACCGGGCCCTCCCACTACTTGCCGGTCCAGGCACTGTGCACTTTAGCCACTACACCACCCTTGCAGCTGGATGGTCATACTTGCTGCTAGGCAGAACCACACATGGGCATGTCATAAGTTCAGTTCCATTGGCCATAATGGTACTTTTACAACATTATAACTTTTCTAAAAAAACAATAAATTTAAGTGAAAAAGAACCAAAAGGGCCTATGATACAATGTCCTTTAATTTTTTAAGCAACTAAATGTAAGACATACATTGCAGAAACTCTGCAAAGTCCATCAATACATTCCCAAAACAGGAAGTGTTTGCTCTACTGTCTCCCATTGAAAAGCACTGGCAGTATATGGAGTTACCTGGGGAAAGAAAAACAAACACACAGTTGCAAGGGATCCAGGCTGCTTTTGCAGCCAAGCTCTCCCCAGGACCCCAGCCACGCCCCCTCCAGTATATAATGAAAAGTTTGCAACGGTACCCTTCACATGCAGGCTTGAATTTTGTAATAGGGTTTCAGCTCATTAGACACCACTATAAAAACCCAAGGCTGATCAATTTGAAACAGTCAGAAATTTCCCCAAAACTGCTCCTTAGCCTCCAATCTTTCAACTGTGGTATCTCGGCCATTTTCAATCCGATTTGTCTGAAATTTGGAAAGTTCCAACCTCTCACACAAGTGATCCTCTATGCTAATTTTCATGATACCATAAATCATCTCAATTTTATAAGCAACAGAATGTTTGTGCTTTAAAATGGAGAGTGCGCTTCGCCAGGCACTGCCATGCCTGGATAATGCTTAGGGCACACTCCTCTACCACTGGTTCAATGGCAAAACTCCTGTTGACTATCTCATTTCTATCAAGTGGTTAACTTAACAGTCCCCTGCACTTCACTACACTTCTTTTGCCCAAGGACATGTAACTCTATTATAAAAGGAGTAAAATATGAACTACTACCAATTTTTTCCATTTAAATGCTATTGTAATTTGTAGAGTATGGTGTGACACAGAAAACATTTTGGTCATGTGACATCTTGGTTCCATCTCTAATTCTACTGACTTAGCCACTGAGGTACAGATCTTGCTTATTTAAACAAAAAACGGGAAGAAGTAATGGGTTTAATGAGAGTTAGAACTCAGTCAGGACACAAGGCAAATGCAGACTCAGCTTTAACACCACAACATTTCTTATGCATATTCCAGGGCTGTATAGGGTGCCAATACAGCATGCTAGTCAGATGGACAGATATGTTATACAAAACCATCTGAAGTCACTGTGACAGGGTGTTATACTGCCAACAAAAAGGTAACAGATGCTCTAACTGTAGGATTACACCTGGTGCTGAGGAATGCACAGATACCTTGCCAATTAGAGGATCATGCTTAACACGTAACACCTGTGGAGTCACAAGACAGAGAAGATCTTTAACTGAAGTGCCCTCAGTCTAAGAGGGAGGCCAATGAAAGGAGCTCTGGAGTGAGTGACCCAAGCACAACTCTAGGTGGAGATAGTTTTCCAGGATTGAGGACCAGGGGCCATGGCCATGACAAAACGACAATCCCAAAGTGTAGCCTATTATTTTTGAAATGGTGACCATCACTGCCGAATGGTCTAAAATTTCATCTTGGGCCACAAGATTGGCCCCATTTGTAAAAGATAAAGTGCAAGCCACTTACTGGGCCTTGGGGGAGGAAGAAGCTTATACTTATGTAAAGGTGAAGGAAGCCTTTTTAAAAGTATGGGAATATCAGAAGGGGCTTCTAGGACCTGCTTCCAAACTATTAGGTTCTCGAAAGAAGGAAGACTTCGATCCCTGGCTCAAAAATGTCAATATTTATTTATTTATTTATTCAAATTTATTTATTTATTTATTTATTTATTTTGTTTAAATTTATACCCTGCCCTTCCCAAATGGCTCAGGGTGGCTTAGAAAATAGAGAAATATAATACATAAAAATAGCATAAAAACAACCCCCAACGTTTCCCCTCCCACCTCCCCAACCCCACTACAACCCCACAAAACCCTTCCCAACCAACCCCTTGCACCCCTACCCCAAACACCTACCAAACCCCCCATTCCCTATCCCTGCCCACCAAATGCCTTAATAAAAAGAAAGGTCTTGCACTGCCTTCGGAAGATGCCCAGGCCCAGGCTCAAATGAACCTCTGGGGGAAGGGAGCTCCACAGCATTGAGGTAACCAACAAGAATATCCTCCTGCGAGCCCTCACCTCAAGAACAAGTCTAGCAGAAGGTACTCACAGGGAGGCGCTCCCAGCCAATTGCAGGGGCTGCAGTGGGGCATGGAAGGACAGGCAGTCTCTCAGATACGTGGAGCCAGACTGTTTAGGGCTTTAAAGGTCAAAACCAGCGATTTAGCTACTTGTTGGCTGAAGTCAGAGAATAGATGTCCTGCTCAGATCATAGAAAATTGGCTCTGGACCAATTTATATTTATTTTGCTCAGGGATATGCAAACCTTGGTAAAATACAGAATCCTCAGACACTAGAGGTAGCAATACAGACGCTGAAGATTATCTTCTGACCTGTCCTGACCCAGGAAATATTTGTCGAGATACTGAATGGTTATGTCCTGGAGCTAAGATTCACCAAGTGAGAGGGCTTCATTCTGGAAATCAGTTACAGGGGAACAAAAGAACCAATCAAGGAAGTAAGGGGTATAAACCGGCCACTTTTATAGAGAAGTCCCTGGATGTAGGGAAGTAGTGGAGCACACCTACCCCAGCTAGGACAGCAGAGGACTAGAAAGAGTTCACTGTTTCTGCTGTGGTGAGGTAGTGCATCTCCAGAGGGTATGTCCCCTCATGGAATGGGGTCATGGTTGGGCCTTATATCTGCTAGCGGCTTTGTCAGCAACCCAGGATGTTCGACTAAGTGTACACCATGCCCATTCGGAGAGGAGATCAATCAGTCATTGTGCTATTAGATTCTGAATCTAACCAAACCTTAGTTAGAGAGCAATGGGGCAGGAGGGAGCACAGTAAACATTTTTTGAAATAAATAAATAAATTCCAGTGGCTGGTTCTGGAAGAGGAGATAACGTTACACTGTGTGCATTGAGACAGGAAGAACTATCCCTTGGTGTGGGCGCCCCTTAAGATAGGACTTTGGGAATATTACATGAGAGTGGGAGTGGTTCCCTGCCTCCCTTGAGCAGTAATCATAGGTTGAAATTGGGTAGCTTTCAGCCAGGTATGGCAACAAAGTATTCAGGATCGGATTTTTTTTTTAAAAAGGAGGGAAACCTTACTACGACCGGAGGGTTTGTACAGGATTCTGCAACTGAATCTCACATAATCTCAAGGAGACACACTAAAGAGGGCCACAAGTGGAATCTCAAGCCTACCCACAACTCCATACTAAGATAATATATGCCCCAGTCATAAAGAAGAGAGGGACACCCAAGGAAATGAAAACAGGAATGAGGTATCTTGAATTGCCATCAAAGGAAGAAAGCAAATTTGTAAACTGACCTGAGAGAAGAAGAAGGCGGGCACTGATAAGAAAACACAAATAAAACAGGAAACTTAGGAAATAGGAATATGCACTGAAAGTGGGAACAGGTTTCTTGGGGTGGTCAGACAGACAAACAATCAGGACTCAGGAAACAGAGTCAAACAAAGTGAAAGGAGAATGTGGAAGTATACAGACATCTCATTAAAAGAGTAAAGGGAAATCAACCATACCAAATACAATAGAAACCTTAAGAGGTTTCTTCGGAAAGGATCCCGAAGTAAAGGAGGAAAAATTGCCACAGGTTTTGCATGCAAAGATAGTCATGTATGGGTGTGACTGATATGATGTCGACGTTTATGTAACAGTCTGAGATAACTATTTTGTCCCCTCTCCTGTTCAATGTGTATATGCAACCGTTGGGTGAGATCATGAGAGGGTTCGGCGTACAATGTTATCAGTACGCCGATGATACACAACTCTACCTCTGGTTTTCTGGAGATCCAGGCCCGGCAGACTCGGTGCTTACCCGATGCTTGGCAGCTGTGGGGGACAGGATGAGGGCGAGCCGTCTGAGGCTGAATCCTGACAAGACGGAGGTGATGTTGGTGGGTAGGGCTGGGTGGTGGTGGCTCCCATCATTGGTGAGGTTTGCCCCCCTCTGGTCGCTCAGGTCCGTAGTCTGGGGGTGCAACTTGACCCACAGCTCCGCTTCGACTATCAGGTGGAGGCTGTGGTGAGAGGAGCATTCCACCAACTACATCTGGTGCTATGACTGCGGCCATATGTCTCTGACTCGGATCTGGCCACCGTCATCCATGCTTTCATTACCTCTCGACAGGACTACTGCACGCCCTCTATGTGGGGCTACCCTTGGCGATGGTCCGGAGGCTGCAGCTGGTGCAGAATGCGGCGGCCCGCTTCCTAACAGGGACGGGCCACCGCGAGCACATTACACCGGTGCTCCGAACTCTGCACTAGCTGCCTATTGTCTTCTGGGTCCAATTCAAGGTGTTGGTTATGACTTATAAAGCCCTACATGGCTTGGGTCCTGGTTACCTGCGAGACCGCCTCAACCTTTGGGTTATTTCACAGCCCTTGTGGTCAGCCGAGGGTGCCCAACTCAAAGTCCCCCGGGTATGCCGGGTGGCACCGGGGGGGGGAGGGCATTCTCAGTGCCACACCTCGGCTGTGGAACTCTCTCCCGTCGGAGGCCTGTCTGTCCCCTGAACTCCCCTCTTTCTGCAGATGTTGTAAGACCTGGTTGTTCCGTTGGGTCTTTGGGGAGGGGGGGAGGGGATTTTATTCCTATTTTATGTGTTACTTTTATATATTTTATATTGTAACTATATTATTTTATTGTGATGTTTTTATGCTGTTTGCAACCCTGAGCTGCCAAGTTGCAGGAGGGCACGGGATATAAATGTTTTGTAAATAAATAAATAAATAAATAAAATAACAGCTAGTCAATAGACTATTGTTGCAAAATAACGTGCAAATGGACATTAGGCAAACTGCACCAAGTAGCTTTAACAGAAAATTCAAGGCAGGAGAATTTGAACTAGAGGAAGTATCCAGTTTACCTGAGATGCCTTGTGGGGCTTTGGATCTACAGATAGTCCAGCTTTTGGGTATAACTGCTACACTGATTACTTTAGCCTCATCCTCCCATCTGCACCAACTTCTGTCAGTGACTGATAGTCATTTAACTAAGGCAGTCGCCTTTTTTCTTCTTCTGGTGGGTAAAAAGATGAGAATCGATGTAATAGGCTCTTAGGCCTGAATCAGACCTATGGAAGACACTGAGAATAGTGATAAAGTCATTCTTCATGTAGTAGACTTGTTTATGCTACGCTATTTTAAAAAAAATATTTATTTATTTTAATTTGTAAACGGCGTAACCATGCCCTGCTGGAATTTTGACTTTTTAGATTGACTTAAAGGTTTAAACAGAGATTTTCCCTGTTTTTCCTTTTTTATTATGTGGGCTGTTTCCCAACTGACCTCTGATCTTGTCCCTACAGTTCTTATTGTATTTTATTATGTTTTATTCTTTCTTATCTGAGTATCTTGTAATAGCAAAAATGCTGGAAACAATAAACTTGATTGATTGATTACTTTAGCACACTTGGGGGAAAAAAACTACTACTAGGGTTTGGGAGTGTGCTTATCTTCCCTGTAGGGAACATGTGATTTTGTTTTATTAGAAGAAAATGCCACTTTGGAGAGCCCTGGGAATTTGTACTGTTACTTTCTCTAGTTGCCTATGCAGTTTAACAGGCACTTCAGGGCCCCAGGGCTGGGGTCTGGTGAAACGGGTAGGACCGGACCCCACCTCACTCCTTTGGGACTGGAGTCCCTACTTCTCTTGTGGTTCATGGGCTGAGGAGGCTGCTGCCTCAGACTTGGGGGAGGAGGGTTCTGGGTCTTCTGTTAGTGCAACCTGTCTCCTCAGGGGGAGATATGCGATAGGGTGTTATAGCGTCATCAAAAACGGAACGGGGACTCTAACTGTAGGGTCATGTCTGATTCTGAGGAAGGCGCAGGTGCCTTGCCAGTTGGAGGATCATGCTTAACAAGTAACATCTGTGGAGTAACAAGACAGAGAGGATCATGCTTAACAAGTAACATCTGTGGAGTAACAAGACAGAGAGGATATTTAACTGGAGTGCCCTCAGTCTAAAAGGGGGAGGTCAATAGAAGGAACTATGGAGTGAAGGTCTGTAAAGGATTTGTAGAAACCTGCCAACACTGGGCAGAGGTTTAAGCTCAACTCTGCAGGCTGGAGGATAGTCAAGCAGAAAAGGAGGAGATCCCAGAGACTGAACAGGACCACAGATTCTAGGTGGATTCTATCTTCTGTATACGTATTACATACTCAGGCAGGATCTGGTAAATAGTATGATCATCTCTGAGGAACCCACGCTTGATGGGAGAAGTCCTCGTCTTGGAGGAAGGGGATGGCTGTAGGGGAGGACTGGAAGCCAGACATAAAACATTTGCTGTGCACAAAACCCTTAGTGGCATGCTTGGGAATAACATCAGAGAGAGAGAGAGAGAGAGCAAGCGCACTATGTGTTTAGGTGTGACAGTAGCTGCAAGCTCAATTCCTCAAAATATTTGGTTAAATGACACTCTTAACCAATGAGGAGGGATCCCACTACAGTCACAGTCACCATTCTGGTTGGCAGCTAGGGTGCAAGTTTGATGAAGGCTATTTATGTACCATTTTTCAGTATCTGCTGGAGGTAGAAATTAGTCATTAAATTCTCACCTCCCTACACTGAAAAGCAATGCTAGGGGTTTTATTTACAGCAATGCAAACAAGCCAACCCCAAGAGAACAACGTACATAGGTCTGTAACCTTTTTCTATGAAAATGTCCCTAAAGCCCTGACTGCAGAACACTGACTCCAGAATGATTTTATGGGAGAGAAAGAACATGGGATGAAAGAGCCACCCGAAATAGAAAGCCTTTTCTGCATTTACAAGGTATCTTTGTATTAATTTGACAGTTGCAGGTGTTGGCCAGAACCAGAAGTCAAAACAACAACACTCTTGTGGCAGGAACGGTGTCAACTTTGTATTGCTGTTCTAGCCAAATCCATGCAGAATGTATTGAAAACTTCTACAAAATTGCCTTATATCTGTGAAGAATCTAATACATCTGGATGCATTCTTAAAAGCATCTGAAATTCTGCAAGCTTATTCAAAGTGAACAATATATTTGGGAGTGTGTCTATTACTTGACGATTCTGGCCAAAATAGAATATACTTTACAAAAAACTCCAGTAAGAGATAACTAAAAATAAATTTAAGGATAAGTTATTTTTAAAATGAAACTTGTAATTCTGGATCCCTTAACTTTAAGGTGCTCCTGGAAATGAGGCCATTTAAGGTGTGCAATGCTGGTGTGTCCAAAATTGGGGCACTCAAAATTACTGGTCACTTCTGAGAATGTTGACCAAAACAGATAGTTTGCATAGATAGCTTGCATAAACAACTTGCCACATCCTAGAACAAACCTACAGAACGAGGAAGATCAATATTTCTACATTTCATACCAAAGAAAATTTAGGGCAGGCAGAAAAGAAGATATAAAGTACTACTTCACTTACTACTAAAATGCAGTTGCCTGTGAGGTGGAACTTGCCAACTATATAACAGGACAACAGTACTAAACAAAATAACAACAACAAAAAATCAAAATAAAATGCATGTTCAAAAGCAAAAACAGAGAGAAATTCTAATAGATGAAATTTAATTAACTGAGTATGAACTTTACGACGACAAATAGGGCAACACCTCTTGTTTTGTGCAAAACACAAAGCCCCTAATCCAATACTGGAGGTTTAATTTCTTGACAATTCAGAGGGAAGAGTATGACTTAAGGGCGGGGGGGGGGGGGGGGGGGACGACCCACAACACCACCAGCACTTTCTGAAACATCCCAAGTTGTTCCAGATAGGGCTGAGATGAGAGCAAGTATTCCCGTCCTGAAGGGAAATACTGACCTTTGAGGAGTGCTTGAGAGTGTCCATCTGTACTTTGTCAGTTTCCAGTAATTCCATGATTCTGTCATTTTTTAATCATATTTTGTCACTTTCTGAGACTTTTTTGACACTTTCCAGGACTTTTACGACAGTTTTACAGCAGTTTTACTGCACTTTTATGGCAATTTCCAGCACTTCCCCAGTACTTAGCCAGCACATTTTTGTCTCCACAGTCCACAAGAGTGCATGCGGGGCACACACAGGGCTTGGGAGTGGCCCAAGGTAGCCCCATTCAACTTGTAAAAAATAACAGAAAATGGCAAAAGTAGTGGGAAAGCTGGTAAGTTTCCATGTTGTGCAAATTTATGTGAATGCCCTGCTTCTGATGGAAGCAGCACTCACCGAGATTTTTTATTTCCGGTCTAGTTCCAGAAGCCTATACGTACACAAACGTTAGCAATAAAAATACACACTCTTCCCATTTTAGACTATTTTCAATCTTCGATCAAATTTTAAAGCAAATATTTTTGGAACTCCAAAATTCACTTCCCACATGAAGTCTGAGATTCAGTAGCTGCAGATATCCACAGAAGTGCAGCCACCAGTCTAAACCCTGAAGTCCACTGAAAATCTGTCACTTCTGGATTACTATAATAGTGAAAATGCAGGGGGAAGTATATGTACAATAGGTCAACATTTCCAACTCCTCATTTTAAACCTTGCCATGCTATCTTGGAATCAGGCCACAATGCGAAGTCCAACCTTCAAAACAAGGCACAAGGCACTTTCCTCCCACAAATGACAGCTTTTGGACTCCAGGAGTCATTCACTGCTGCTCACTGGAACTGATGTTCTAGAACAGTTGCTCCCAATCTTAGCAGGCTGCAAGACCAAGGTAAGTGATCCAACTCCACAGCTTATCTGTAGAACTGGCTGTGGGTACAGTGAGGTTTTCCTTGGTCCTTGCTGGTGCCACAGCTACTTCTTTTGGGATGAGAGATGGCTGTGATGTTCACGGGTTAACCATATCTTCCACAAAGACAACATATACACACTATATTCATCATTCTGTCCCTCCCTCCTCCTTGAGATAGTCATGAAGCCACTGGGCCAAAGATGCCAATCCTCTCACAGCTACAGCCAATCCACAATGAGCATACACTGGGCTGGGCCATCTCCAGTATGGTGGTCAATGTGAAATTTTGAGGCTTGGAATTTTTCCATTGGTTCAAAAAGTATGGATGCCTCTGGTCTAAAGCAATACAACACATTCAAAATTTATTTGTAAGAAGGTTGCTGTGGTGTGGCCAAGATCTACTTGACACAGTGGAAATTGGATGGAAAAGAAGCCAGTTAGAGCCCCCTGATTGTCTACTGGACTCCACAACATGTCAACTAGAGTAGCCAGATCAAAAGCAGCATGATTCCAAAGTAAGGTGCTGTAGGATACAGCTATGCCAGCTTTTCACCTGAGAACATGCAGGTGGTTTGGTTTCCCTTTTTGCTCGCTGAGAACATAAAGAAAGTTGGTGTGCAGGAGCAAATCTGCCCCCAAATGTCCCCAAATTAGACTTGAATCGACTAAACTGTAGCTTTGGAGACTTGATCTCAACTAGGGGAATAGAGTACACAAGGTTATTGTGCTCTCTTGGTTCCTGGAGTTTTATTTTGTTTAGCTATTGTTTGGCTTTTTTAGTATACAGTAGCAAAACAAAAGTTGACTTTTGGAATTACATAGAAATATGCCTCTATAGAATGCAGTTTCAAGCCCCAACTGAGTGAATATGTCTGGGCTGCATGAAGAATCTGTTTTTTTCATGTACATACTGCTTCAATTGTCCTTTTTATTAGCTTGTTTAAATCAGAGGGAAATTTTGAATACCTTTTAAATTTAAAGAAACATTTCTATATTCTCTTACACCGCAGGTGTTGCCTATTTACTTGGCTGATGTTTACCAGGAGTCCTTTGAGGATGTCTAAGACAAGATACGTTTTTACAAAAGCATGTTCACGCTTCTACATTACACAGCATGAGTAGGTTTAAGATTCAAAGGGTGAAAAAAGACATGACACTAACCACACTTTAACCACCCTTGGTGGTCATTTATGCATGTTTCAGGGCTGCATAGGGCACCAATACAGCCCTGCAACATGCACAAATAACCACCAAGGGTGGTTAAAGGGTGGTTAGCATCATGTCTGTTTTCACCCAAATACAGATGAGGCTAACTATGGAAAGTATATAATAAGCTTCTTACTATTTTTCTCTTTTCGAAGCACTGAAAACTTTAGTCTATTTTGCCTCCTACACAACCTTATTGACTATTAATTCATCTTTTAAATATGCAAACTCAAAACTACTAATTGGTTCCCATGGCCATACCTTCACTCAAAAATGGCTTAAGAACACAAAGAAAAAGGGAAACAGACTGCATATTTGCATAGCCTTGTAAATTATAAATGAGAGAGCTGAGTGACTGCCTGAAAAGGAAACTGCATAACTTTCAATTGTTCCAATATCAAGGCAGTGCCCTCCTCCATCACATAATATGTAATCAATGCAATAATGAAGTCTTACATACTTCTATACATAAACTCCTGCATCTTGAAAAGACATGAGCTGATTTTTAAAGAAAAAAAAATATTAATTCTATATTTGAAGATTGCTTTCTTTTCATTTCCATATGAATTTACAACTAGAGCCTATGTCAGTCTGCATTCTGTTTCCATACAGTTCTGCTACTATGCAAATGTTGTTAAAACTGAAGGTAAGTAATGATCCGTTCTATTATTCACCTTGTCATAGCTTCAATGAAACATTGACTATGGTTTCTGTTGTTGTTTTGTCAAAACAAGTTTCTCTCAGCTCCCTTGGAGTCCTGCCTAGTTTGTAAAGCCAAGCTGTTGTCCATCTGCCTTCTTGTAGCATGTCATGACCAGAAACAACCAGGAAACAATTTCTGAATGTAGACTAGGTAAAACTTAACTAATTAGCTGTTTTGTTGTTGTTGTTGTTGTTTTAAGGACGAAGGATAATTATAACATGCTGATTTCTCTATAAATTATTTTATAAGAAAGCTACATATGCAAAGACAGTTGCAAATTTTGTGCAAATGTTTTCAAATGCCTGTTCATCAATTAAATATGGAAAGTGTTGCTCATGTTGTCTGCATCCTTAGACCTCCTGAACCTCAACCTTTCAATTTCATATCTCAGAAAGCAGCCATTACTTATATTCTATTATAAATGCATTTGGATATGTTCCAGTAGAGTGCCAAAATAAAAGAAGTATAATAAAGGAGGATAAAACAAGATAGAAAACTGTAAATTGTTTAACTGCATGGCAAATCCAACTGTGACAACAGAACCACCATCAGGCTTACCAGTGGGCAGATAACAAGGTATCTGAAACTGAGCCTTTTTAGGGAATGGCATGATAACAAATTTAAATAAACTAAATAAATAAAATAATTGTGCAAGAAAACTTTCAAAGCTGGAACTCAGCTGCAGCCCTACTTGTGCTGCAACTGGCTTGTGCTAACCCTCCCAAGGGTCCAGCAAGCACACCCGACTCTGGCCTGCCACAGTCTTCTACTCTTAGGGCTTGTATACAGAAAGGGCACATTCATAGGAGATGAAAAACTCACCATAAACTGCTTCACAGCACCATGGGAATGCAAGCAGCATCAGCACTCATGGAAAAATTCAAGGCAGGGGAGCAACCTCAACAGCAGGGAAGGAAAGTGCGAAAAAAGATAAGGCACAATTGTTCTCTCCTTCAGGAAGTTTTAAAAGTGAGAGAAAACACTTGTGTGACTGCATGCCAACACTTTTCTGCAGAGTAATTAACTATGGTGGTATTTACTGGACAATTATTTACTAAATAGCAGAGTGTATATACAAACAATAGTACAGTAATTTATTTCCCTTGCAATGATATAGACTGCTCTTATCTGCCAGTGGAACATCATGCAATATGCCTTTCATTGGAGTAAATAAGTGAAATGCAGAACTTATTCTAGGGAAAACATATACATGAATAAAAGCTCCATAGTTAATTTGCAGCAGAGTTATAACACCTGGGCAATGATACGTAACTCCACAGCAACCTGAAATCTACTGTATTTCCACAAACAGAAAAAACCCCCTCTACTGAGGAGTTAATCCCAGTAACACAAACTCAGAAGTTAAGTGAAGTGTAGTCTATTTTCATTAGTCAGTGCTGTTGATCTGAGCCAGACGTGCTGCAGGATGGTCACTGCTATTGTCATGGCTTTAGATGTTGTGTCTTTGGTGTCCATAGCTTCTTTGATCTGAAAATGAGCTACATGAAATTATTCAGTTTGGGCTCCTTGTACAGCATTCCTTTTTTCTTGTTGGCTATCCTTAAGATGGATCTTTAGGTTCTTCACAAGTGGAGCTGGCAGGAGGCTAATATGGAAGCAAAATTTTCAATTTTCATACATTGGGCTGCAGAAGAGTAAAGTTTTGGCCAAGACCATCTAATCTTCAGCTCTCCCTGTTAGTGGGTGGTAGACAGTGATTTCTATTTTCTACTGCTTCTACTAGCACGTTTGGGGCTGGGTGTCCAAAAAAGAGGGAGATATTTTCCCATGATGCCTGGAAGAATTTGTCTATGTAGTTAAAGATGTTTTGTTTTGCTCCCAGACAGCTGTGACTAGTTTCCTCCTTTACCATTCTATTTTAGGGGAGTGAGCTCTTGAGAGGATCCCAAATACTGGACTCTAGAGGTGTTTTATACATCCACTATAGGAAGTGACAGTGCTTTGGTCACCCTCTTTAAACAGCTGCTGGAAGGTTCTGAATAGGGCTGAAATGATAATCCATTTCAGATAATCTCACAAGGATCAAGAAACCCTAGTGATCTCGGTTTGATCTCACTAAGGGTTTTGAGAATCTTGTAAGAATCTCACCTTTTTAAAAAAAAAAATGCAATGTGCAAAATGGCTGCAAGGACCATTCTGTGCATGTGCGACCATTTTCGAAGATGGCATGGGTAACATTGGCACCATTTTGGAAAACAGCAACTGTTATTTGCATGAGCACACTGGCTCCCCCCCCATCGCCCCCCGACTACCTACCCCCCTCACCAAATGCTTGGCGAAACAGCCAGGTTTTACATTGTCTATGGAAGAAGCGAAGATCCAGAGATAGGCAGACCTCTGCCAGGAGAGAGTTCCACAGCCTTGGCATGGCCACCAAGAACGCCTTCTCAAACATTGCCACCTGGGATACCAGGGGGACCTCAAGTGGGTGCTCCTGGATGACAGCAGAGGCAAATCCAGGACCCAAGGGATGAGGCGGTCTCACAGGTAAGCGGGCCCAGGCTGTAGAGGGCTTTAAAGGTAAGAACCAATACCTTGAATTGGGCCTGGGAAGCCAGTGCAGAGACCGGAACACTGGTGTTATGTGCTTGCAGCAGCCTGTCCCCACCAGGAGGCGAGCTGCTGTATTCTGCACCAGCTGCAGGCTTCGGATTGTCACTAAGGGTAGCCTCACGTAAAGTGCATTGCAGTTGTCCAGTCTTGAGGTGATGAATGCATGGATGATGATGGCAACATCAGAGCCTGAGATATAAGGCCAAAGACAACTGACCAGATGTAATTTACAAAGCATACTCCTCACTACAGCTGCCACCTGAGCATCCAGGTAAACTGAGAAGTACACTGAGACTCCGAACCTGAAGTACCAAGGAGGGATGCACCCCATCAGTGGCACCAACACTGTCCGCACTACCTTGGAAAAGGGCTGCACATGTGCAGAACGGCATCAGTGGCTATTTTGCACATCCACACTGTTTTCAAAAATCTTTTTATCAAGAAAAATCTCAACGAGACATCAAGATTTTTTATTTTCTTGATTTTCATTTTTTTATCTTTATTCTCATTGAGAAGTCTGATTCTTCGCAAAAATTGAGAAAATACTGGGATTGAGTTTCAGCCCTAGTTCTAGTTCAAAGGAGATTACCATACTGGTTCTGAGTGGGAGGATCCTGTTTTTTGTTTTTTTGTATCAATAGAATTGAGATGATTTGCTGATGAACCTTGATTTGGTAACTCACTTCATGCCCCAGTGCAGGTAGGGGTGCTCAGACTGCTGCAGTTGTGAATGGAAGGGTCTCTAGGCAAGGTCTCAGTGCTAAAGATAACGGCTGGTTCTGAAGTGGCATAGAACACTCAAGAAGGACAATGAGGACTGTATTGTTCTTGGTGAAATGAAAAATCAGTGTCTGCAGAAGAGATTTAACCATGTAAAGGTTTCAGAATCGAAACTGTGATCTACAGCCTTTAAACACTTACAGTCTTTTTGCAGTCATTGTTCTTGCATCTTATTAAGATCAAAACTATTATTCAAAATCAGCTGCTCAGGCTTAGACAGCCATATATGTACACACACACACACACACACACACACACACACACACACACACACACACAGAGTACAGCGCCATGAGATGGAGTGGACCTGATCTCCTGCAGCCACCAATAACAGCTGATCAGCTGTTGGGCAAGTGGGAGGAATGTGTGCAAGCAGCTTCCCCCGATCAGCTGTTGTGTGGGTGGGAGAAGTGTACATGCGCCTCCAGGGCCTTCCTGTCCCCCAATCAGCTGTTGGGTGAGAGGAACACTTGAACAGGGCCCCTTCATCCAATCAGTTGTTGGGAAGATGAGAGGAGCGTGCACATGCCCCCTCCCACAGATCTGCTGTTGGACAGGTGGGAGGAGTGTTCACGCTCCTCCAGGGCCCCCCCTCCTGCAATCAACTGTTGGGCAGGTGGTAGGAGCACGTGGGCAGGTCCCCTTCCCCAGATCAGCTTCTGGGTGGGTGATAAGAGAGTGCAGGGCCCCTCTCCACCAATCAGCTGTTGGGTGGTTGGGAGGAGCACGAACGGGCCTCCATCCCCCTGATCAGCTGTTAGGGGAGGAGTATGTAGGTCCACTTCCCCCGATCAGCTGTTGGGTGGGGTGGGAGGAGCATGCATAGGCCCACATCCCCCAAATCAGGTGTTAGGTGCAAGCAGGAGCGCACATGCAGGCATCCCCTCCATCGGTCAGCTATTGGGTGGATGAGGAGTGCACATGCTCCTCCAAGGCCTCCTACCTTGATGAGCTATTGGGCAGGTAGGAGGAGCATCAGTGGGTCCTCCTTTCCCCATCAGCTGTTGGCTGGGTGGGAGGAGTGTGAGCACTCTTCCAGGAACCCCCTCCCCTGATCAGCTGTTGGGCAGGTGGGAGGAGCACGTACAGGTCCCCTCCCTGATCACCTGTTGGGTGGGTTGGAGGAGTAAGCATGCCCCCCCCAATCAGCTGTTTGGTGTGCTGGAGTAGCATGTGTGTGAGCCACCCCCCCCCCCCCAATCAGTTGTTAGGTGGGTGGAAGAATCTACAGTGTGAAGGTCAGGAATATTGCAATACCGTGCAGTTTCTCAGTTTCCAGTCCAAGTTCAAAACAGGAAGTAAATAAGTTAATGTGGTATTTGGTTAACTAAGCATTTCCAAACCTCAAAAAAGCAAACAAAACTTTACAGTTGAGCTCTTAGTGGAGATTCTGGACAGCTCTTATAGTCTTAGAATTAGTTTTGTGTTGTCTACTAGTACTTTAAGAATGACATACCTATACATACCCTGCCACATCAAACACATGCCAACTGCCATTATTTTTTTAACATTAGCTGAAGTAGATTGAAGCCCAAATCTTATCTCCTACACAATGCATGGAGAGGGCCTCTGAAACAGTGAAGCCACTTTGGGCCTTTTTGCATGGATGCCCCACCCCCCTCCCGCCCACATGTGTGGGTGGGGGAGGCATCTGTGTGATCGCCGCAGCAGGTGCAGGGGGGATAGAGAGGCATCCATTTGAACGTCGCAGCCGGTGGGTGGGGGTACGTGCATGCTCCCGCGCTCCACCCACCTCCACCCATCACCCACACCCAGAGCAATGGGCACCAATGGTGGATGCTCTGTACATGGAGGTGGGTGGGGGTCCGTGGGAACACCCCCCCATGCACCACCACCCATCCCCCTGTGCCCATTTGAAAAGGGCCTTTGATTCTGCCATAGGGGTTTGTGCTTAGGGCCAAGAGTGTCAGGACTCTCAGGGTACGAACCAGGGCCTTTGGTGCCTTGCCCAGTGAACCATCTGGGAGTAGCCTAAGGGCCTGAACCTGGGCATACAAATAAATCACTGTGCCTGATAACAGCTTGACCCAAGGAGTTCCTGATGGTTGGGTATGACCTCTGAAAGGACTGGCTGGATGATGATATTTAACTAACACGTTTCCCTTTTGAGTTGCCAGTGCAACAGACCAGAGTCCAATTCCTTAGGCCTCTTTGTTGTTTGGGGCATCCTAGTCCTCATGTTCGAGTCCTTGTTAGCTTCTGCCTCATCTGCTCTCAGGCTCCTGCACTGCAATCCCCAATATTCTCAGCCTCATCCGTCCTCCATTTCATGCACTATGCTCCTTGACCCCAGACCTGATCCTGCACTGACTTTCCAAACCCTGATCCTGTGTGATGATCCTGTATCCTTTGCAAACCCTGATCCTGTGTGATGATCCTGGATCCTTCCCAGCAGGACTTGTGAAGGTTCCAGTCCTGAACCGCAGTTCACGAGCCAGCCCTTACAGGGTATTTTCAGATGTTACGAGATCACAGTCAACCACAGTGAACCACGGTCAATTCCGCGGCGGAGCCAAAGCGCCCTGCACGTCTGTTCGGCGGTCGTCAGATGTTCACCACAGTCAATACCCACCTGGGGTCAAAATCAACCACGCTTCCGGAGCTCCGGCCTGGACCATCACTGAAAGCGTGGTCAAAGCAGTTCCCACCGGGAAACAATAAAAAGTAACGTCTGAACGGCAACCACCGGCCGGAATCAACCAAAATGATTCCCAGCTGGGGACAAAGCACGCAGCGTCACTGCCAAGCAACCAGCAACAACACAGGCTGGGAAGGGAGATTTAAAGGGCACAAAGCAGCAGGGGGACGTGACGGGATGGAGCGAGGCGGAAGGGAGAAGAGAGAGCAAGGAAGGGAGCAGGACGACGAGGAGGCTCAGGCGGAGGAGGTGGTCGTGTTGCACATGGAGGAGGTGGAAGGACAGCAGCAGCAGCCGCTGGGACAGGCCGCCCCGGGGACAACGACCGGGCCAGGGGAGGAGGCACCCCGGAAACAGGTAAGGGGACCAAAGGGGGAGGGGACCCGGCAGCACAGGGGCACCAAGGGGGCTGGGGGGGCCAGCCGACTGGCAGAGGGGGGGAAGAGGGCAGGCCGCGGGACAGGGGAAGAATGGTAACCAACCACCACCACCCCATGTCCTGCAGACACGGAAACAGGCTCAGGAGCCCAAGCCCCCTGAGGAGATGTGCGCAGCCCCAGTGGAGGAGGAGGAGGAGCAGGAGGGACCACGGGGGAGATGGCCCTACCACAGAGGGGGGCAATGGGGGCATGAGGAGACCCAGTATTTTATCCGCATCTGGGGGACCCTGGAGCATCAACTGGAGCTCGCGCTCAATCAGCGCAATGAGCACGTGTTCCGGGAGATAGTGCGGAACATGGGGGTGGCGGGGTATCACAGGACCGTGGTCCAGTGCCACTCGAAGGCCAAGGAGCTAAAGAGGGGGTACAAGGCCATCCGGGACAACAACTGCTGGTCAGAACACGGAGCCCGGACCGCCCCCTACTATGATGCCCTGGACCGCATCCTCCATATGAAGGGATCAATAGTAGCCCCGCACCTCGTGGGGAGGGCCGTGGTCCAGGGCAGGGAATGGGCCAAGGTACCCCCTCCCCTCATCACTCCACAAGAAAGCACCGGCTCCAGGGCCCCCGACCCGGACCAGCAGCCCCCCCCCCCCGACACCAGCTCGGAGAGCCCCCACCCCCCGGTCAGACAGACTGACTCCAAGGCCGGCACACTGATCACTCTCAGTCAGTGGTCGCTGGGGGCCCCCAGCTACACAGAGGGGCCGGCCTCGGAGGGATCGGAGACAGACATTGAGGGTAAGCAGGCAAATGGGGGGGGAGAGGGACCAGGGCCGAGGGGGGAGGAGAGAGCCCTGGGATGGGGGGGTGGCCCCGTCCACCCCCGATACCCTGGCCCATGGCACAGGGGCCCAGGGGGCACCCGGGCATACCTACACTCCACCATATCCCCACAGGGCACGGCACACCCCAGCACCCAGGTCAGGCAGGCGAGGCAGGGAGCGCCCCTGCAGAAGCCGGAGGCCCCCGGTGAGGCACACCTGCAATGAGGGGGGCCCCCAAGGCGGTGGGGCTGGGGCAATGGGGAAGGGGGGTAGGGCACCGGCCACTGACTGGGGGGGTCTTGCTACCGCTCAAATTGTGCCCCCGCCTAGGGTGTGGCCAGCTAGGGCAGCCACCCCATAACTGCTGCGTACTCTACAGGCCAGCTCAAGGGGCCCCAGCAACCCGTGCCCCCAGCGCAACGGATGAGGGAGCACTGGGCACGGGTACGGCGCCGGAGGGAGGACCAGGTGCAGGACATCATCCGCACCACCAAGGAACAGGGAGAGTGAATAATAGCAGCCATGGATTGCATGGAGGTGGCCACGGAGCAATCCCTGCAACAGGCAGAGGCAAGGGACCGGAGGCTCCAGGCGGAGGTGCGCCTGGAATGGAGGCGGGAATGCCGGGACCACAGCAGGCAGGTAGAGGCGTTTGGGTGACTAGAACAGGCCATCGAGAGGATGGTGCGAGAGCATTCGCTAAAATTGATAGGTCCCACGATAGTGGGACCTCCCTGCTCCTGCACGCTGGCACCATGAGTGCCTATGTGATGGCAGTCACCCCGCCGGGCACCCTGCCTGCCCAGGGCCCCATGCTGGGCCCCCCAGTGCCCCCAATGCCTCCCCAACTGCCCCAGCTGCCGCCCCACCAGCTGGGGCATGCATCTGCCTCCCGGTCCCTGTAGGCCTCCAGAGGGAGCAGCCACCCAGTGGCCCCCCTCAGGTCCTGGGTCCTCCCTTCCTCCCACCACCGCCTGCCCCGCTGGACACCGAGGCCTCCCAGGACACCGTTGGGGACACGGACAGTGGGGCCGGGGGGAGGGGATCTGCCAGAACTCTGCGGCACCCACAGGGTGGGCGAGGGGGAGACCCCGGAGACGGGGAGATGGGGGGGAAGGGGGAGGGTGGTAGGGGGGGCACAGAACCTGCACGGTGGTGGTGGTGGCAGTGTAGGGGGCATATGTACTTGGGTGAGGGAATAAATGTCAGGGCACCACTACTGCCTCCTTCGGTCTGTTCATGGGCCCGGGGGTGGGGGCGGACCGATGGACATAGAGGGGCTCGCCCAGGGAGCTGGTGGGGGCCTCAGGGTGGTGGGGTTAGGATTGAGCGCCCTCACGCCTCAGCCTCCCGGTTGATATGCCTGGCCAGGGCAGAACGGATGTGCTTGGCGTATCGGTACCCCCACAGGTTCTCTGCATTCACATACAGGGGCACAGGGCCGGGAAGGCACTGGGGCATGGTGTATTCGAGAACAGCCCCATTGGTCTCACACACATTGTGCAGCACACAGAAGGCACCTACCACCAGGGCCAAGGTCTCCACTGTGTAGTCCAGCCGGCCAGCAAGGCTCCTCCAGGGCTGCTTGAGGGCCCCGAAAACCCGCTCGACCACGGTCCAGCTTGCACAAAGATGGGAAATGTACAGCACCGCCTCCGGGGTCTGGGCGACCGGGTACACCTTCATCAGCCACCGGGTGAGGGGATAGGCCGGGTCCCCCAGGATACAGGGGAGCATTATCACCCCCTCGATCTGGGTCATTCCCATGTCTGCAAAGTCCCCGCAGTACATCCGGGCATAGAAGGGGGAGTTGGTCATGATCCGGGCATCGTGGCTGCACCCAGAGTTGCCCATGAAGATGTCTATGAACTGCCCCTGGTGGTCCATGACAGCTTGCAACTGCAGGGAGTGGTAACCATGCCTGTTGACTCACTCCGTGGCCTCCCCAGCGGAGGGGTGCAGGATCTCTATGTGGCTGCCGTCCACGGGGAACCCTCCAGGCGTGAAGCTGGCCATCACGGCCGCCTGGTCCACCAGCTGGATCGCTCGGTCCAGGAGCACGCCCTCCACAACCTCACATACATCCCGAAGAATACAGGCAATGGTGCTCATCCTGACACCGAAGTTCTGGGAGACTGACTGGCAGGAGTTGGGTGTTGTGAGGGCCCAGACCCTGATGCCCACCCGCTGGACCATGGGTATAGGGTTCCTCATGGGGGTGTGCTGCCACTCCAGCCAGGGCGTCAGCAGCCCTGCGAGGTGCAGTAGGGTAAGCTTGTCCATCCAAAAGTGCGCCCTCCAGGTGGCCTCATCCCACTGAGCCAGCGCCCGGGACCACCACCCCTGTGCCCGCTCTGTGACACATACCCGCCGGGCAATGGGCATAGTGAGCAGGGCGGCGTGCCGCATGGTCTCCCTCTGCCATTAGAGTTGCCCAGCTGCCTCACGGAGCACTGCGGCCCTGTTCCGGCCACGGATCAGGGCCTGCCGGTCTGCCCTGGACACCCGCTGAGCCCTGAGCTGGGCCAGGGAGCGCCTGAGGCCGTGGTGGGCTCCCGGGGCCCTTGCAGCGCTTCAGGCCAAGCTAACCCGCAGGCGGGCGCCCAGGTGCAACTCTGCGGTCAGGAGGAGCAGCTGATTGGTGTGTGAACGGTACCAGTCGGCAAAGAGTGCTAGGTGCATCCTGCAGGCGCCCAACCTGTCTTGCTGCATGGTACCTTCTGCCCCGGGTGCAGCCGTCCCCGTTATAGCCTGGGACACATGGTGCCCCACCCCTGGGTCATGACCCGGCGACCGGGTGGGGGCACCCGGGTAGCCCTGGGGCGGCCCCATCCCGGCTAGCCTGGCCACCTCCAGTTGGGCGGGCGGGTCAGGGCGCTGGGGGCTTCCGATTGGGTGCACCTGCTATCCCTGCATGGGGCTTGCGCATGGACCAGTGTGGGCCCGGGCGTGCTGGCGGCAGCTGCACTCCTTCTGTCATCACCTCCTACTCCTCTGTGCTAGCAACATTGTGTCCTTGCCAGCCTGATTAGTGTGTCAGCTGTCCTGTCTGTGTGCTCAGTTCCTACAGATGTTCAGGGTCTGCGGCCCACGCCTCACTCTGTTGCCATGCCTTGTTGTGCCCCGTGGCCTTATCACTTGGCCTTGGGGCTCCCCCGTGTCCCCTCCTGCCCCTCCGGGGAATGTGCGCCCCCTTGTCCGTGCTGTCAGTGTTCCTGGCTTGCTGGATCATGGCTGGCTGCGCTTCCACTGCGCTCCCGGCCCCCATGGGCCCCCCCATACATGGACCTTCCGCGAGACCATGGCCCTGTGTGACCTGTGGCATACCCCGGCCATGCAATTGCTCCTGAGCTGCCCAGACAGCCTGTCGGATACCTATGCGAGCCTGAGCTCTGGCCTTTGTTACTTTGGCTATGAGCCTAGCGCCTGCGAATGCTGGCTGCATGCTGAGACGCTGGGGCTGCTTCCCTTTCCTGATGGGCACATTCTGGAGATGAGGTGCTCGCATGTGGGGTGGTCTGCAGTGGAAACTGTGTCTTCCCTCTCTTTGTGCAGCCTGGCCGCCTACACGGTCTGCCTGGTGGTGGTGGGCCCTGCCCTGGCCGTGTCCTACTTTGGCTGCATTCACGGGGTCCGTGGGTATCAGCGCTCTCGTGGGGCGATGTATCACCGGCTGTTGGAGCTGGGTTACCTCCTGTGGCCCCCTGCTGCTGACTCCTGCTTGTCGGAGACCTCCGCGGTGGAGCTAGCAGCGCTGTCAGGTGTGTGGTCCTGTTCCGATGTGCATTTGGGGCTCACCATGCAGGATCTG
Source organism: Sphenodon punctatus (assembly GCA_003113815.1). Lineage (NCBI taxonomy): Eukaryota > Metazoa > Chordata > Lepidosauria > Sphenodontia > Sphenodontidae > Sphenodon > Sphenodon punctatus. The sequence continues at coordinate 2,435,615 of QEPC01000136.1, read as the reverse complement.
TTTGAGGCATACTACCTGGTCGCCCACCACATGTCCGTGCTGGGATACTGCTGGGGCATGCTCCATTGGCTGCACTTTGTTCACCTGACAGGCCACCGGGCCCCTGGCCCCTTAGTGGCCCCCAGCTGCTGCCTGTGAGTCCCCCTGTGCCTTCCAGGCCCCAGTTGCTGGCCCCTCTGTGAGCTTCCGCCTCCGCCCGGATGCCGTGGTCCATTGCCTGCTCCCTCGATGTCCTGGCCGTGCTGTTGTGCTGTCAGCTTCCCAGGGTACCGCTGTCCCTGCCTGTGGCTCCAGGCCCCCTCTGGCCCTCCCCCGTCTGCCTCTGCAACTGGTGTTCCCCTCCGTGGCTGCTGTCTCTAGTGTCCATGTCCTGCTCTCTGAACCATGCCCCAGCTCCCCTGGATGCTGCTGTCCATCCTTGTCCGCCTGCACTCCCTCCAGCACCCCAGCACCCTCCCTTGGGTGCCTGTGTGACCTCGGGGTTCTGGGGCCCCTGGACTGCACCTCCTGGAGTCTTCCCGGGGGTGTATGTGTGTTTGTTCCTTTGGACCAGCTGCACGGCTCTGGCTCTCCTGCCTCCCCTCCATCTCACCCTCGCCAGCACTTGGGGTCTGTGTGTGTCTCCTGGACCGTGCCAGGGCCGCTGCCTGTTCCGTGTGGCCTCCCCCTGTGTCTGTGCCCCGGCCTTTTGGGTTCCCCCCATTCTGAGACTGACTGTGTAGCTGTGGGCGTGCCCGTGCGGGCTGTGCTGTTGTTGGGGGTCTGACTGCCGTTCCCCGTGCTCAGTCCTGCCCCTGGCCCATTTTCCTCCCTTCCCTATCCCACTGCCCCCCTTCTCCCCCTGTGCCTGTTGCGTCATGTGTGTTGTCTGTCCCGCTGTGTGCCCCCTTCCCTTCCTTTCCTGTGCAGGTGTGTGTGCGCCCGGGCGTGTGTTTGTGCTGTGTGTTCCACTGTGCCCTCGATGTCTCTGTGCCTGTTGTGTGTGGTACCTCAGCGGCTCCTCTCCCTCTTCCCCCTCCCTTCCCGTTTCCCATGTGTGGGCGTTCCCTTTTGGCACTTTTGGCTTCCTTTGCCCTCAGCCAGCCATGTCTGTGTCCCGCCCCTTCCTGGTGCCTTGTGGGTGTTTTGACCATGGCCGGGAATCGGCGTCACGTCTGTTGCGCTGCTCCGGGCCGTGATCTGGTGGCCCGATTCCCTGCCGTGGTCCCGATCCTGTCACGTCTGTTCAGGGCTCTCCTTGACCACGGGGGGTGGTTGTTCGGTTCACCACCGCTGGGGATCCACTGTGGTGAATCCGGACCGTGTAAGGTCTGAAAACACCCACAGAGAGCATGTGGGCAGCCTTCGTGTCACTGAGTCTAAACCTCTGCAGTGCGGTCTGGTACATGTGTATGCCTTGTCTCCATGTGGGCAGTAATGTGGGTGGGTGGTGTGGAAATGGTATTTAATATAGTTCTTTATTTAGGATGATAAGTTATGTTAAGTTTCAGTGACAGCTCTGTTTAAGTAATTAGGTACTTCTGCTGTCTCCATTTACCACAGTGTCTGAGCATCTGTCAGACATAAACGTTTTCCTTATAAATACTCTTGTCAAACACCTGCCCTAGGGTATTTTAGAAACAGCCAACCAAAGGCCTTGTTTTCAAAAGTAAAATTCCTAATAAAGTCAATGGAAACTCTCTGTGATTAGCATGTTGGAAAATAAGGTTATAAGGAACTGATCCAAACACCAATGAAGCCATCAGATAGACTTCCATTTTTCTAATGGCTTTGGATCAAGCTTTGACTGATTTTAGCCAAGGTCAGACAAGAAGTCTGTGTCAAGACTCGGGACTGAACCTCAGTCTCCTGAGTCCCAGCCTGTAGTTTTAGCGACAATACAATCCTCCCATTTCCCTTCCTTCTTGACAATGCAGAGTCTGAAATCTTACTGCCTCCTTCTATATGCTGTTATTGACACCAGGGCAGAATTTGTGCAGATTCTGAAACTATCATTCTAATTTCATGGTATTTTTATATCTACTCTATACACGTGTATATAATGACAGTAGGTTCAAGGCAGTTGGGAATCACCCAAAGCATACCAGCTGTTCAAATACTGAAAACAGTGCTATTGGCATTTAAATTCTACCAACAAAATTAAAAAATGATTTAATAAACATAGTTAACATTTTTTACTCCCCGCTGCAGGAATAGTTGAAAACACTTTTCTCCCCCAATTCAGCCGCCCTGTAATATTTCTGGAGGGGATCGTATCAAAAAGCTAGTAACCTTCTCTAACCTGACACATGGAAAGCTCTGACTTAAATAATTGGTATTTCATTTTAGCTTTCCACATCCTAGAAACAGAGGCACTTGAGGTTGACAAATAACGTTCCTGAAGTAAATCTAAATTTCAAACACAGCCAAGCAACAATCATTAAATGTCATGGGTTATTGATCTGAAATGGTTTAAAGTGGTCAAAAAACCTACCTCAGGGTAAGGGTCAATTGCTGTTCCTTTGACTTCACCAAGTCCCCTACTTTAAAAGTAGTACAGCCGAGGAAGCTTCTCTAGAAACAAAAGTAAAAGAGTAAAAATGAGAAAGGAAGACGTCTTCATTACATTTCTAAAATTTTAATCATTGTACCTTCAGCACCATGCCTACAAATCTATCTTTGGTAGCAAGTGAGAAATATTAAATTGGAACCCACTGTCTTGATCTATTATTCTGCATGCCTTCATAGATCAGTGATGTGGTTATCAATAATTTGTTAAGTTCCACTTCTATAGACAGAAACCATCTTTTTCATTAAAAATAAACAATGACAATCTGACAAATAGAACACTATAAAGTGTACAGCTGCAGGAGAATTTTTGTTCCATATGAAGCTTTTTGTCCTATCTAAGTGATTTCTGTATCACAAGATATTCAGTATTTTACCAATGTTGTTCTTGCTACAGTAATTCCTCAAACCCCTAGGCACTTTATACACATCTTTATGCACAAGATATGAACATATTTGCTTGCTCGAGCTATTTTTATGTGGGGCCCAATATAAGTTATTAATAGAAATGTTATGTTTTCCCAGTTTATCACAATGTTTGTAAGCAGTTGTTTCCTTATTTCCATTCTAGTGTAGACCAATTTCACTCTAGCATGAATGTGGCAAAATGTACTTCTTTAACTAAATTTGCTAAACTTGTGTTGACCTACATTGTTCTATGATGTAGAGCTGGGCAGGAGAGAGCTGGCTGCACAAGCTGCTGGGATCTCCTGCAGTTGTGTTGACTCTGTCTCTCCTCCCCCCAGGTAACATCATAAGGAGGGGGCTGCCCTGAGGGACGCTGGAGGGAGCTGGGCAGGAGTGCTGGGATCTCCTGCAGCTGTGTTGACTCTGTGTCTCCTCCCCCGAGGTAACATCCTGTCGATTGATGGGGTCTGCCCTCCGCTGACTTCCCAGGTACGGAATCTGGGGGTGCTCCTTGATGCACAGCTCCGCCTGGATTTCCAGGTGGAGGCTGTGGCGAGGAGTGCCTTCCGCCAGTTACATCTGGTGCAGTGGCTTCGGCCGCTGGTTTTGGTTCCTGACATGGCCACGATCATCCATGCTTTTATTACCTCTCAGTTAGACTACTGTGATGTGCTCTACGTGGGGCTACCTATGGTGATGGCTCAGAAGCTGCAGCTGGTGCAGAATGCGGCGGCCCAGCTCTTGGTGGCCACCAGGAGCACATTGCTCCTGGTGCCACCAGGAGCACATTACACCAGTGCTCCGATCTCTGCACTGGCTGCCAATAGTCTTCCAGGCCTGAATCAAAGTGTTGGTTTTAACCTATAAAGCCTTACACGGCCCGGGCCCTGCTTATTTGTGAGACCGCCTTACTCCCCGGGTTCTAGATCGGCCCCTGCGGTCGTCCGGGGGCGCTGTGTTGGAGATCCCCTGGGTTTCCCGGAGGGCCACACAGAATAGGGCATTCTCAGTGGCTGCACCGCACCTTTGGAATTCCCTCCCGGTGGGGGCCCATCTGGCCCTGGACCTCCCGGCCTTCCGTAGGAACTGTAAGACCTGGCTGTTCCATCAGGCATTTGGCAATGGAGAGCGGTACGGGTGGGTGGGAATGGGGGTGGGTGAAGTGGGTTTTTTCCCTGTAATGATTATTATGTTTGAAAGTGTTTTAAATTGTTTTATATTATATTTATATTTTTTATTGTTGTTAGCTGCTCTGGGCTGCCTGTGGCGGGAAGAATGGGGTATACATTTTGTAAAATAAATAAAAATAAATAAATAAATAAGGAGGGGGCTTCCCTAAGGGACGCTGGAGGGAGCTGGGCAGGAGAGAGCTGGCTGCACAAGCTGCTGGGATCTCTTGCAGCTGTGTTGACTCTGTGTCTTCTCCCCCCAGGTAAACTCCATAAGGAGGGTGCCGCCAAAGGGCAAAGAGCCGTTGGGCGGGGCATTTGCGGGTGGTGGTGGCTATCATCACATCTGTAAGATCCATCCCACCTCCCCCCCTGTAACCAAACCACCAAGATGCCTATCCTTATCTCTCACCCCCTCTCTCCCCTCTCCTCCTTCCCTCTCACCCGCTCCTCCCTCTAGGGGGAAGAAACAGCGAGCCCCCGCGCCTTACCGTGTGGCGTTCCGCAGGGATCGATCTTGTCTCCATTATTATTTAACATCTATATGCAGCCCTTGGGGGAGGTCGTGAGAGGGTTCAGGGTGCGATGTCACCAGTATGCTGATGATACTCAGCTGTACCTCTCGTTTTCTACCGACCCAGACCCTGCTGTCTCGGTGCTATCCCAATGTTTGGAGGCCGTGGCGGATTGGATGCGACGGAGCAGACTGAAACTCAACCCAGATAAGACGGAGGTAATGGTGGTGGGGAGGGCGAAGGGGGTGGTGGCCCCCCTGATTGGGGGGGTTTGCCCCCCTGTAGCTCAGCAGGTCCGGAGTCTGGGGGTCATTTTGGACGCAGGCCTGCGGCTGGAGCAGCAGGTGGAGGCAGCCGCGAAGGCTGCCTTCCGCCAGCTTTATCTGGTACGTAGGCTGCGTCCGTATGTCTCTGGCCCGGACCTGGCCTCCCTCATCCATGCCTTCGTCACCTCGCGACTCGACTACTGTAACGCGCTCTACGTGGGGCTTCCCTTGTTCCTGGCCCGGAGGCTGCAGCTGGTGCAGAATGCGGCGGCCCGTCTTCTTACGGGGACGGGTCGCCGGGAGCACATTACACCGGTGCTCCGAGCGCTGCACTGGCTGCCGATAGTGTGCCGGGCCAGGTTCAAGGTCCTAGTAATGATCTATAAAGCCCTATACGGCCTTGGCCCCTCTTACCTTAGGGACCGCCTCGCCCTTCGCGCCCCGGAACGACTCCTGCGGTCTGCCGGGGGTGCCCTCCTGGAGGTCCCCCGTGTTAAGCGGGGGGCCACGATGGAGCGGGCATTCTCGGTGGTAGGGCCGCGGCTGTGGAACTCCCTTCCGGAGGAAGCTCGCCTGGCCCCAAGCCTTTTGACATTTCGGCGGAACTGTAAGACCTGGCTGTTTGCCCAGGCCTTTGGGAGGGAGGGGGGGGGGGATTTTTAATCCCCCACCTGTATATTTATTTTTATACCACCCTGTCTTATTGATATGTTTTATAATTGTATTTTAAATGTTTTAAATGGTTTTTTATTGTTGTTAACCGCCCCGAGCTGCTGTGCAGGATGGGGCGGTATAAAAATCTACTAAATAAATAAATAAATAAATACTTCTCTCCCCTTGGCTCTGGCCCACCACTAAGCCTGTCATCTCTCTCCAACGTCCCCACACCTCCTCCTCCTCCTCTTTCCCCCTGTCCCTCTGCCCCATTGCCCATCCCCTACCGATCCCATTGCCCCTCTTCCCCTAATCTTATCCCCATTCCCTGTCTCCCCACTGATCAACTCCCATTCTCCTGTTCCGTCAGGAACTGTCACTCCTCTGCTAATAAAGCCCCTATATTCATGATCTTTTCTTTCGCTCCCTTCACCTTCTCGCCCTTACTGAAACCTGGATCTCCCCCACCCCTGCCACCCTCTCCTTCAAAGGTCTCTCCTTCTCCCACCAGCCCCGCTCCGAAGGCTGGGGTGGTGGCGTAGGCCTCCTCCTTGCCTCTTCCTGCCAGTTCCAACACCTCCCCCTCTCTCCTTCTCCTCCTTTGAGGCACACTCCGTACACCTCTACTCCCCTCTCAACCTCCATGTTGCTGTCATCTACTACCACCACCCCTGGCTCCCTCTCCTCCTTTCTCTCTGAGTTTGAGTCCTGGCTCACCTTATTCCTCTCTGATGACATCCTCACACTCATCCTTGGTGACTTCAATATTCATGTTGATGTACCCTCAACCTTGCATTGCTCACTTCCTCTCCTTAGCCTCCTCCTTTAATCTCCACCTCTGGACTAGCTCTCCCACCCACACTGATGGTCACTCTCTTGATCGCGTGTTCTCTAGGAACTGTTCTGTCTCCGATCTCTCCTTCGAGCCCCATCCCATATCTGACCAATTCCTTGCGTCCTTCAATCTCTCCCACTGCTCCCCCTCCTCTTCCCCATCTCCCCATCCCTTCTGCGATCTGCATCCCATTGTGCCCCAGGACTTTGCCTCCTCCCTCTCTCCTCTTCTCCCCTCAGTCTTCCCCTCCCCCGATTCTGCCACCTTCAACTCCTCTCTTGCCTCCACCCTCGACTCTCTTGCCCCCCTCTCCTCCCACCCAGCTCGCTCCCGTAACCCTCGCCCTCGGCTCACCCCCACCATTCGCCATCTCCGCTTCTGCACCCAGGCTGCTGAATGCCTCTGGTGAAAATCCCACTACCGCACTGACTTCCTCCACTTCAAATTCTGCCTCTCATCGCTCATTTCTGCTATCTCCCCCGCTAGACAGCAGTGCTATGCCTCCCACATTGAGTTCTGCTCCTGGGACCCTCGCTGTCTCTTTTCCACCTTTGACTCCCTTCTCCACCACCACCCCAGGTCCTCTTCCTCCCTCTTCCCTCTCCGCTCAGAATCTTGCTCTCTTTTTCACCCCTAAGGTCAACAAGATCCACCTGGAAATCGCTTCCAAGTCCTCTCCCCCTACTACTCCCCCCATCCCTCCTCCTCCCACCTCTCTCCTGTCCTCCTTCCCTCCCACCTCCCTTGAGGAAATCTCCTCCCTGCTCTCCTCCTCAAACCTCTCCACTTGCCCCCTGGACCCCATTCCTTCCCGTCTCCTGACCTCCATGGTTTCTATCGTCGCCCTCCCCCTCCTGCACATCATCAGTCTCTCCCTCTCTACCTGCTCCTTCCCCTCTGCCTTTAAAAATGCCACTGTCTCTCCCATCCTCAAAAAGTCCACTCTGGCTTCCTCTGAACTCTCTAATTACCGTCCTGTCTCGCTCCTCCCTTTTGCTTCCAAACTCCTTGAATGGGTTGTCTACTCCCGTTGCCTCAACCTCCTCTCTGCCAACTCCTCCCTTGACTCCCTCCAATCTGGCTTCCCCCCCATTCACTCTACTGAAACCACTCTTGCTAAAATCACCAATGATCTTCTAATGGCTAAATCCAACCACCTTTACTCCATATTTGTCCTTGATCTCTCTGCTGCCTTTGAAACTGTTGACCATTCGCTCCTGCTTGAATTGCTTCACTCCCTTGGATTGTGGGACTCTGTTCTCGACTGGTTCTCCTCCTAGCTTTCTGACTGGTCCTTCAATGTATCTCTTCCTAACTCCTCCCCCTCCTCCTCCCAACCCCTCTCGGTCAGGGTTCCCTAAGGCTCTATCCTTGGCCCTCTCCTCTTCTCTATCTACACCCTATCCCTAAGGCAAACTCATTGCCTCCCACGGGTTCCAATACCACCTATACACTGATGACACTCAACTCTATCTCTCTACTCCTTCCCTCTCCCCCTCTGTTCAAGCTTGTCTCACCAACTGTCTCTATGGCATTTTTACACGGACAGTGCAGCACTGCTGATGGGTGGAGATGGGTGTGGATGGGTGGGTGATCACACCCAGCGAACACCCGGTGGCACCGATCAGGGAGACAGTTACATGGACAGTGCCACAGGAGGCTATGGGAAGGAATGGGGAGAGGCCGGCAAACACCCAGCGGCCAAACACCCATCCCGGGAAGCACCCAGCAAACACCCGTGCAAATACATGGACAGCCGGGACTGGCGGTGAAGCCCTGCCCGGCACAGCGACAGCACAACATGGCCAACTGAAGGCAAATGACGCCGCACAATGTGGCCCTGCACCTGAGCCACCAGGACCCGCGCGGGCGGGGCGGGAGGGAGATGGGATGACAGCTACTACAAAGGAGCTGGCTCCGCACAGCCCTGGCACAAAGCCCAGACAGTCCGGTGACAGGCTCTCCCTCCAAGCAGACCGGCCCACACACAGCAGGTAACAGAAGCACGCAAGGATGGGCACACGGCCCAAGGGGGGGAAGCCACCCACACAACACAGGCAACCCCGCAACACCCCCATAGAGGCACCCGCACAAGGAGAAAGGTCACAGCAAAGCACAACACGGACACACTGGGAAGGAACACAAACGCCTTAAATGAAACAGGGAACCAGCAACAGGGGAAGAACAACAGGGCCGGCCAGGGAGATGGGGCAACAGAAGGGGGGGCCAGCACCAGCAGCGGCATGCCCGGGACAACACTCGGTCAATAGGGCCAGCGACCCCGCGCCCGACGCCAGCGCTCAACCTGTGCACGGTCCAGCCGGTGCAGCCGCTCCAGAATGTGCAGGAGGAGCTCCAACAACTCCCTCTGCTCCCGGGTCCGCTCTGCAATCATGGCTTACGCTGAATAGGACAGAGGGAGAGGAGACAGCCATCAGAGCTGCCCATGGGCACCAAGGAACAGAACCGCTCATGGAGGGACACAGGCACAGGGCCCAGCAAACAGGCAGAACACTCACGGATGCCATCGAACAGTCGCCCCACCGCCCGCATGTCCCATGCTGCCCACTCCAGCTGCTGCACCATCGCGCCTAGGCGCAAGATTGCCAGCAGCACAACAACAGTAGCTGCGGAAGAGAAAGGACAGGACAATGGGGAACGCCCACACCAATGGGCCCTGGGAGGTCCGGGGGCAGCAACAGCTCCAGGGACACACCCCACACGCTGGCAGCCACCACCCGGAAGAGCACCCAGACCTCTGCATGAAGGGGGAATGGAGGGGACAAAGCCTGGGGCCAGCACAACCCCTACTCACACTTAGCCGCCCAGCGTCCATGGTGCCACTGCCCAACCATTGCCACCACCACAGATGGCCCGCACCAACAGGGGGCGGCAGCAGAGGGGAGCGGAGGGAAGGTGCAGGGCCACACCAACGCACCGGTGAGTCCAGGGGTTGCCCAGCCAACTGCCCACTGCCAATGCCACCCCTTGAGCAAGCCCAGGCAGCAGCACCCAGCAGAGAAACTGCCAGGGGAACACACACCACACAACCGGCGCACATCCCACAGGCCTGGAGCCCACCAGTACACACCAAGCACACCCCATGTACACAATTACACAGATGGGGGCAGGAGGGCTGCCAAGGGGAGGGGGCACCCAGACACCACAGCAGCAACAGAAGCAAGGCAGGACAGACCATCACAGAACAGCATTTTATTGGCACCGGGGGAACAGGGTCCCCCAAGCAAAGAGAAGCAGAGCAGGGGGGTGCAGGTGGACCCACGGCCAGGCAAGAGAAGCACAACAGGAGGGCACAGGTGTGCCCACGGATAGCGGGCGAGGGCACCAGGGAAGCCCCAGTGGGAAGGAGCAGCGGTCACCCAGAGGGGGCGATGGAGTCCAGTGAACCATGCGGCAGCCAGCAGCAAAGCAGATGGCAGCACACACCCCGATCGGCGGCACAGGGAGGGCCAGGCAATGCACCATCCAGGGCACCGGGGTGGCTGAGAGCGGGTGACGGTGAGGGGCTGCTCATGGATGGTCTGGTGAGCGCTCCCGGGGTGGCGATGCCTGTGCTAGACCCTCCCAGGTGAACAGGCCCCTTTGGAAGCCTCGGGAACGCATGTGAACATCCACCAGGAAGCAGGGAAGGAGCTGATTTGCTCCGGCGGCCGCAGCCCACACATCTGGAAGGTCCCTCACCGATCGAAGGGCAGCGAGCTCCACAGCGGAGGGGTCCCCAGTCCGGAGTGGGCCACCAACCTCGGGGGACAGCAAGTCCAGGTCCCACAGGAGGGTCCCCACGTTCAAGGGTGTGCGTGGGATGCCGCAGGCATGCAGGAAGCTGCCGGTGTACAGGGCAGCAACAGGGGGACCCCCAGACAGCAAGGCAAGGCCAAATCCAGGTTGCTCCATCAGCAGGCGAGCCGCCATTAACTCCGCAGCGGTCCACTGCATGACAACGGCGGGCAGGTGCCCCCAAGGAGGTTGGCACAGGGGAGTGAAGCCAAGCTTGAGGGAACGGTCCCGGCACACTGGGGCACTGACCTGGTGACCCATCATGCACATGTACTGTGACAGGAGCCGAAATCCATCCTCCACCGATAGGGGGTCGCCCACCAATAGCTGAATGTCTGGGCTCAGCCAGAGGGCCACCAACAGCATGTCCGCACAGGGCAACCACCCCTCCCATACATCCCCAGCTGAGGGCCCTGCAGAATGACTGGCCATGGCAGGAGTGGGGCCCGCTCCGGTGAAGCCACAGGTGGGACACAGAGGGCTGAAGTGACTGGGACAAGCACGTAACAAGTGGCTACTCTCTCCCACAGGCGGCCTTGCATGCCAGAGATAGGCCGGCCCACTGGGGCCGGGGGGCCGCAACCCACACACAGGACAGAAGGGATGCAGCACAGGTGACAAGAGATGAGGGAGGCCACGGCCGAGCATTGCGCCAGGCCAAGGAGCCGAGTCAGGCTGTATATCCACACCGCGCACAGCTGCAGCATGCAAAGGCAGACCATGGCAGGGGGGACTGTAGTACGGGTGCGGAGGCAGTGGTACCTTAGGGTGTGTACGGTCCCATCCCCCTGGCGGACATGCGGTCGGTGCACTCGTGGGGATGAGCAGCTGGGCCCAGCAACTGGTGGTAGCCCCAGCACACCCCCAGTGCAGCACCAATTGGTGCCCTGCCCCCACCGGGCTACACAGTACATAAGCAACTTGATGCAGGCAGTCGGGCATGGGGTGGAGGGGCTGTAGCACGGGGTCGAGCAGCAAACAGAACAGCGACACCAAGCTGGGTGGACACAGAGAAGCACCTGTGATACCAGGGGAGAGTGGGTCGAGGGCACAGGCCACACAACGGAGCGCGCTGCGGCCAGGGCACGTGTCAGCGGGGGGTGACTGGGAGTGGGGAGCTGCCAAACCATGCTGTTGGGGGATGGGTACCCACAGCCCAGGGATGTGCTGCTGCGAATCCTGGGTGCAGCCCTCCTGCTTCTGCGCATGCTGCTACAGCAGAGAGCCCTGCTCCGCCTGCTGGGTTGAGGCTCCATTCTCCTGGGGGCATGGTGGCGGAGGGCAGCAAACCTCAGGAGGGCGGTGATCGTGAGATGGGTGAGGCGGGCAGCCATCCGACGCCATGCCCTGTTGGGCTCCGCGGTGTCCCAGCAATGCCAGCTCGTCCTGGTCCGACAAACCGTAAACGTATACACCCGCCACGTGACCCTACCGACCCTGCGACAGCACTGGTTGCGCTCCCGCACCAACGACTGGTGGGAGAACTTGTTGGCCACCTGGATGGACGGGGAATGGTCAGACCACTTCCGGATGCCCCGCTCCCTCCTGACCCACTTGTGGGAGTTCCTCAACCCCCACCTCTGGAGGCAGGAGACGAACATGCACTTCCCGCTGCCACCAGGCATGCGCGTGGCCATGGCAGTTTGGCGGATGGCCACCCTGGATTCCTGTAGGAGAGTGGGGGAGCAGTTCAGGGTGGGCACCGCCACCATGAACAGGGCCCTCCATGATGTGTGTGACCTGCTCGTGGAGCTCCTCTTGGAGCGAGTCATCCAGCTCCGTGACCCCAAGAGGGTGATGCACGGGTTCAAGGAAATGGGGTTCCCTCATTGCATTGGCGCCATTGACAGCACCCATATCCCCATCATATGACCCGCTCATGCAAAGATCGACTACATGAACCAAAAACAGGCCTTCTTTATCAATCTGCAGGTCGTAGTGGATCATAGGGGCCTGTTCATAGATGTGTACACAGGCCAGTCAGGGCGGAGACATGACGCACGTATCCTGTGTGCCTCCCCCTTCTATGCACGCATGTTCGACAGGGAGATTGCCCCCAACCTGTACCGCGTAATAGCGGGGGTTCCCATGGCCCTAGTTGTGATAGGGGACCCCGTCTACCCGCTAAGCCCATGGCTCATTCGGGCCTATCCAGTGGCGCACAACCCCGACCACCGCTTGTTCAATGAGCACTTGTCGTCCGCACGCAGCATGGTGGAGCGGGCCTTCAGGCTCAATTCGACCTGGACCACACCCCCATCCTTGTCCTGGTAGCGTGCATCCTGCACAATCTCTGCGAGACAGGAGATGCTGCCCTGGACAACCCACCACCGGTGCATAGGGCCGGCCCTGTGCCCCTGTACCAATGTGCCCAGGGTGGGGCCTTCTGGTGCATCTCAGAGGAGAATAGGGTTGCCATCTGCCGCCGCATCGTTGCCCAGGCAGTCGAACACCGGGCAGCGCCCGACCCACACCCATGTCCATAGTCCTATGCATCCCTTCAATAAAGCTAGGTAGTACCTGTGAACCACAGCTCTGCCTCTGTGCAGTGTGGGGGCTACAGGGCTGCCGGGTTGCATGCGCACTCCTCTCACTGTCTGTCGCGGGCTGCTCGGGCCCCGCGATTTTATGCCTGCCGCCTCTCGCTGGCCCACCAGTGACGGATCTGTGTACACATGTTCCAGCCACCACAAGTGCCAGCTGACTCACCGGACTGGGCCCTGGCCCCGGTGGCCACCCGGGCACTCTACAGTGCCCCCCCTGCCATCAAAACCCCCCCAAGCCCCCTCCAGGAATTTCACCCCCCCGGCACCTGTCCCGGGACAGAGGAAGTGACAGCGAGGTGTAGGTTCAGCATCTCTTTATTGGTGGGAGATGTGTACAATGGATGGGGGTGGTTAACTTTGGGGGTGCCCACGCCCCCTCTTGGCTGCACCACCGGGGCTCGCAGGCCAGCAAGTCCTAACCACAGCCAACCGCAGGGATCGCTGACTGGACGGCCTGGCTCCCCCATCATCCACTGGTCACTCCATCCTGGCCTCCGCTGACAGCCCCTGCGAGGAGGAACAAGAATGGGGTAAGCAATCATCATGTGCACCTATCTCTGTCCCACGCTGAAGCTCAGGCCAACGGGGGCCCCGTGGTCACCCAGGGAGCCCCCTACACCCCACACGAGCATAACACATAACATGGAGCAACACCCTATGAAGGGGGCCCTTGTACCAATCCTCCCATTGTAGTACAGACCCTGTGCAGGCTGGACCTGCTTGACGGAGCTGGTACACTTGGCTGCGGTCACGGTAGTGGCTCCATGGCTCCTGTGGTGCGTGTGCTTGGTGAGGGTTCTGTACTGGGTTCTCTACCAGGACAGTGTCCTGTGCGGTGCCCCTTCTTCCTCGTACAGCCCCCCCCCGTGTAGCGCCCCCCCACCCCCCAGGGCCCCGGGGCGCTGCGTCCTTACCGGAGGGGGTGGGGCAGCCACCATGGGTGGTTGGGTGTCCTGGGGTGCACGGTCCTGGGGTGGGGGAATCGCTTCCTGGTGGTGGGGTCGGGGTGGCAGCGAGGGCGGGGCCACAGGGGGTGTAGGCTGGAAGGACGGCCCCGTCAGCAGGTCCCATTGCCCTATGTGGGGGAGTGGGACCCCATGGACCAGGCCCGGGTAGGGCTGCTGCTGGGGGAACCATGGGTGGCCAAGGTGGAGGGGAGGCACCTGCACCAGTGGGAGGTCACCATCATGTTGGTCGGCCGCCGACCCTCCTTCCGTGGCATGGCAGGGCCTGTCACGCTTGGGGTCACGCCGCGGGGCCTCCATGGCCTCCCCCATGACCCTCCGGCTCGTCAGAGGCGTGCCGCTGCTCTCATTGGTGGGCGGCAGCCTGGTACCTGTCCCAGAGATGCTTAGTGCGGGACCGGGCCATCATGGCAGCCAGGATCTCCCGGTCCCTTTCCCCCTCCCCTCTGATGAGCTCCCTTGTGAGCGCGAGCTCCCGGGAGTGCACTGTGGCTAACCGTTGTAATTCCTCCAGCAGCTCCCTGCTGAGGTCCTCCCTCCATTGCCAGTTCCTGGACTGCATCTCCCGGTTCCACTCCACGCTGCCGCCAGCTGCATCCCTCGAGCAAACAGGCGCCTGGTCTGTGAACTACAGGTTGGAGACCACGTTAGTGCTTCCGGCCTGTGTGCCCTGCTGTCCGCTACCACATGACCCGGGGTGCCTGGTGGGGCAGCCCGCATAGTGTGGCACCTCCCCTCAGCCCTCCCCTGTAGGGTCCTCCTGCCCTGCCCTCTCGTGGGATGGCCCCCCGGTAGCTGATCGCCACCAGTGGGGCCCGTGACGCTCATGGAAGTCAGATGTGTGCATGGCCCAGACGGACTTAAAATTGTTGTCCTTGATATGTTTATATACGTACCTCAAGTCCTTTGCCTGCTGCATGCACTGGGTGACATCCCTATTGTACCCCTGCCACTGCATCTCCTGGGCGATGGCTTCATAGACCTGTCTGGTCTTGTAGCTGTGCACCAGGTCATGCTGGACCCTTTCAGACCCCCCACATGCATATAAAGTCCCTGATCTCCTGCCTTGGCCAGGGCTCCCCCTTTTGGGACCCGCATGGGGGAGGCAACCAGCTTGGCGGCATGGGGTCCGTCCTGTGGATGTGGTAGCTGTGGTGATGGTCGTGTCCTGTTGGGGATAGTGCATTAGGGGTTACTTTGGGTCCTGCTGGCCCCCTCCATGCCCCCGAGGGGCCTTCCCCCCCTCTCCCCCCTGGGGTGCCCTTGCTCACCTGGATGTCTGGGGCCCCTCCTCGGCCATCCTCCTGGTGGTGCGGTGCTCCATTGTCTGGGAGCTGTTCTGTGGGGAGGGGGGACCAGGTTATGCAGCTGCCGTCTGCCTTGTGTTCCCTGGCCCATGGTGCCGGTCCTGGGGCGCGACCCTCCCATTCCTGTGGGGTGGTGGTGGTTCCCTCGTGCTCACCTAGCTATTGCAGCTGCTCCTTGGGCGGTGCCCCTGGGATGTGCTGGGCTGAGGGTCCTCAATCGGTGTGTGTGTGTGTGTGTGTGTGTCAGTGTGGGCCCTCTGCCCTGTGCTGGGAGACGTGCGCTGTGGTACAGCCTGGTGCGTTCCCCTGCCTTTCCCCCCTGTCAGGGCACCCCCCTCATACCTCCCAGCCTGGCCCACCCCACCTGCCGAGGGGGCACCTCCCCTTGTGCATCCTGTTCGCCCCCCCCGTACTGGCGGCCTTGGACCCCCCCTTTTGCCTTCTGCCTGGGGCACCCCCCCTGCACCGCCTTGCCGGGGCTCTCCTCCCCCGGGCACTCCTGGGTCCCTGTGCTCACCCGGCCCCTTCCCGTGCATGGGGCAGCGTCGGCTCCCTTGGCCTTCTCGTTGGCTTTCCTGGTCGCCATTGTGGGAGCCCGTGCACGTGTGCCATGGTTCTGTCCTCCTTTACGGGCTTTCGGCCAGACGTTCGGCGTCCCCCCCATGGGCGTGTCTGCGTGGCGGCACGTGCGTGACCCATGGCGCCGGCACGGTGGGGCTTCGCCAGTCCAGTCCGCGTGAGTGTGGGTGTTTTCGCTTTTACACGGACGCTCGGGTGTTGAACACCCATCTCCACTCCCGGAGGGTGCCGGCTCCCTCCCGGCTGTCCGTGGGTGTTGGCGGGTGGGTCAGGCACGCGCACCCATCCGCTCATGAACTTTTACACGGACGCTCTCCTACCCATCCGATGGGTGTTTCCGGGTGTTCATGGGTGGGTGGCATCCATGTAGAAGTGGCCTATGAATCTCCGCCTGGATGTCTCAATGCCAACTGAAACTGAACATGGCGAAAACTCAACTCCTTATCTTCCCTCCCAATCCTTCCTCTCCCTCTTCCCTGTCCCCCACGCCCATAGCTTGGGCTTCATCTTCAACTCGCGCCGTACCTTCAAACCCTCTACATTGACTCCGTTCCCAAATCCTGCCGCTTCTCCCTCCACAACATTGCTAAGATCCGCCCTTTTCTGTCTGTCTCCTCTGTCAAAACTCTCATCCACGCCCTAGTCATCTCACGTCTCGACTACTGTAACCTCCTCCTCGCTGGCCTTCGCTGCTCTCACCTTTCTTCCCTCATCTCTGTTCAAAACTCTACTGCCAGGATCATCCACCTAGGCTGTCACTTTGACCATGTGCAGCTTCTCCTCTCTCCACTGGCTCCCTCTTCCTGAGCGTATTCTGTACAAGCTCCCTGTCTTCACTTACAAAGCCCTTCACAACCTCAATCCCCCCGACCTCTCTGCCCTGATCTCCCTCCGAACTCGTTTGAGCACTTTGCTCCTTTTCTATCCCCTCCCTCATCCTCTCACGCCTCCCCTGCTCCCCCAGCCGCCTTCGTCCCTTCTCCCTTGCTACCCCACATGCCTGGAACTCCTCCCTGCCCTCGTCTGCCTGGCTCCCACCCTCCACACCTTCAAGTCCCTCCTCAAAACCCATCTCTTCTGCTCCATCCTTCCTAACTCCTGCTAATCATCCCCACCCAGGATTATCCCCCACCTGTTATCGGTAAACTCCCAATTTACTGTAACCAAGCCAAGAACGTGTACCTGAGTTCTCGTATCCTCATGATTGTTTCATCCTTTGTCTCTCCTTCTGTTCCCCCTTCCTTGTCTCCCCTCCCCCTGTCTTTAGATTGTAAGCTCTCGGGCAGGGACCGTGTCTATCTTGTTTTTTGTAAAGCACCAGGTACATCACTGGTGCTATATAAATGCTAATATAATAATTATAATAAATAATAATAATAATAATAATAAATGATGGGGTAAAAACAGACGTGCAGAGGCTCCCCGGCCCACTCTCTGTGTTGATAAGTAGCACTGAACAAACATGCCTGTTGCCAGGAGAGATGTCCACCAGCTACACAATCAGGGTAGGGCGAGGCTGCAACAGATGTGCAGGTGGGCAGGTGGCTCTACCCGCCCTACTCCCTGTGATGACAGGAAGCTACAGCGACCAGCCATGGTGTTTGGCCCATAGTGGGGGTGGGGCTGAACAGACACATGGGCCTACTTTGGTCTGCACTGGGCCGCGTGGGCAGCCCTTTACCCAGAAAAAGTGCCTGGGATCTTCCAGGGGACACATTCCAGGCCAGCTGACTACCTGATTCAGGACAGTCCCAGGCCAACATGTGGCATCACAGGACCAAACATGTGGCGAGTTCTGGGCCACAGTGGGCCATAGAAGACATTAGAGGTGGGACCCCGGGCCCATTACCGGCTACCGGATTTACCGGTTACCGGTTCTCTAAAAACCAGATACCCGGATTAAATCCGGTATGCCAGTACCGGATTTATTTCATTGATTTCAATGGGGCACTGTGTCCCCATTAAAATCAATGAATTCCTTCCCCCTCCCCCTCCCAGGCTGAGCGGGTGGAAGGGGGGACACCCCCCACCCACCCTGGATTTTTGTTTAAAAAAAGACTGAGGCGAGCCCACCCCCCAGCACCAGCGGCCGCGGCGTCCCCGCAGCCGCCGGTAAGTATGACCCGATCCCTGGGGGGGGGGGCGGGCTCGCCTCAGTCTTAGGTTTCCCCTAGGCTCTAGGTTTCCCCGGAAGGCCTAGAGCGTCTCTGACGCCGGCAGCCACAGCCGGCGCTGAGGCCGCCGGACCGCCCCCCGCCGCCGCACCCGGAGCTCCGCAAGGTAAGAGCAAGCTGAACTTTAGTAGGGGTGATCCCTGGGGGGTGGGTGTGTGTGTTAAACACCCCCCCCAGGGATCGGGTCATACTTACCGGCGGCTGCGGGGACGCCGCGGCCGCTGGTGCTGGGGGGTGGGCTCACCTCAGTCTTTTTTTAAACAAAAATCCAGGCTGGGCAGGGTGGGTGGGGGGTGTCCCCCCTTCCACCCGTGCAGCCTGGACTCGGGGAGGGTTTTTTTAAAAACTTTTTAAGGCTTTAAGTTTTTACGTTGCAGCCATTTTTAAATGGCTGCAATGTAAAAAAATCCGGTACCCGGAATCCGGTACCGGTACCGGATTACCGGGTCGAATCCGATAATGCCGGTACGCCCGGTACTGGCATTATCGGATACCGGATTTACCACCCCTAGAAGACATACATCACATTTGTTTTCACCCGATATTTTTCTACCAATGTCAGCTGTTAGCCTTATTGAGCAAATTCTGCAGACAGCAGAACACCGTGTACCCCAGGCCTTGTGGGCCCCGTGTACCCCGTGCCAGATTTTTTACATTGTGGCCTTTGAAATGAATGGCCGCAATGTAAAAAAAAAAACCCACCAAAAAAACACTTTCCCTCCCCAATCCAGGCTGTGTGGGTGGAAAGGGGGGCCACCCTGCCCAGCCTGGATTTGTAAAAGTTTAATTTTAACCCAAAGTCCGGTTGCTAGTGCGGACTCCAGGCCGCTGCCGTGGTGGCAGCGGTGACCTGGAGCCCACACCAGCAGGTACTAGGGCGATCCCTGGGGTGGGGGGTGATTTAACACCCCCCACCCCAGGGATCGCCCTATCTCCCCACCCAGATCGCCCTCCGGGCGGCGGCGCCAGCAGCATGGCGCGGGTCCGGCTTCAGCGCTAGTGGCTAGCTTGAGCGCTTCACTAGGCCTTCCAGGGAACTTCCGGGTTTCCCTGGAAGGCCTAGTGAAGCGCTGAAGCCAGCCTCTAGCATTGAAGCTGGACCCACGCCGTACTGCTGCTGTTACCTGGACAGCAAGTAAGGCGATCCCTGGGTAGGGGGGTAGGGCGAACCCTGGGGTGGGGTGTGTTAAACCACCACCCACCCCAGGGATCGCCTAGTACCTGCTTGTGCAGGCTCTGGGTCGCCGGGGGGCGGCCCGGAGCCCACACTAGCAGCCGAACTTCGGGTTAAAATTAAATTTAAAAAATCCAGGCTGAGCAGGGTGGGTGGGGGGTGTTGGGGGGGTTCATTGATTTCAATGGGGACAGTTCCCCATTGAAATCAATGGAAAAAAAACGGTACCAGCATACTGGTTTTAATCTGGTAAACCGGTAACAGTTTTTTTGCTTCAAGTCCCACCCCTACTCCAACGGGCTTTTAGAGATCCAGTGTGGCATAAGTGGATAAGGTGCTGGACATGGACTTGGAAAATCAGAGTTTGAATCTCATCTTAACCAATGAAGTCACTGGGTGGCCTTGGGCAAGTCATTACCTCTCAGCCTCAGTTCCCCATCTGTAAAATGGGAATGTGTGCGTGTTTCTCTTTCCTTGAGTTTTACCCTAAACCTTGTCTATCTTAGATTGTAAGTCCACTGGGCAGGGATCCGTCTCTGAAAATCTGTGGCCACTTTTATACGAGGCGCTTAGAAGCACCTCCAGAGTCCCGCATTCAAGAAGAAAGCCACGTGGGGAGTGTTTACACACTACCCGCGCTACCGGAAATGATGTGACACCTGTTCTTGGCAGTGGTGGTGGCTGGAGACACGGGGCTTTGAAGAGGTGCATTCTGAAAACCTGCAAAGTGAGGCTTTCAGAACACGCCTCTTCAAAGCTTCATAGATAAGTAGATAACAGGCAACAGTTATACAATGCTTAGCTGGAAAAGTCAAATGCCAGTTTTAATGCCTAGAGGCAGGACTGGGATTTTCAATATAGGCCTCTAAACTTTATAAGACTGGAACCTTAGTGTGGCCTGTTCCCTGCAGACTCATTTTGAGCTCCACGTAATGATTCTTTTTGCTGACACAATGGAGCTAGGCAGGAAAGGAGGAAAGAAAAGCTGCAGAAAAAGATAGCTGTGAGTATGGTTCAGGAAAAGAGAACAGGCAATAGTTAGGCAGTTTGGGGAAAGAGCTGGACTCAAAGGTGTAGCTTTGAGAGGCTGACTGGGGAATGATATGGGGATGTAGAGAGAGACTGAAGAAAATCAGTTTTAAAAATATGAATCCCTGTAACTGAAACTGGGGGTGAATGAGGCAGATGGAGATAACTTCATTCCAACTGCTCAGCTATTCATGATTGTAGCAACCAGGAGGAGCCGCTGGTGGTCAGTGTGGGTGGGACGGCTGCAGCCACAGCAGTAGGAATCAGCCTCTGGATGGAAAAACAAAGCAGGTATCTGATATTTTGGCCTCAACCAGGCAGCTCTGCTGTCTGGATACAGTCTGCTTTGAAAAGATTTATGTTATGCTGTCACAGCAGAGTAAAACTTGGGTTTTGTATATTTACAATTTCCAGATGCTTTTTATCTTGGTATGCAGAAAACATATTATTTTGAAATTCAAAATATGAACCTCCACACATTTCTATTATATCTGATGAGGTTCAGATGAGCTGTAAGGGTATGGGTGATTCAAAAACATTACAAGATATTTTCATTACTCATTAAAATTCATAGGGAAAACCTATTTGTCAGAGCTGGAGGCAGCATTTGCTAGACAAATCTAAAAAATTAGTAGTTCTTTCAAATAATTTCTGGAAGCAAATCCTGGGGTTATCACTAGGGTCCATTCCACAGTTGTATCTGCCAGCATGAATATCTGAGCCCGTGCAGAGCCCTGGTCTAGGAGTTTTTCCTGACTAAGGAACGTAGAAGACCGCAGAGCCTTAGTCTAGGTGTTTTGCCTGAGTGAGGAACATAGAACAGGCCTGCAGCTGTACATCTCAAAGGGCATGAGGCAAACTGGAAAGTAACCATGGATGTAGGAAAGCATTTGCAGGAAAGGAGGATAGAGGTACGGTGCAGTGGGAAGGGGAAAGAGATGAGAGAGTCACCTGGAACCTTTGTGGCTGTGAATTTAAGAGAAGTTGCAAAGTTCAGCTATAATACAAGCCATGTTGTGGTGAGAGCATGCAGACCCTAACACTAGTTTAACCTTCTCTAAGGAGAGGAGCCAATTACTAGAACAAAGCACAACACTGGACCCTTGATTTATACAATTTCCCAAACATTTCTCCCCTAGAATAGAGAGTGGTTGTGAAGCATTGGATTTACCCAGAACCATAAGACCAAAAGTCAAAATAAGCTCCTGAATTCCAAATAAACCATTATAGGTTAGTCAGACCTCTGAAGAACAAACATAGTTTTGCAATGAGGAAACAGAGCAACGTTAGATTACATGGCTAGCTAAGATGGCAAATCAGTGAGTAAACCAGGAGTTGAACACAGATTTCTTTAGTTCCGTGGTAGTGTCCTTAATATAAGATTAGCTTTCCCACTACATTTCACAGAAGTAAGTGTTCTCTACACAGGGCAAATCTCAGTTGGGATTGGAAGAGGGATTAAATTAATCCAGGCCTGTTCCTCCCCTTCCCACATGTCCAACAGACCCAGAGAGGGAAGATGGTGGAGAAGGGTCATGACCTCACACGGTTCCTGTCTGAAGGGTTTCTATTATGGCTTTTCCCCCACAAAGTTTAGGTTTCCCTTATCCAAATCCTAAAGAAGAGTATCTTCCTGCAGATGATGCCAATAGTTCAGAGTGGCTGGGGGCTGAGAGCGAGTAAAGCCACTTCTGTGATGTATGGTATTCTGTGAATGTCTGTGATGTTACCCATTGTGGGAGGAGACAGTTGATACCCATCCTCACGGGAGGTATATCCCACGACAGCTGTGAACATGCATCATCACCAATTCCAGGGGGAAAAAACACTGCACACCCTTTTCACATTTCAAATTTTGCCTGAGTATTCTTGCGTTAGTTTAAGTGATGTCCAAATTCAGAAGTATCATAACGCAAGTATTTCTATGTTCCAGATTTCACGTAATTAGAATACCCATCACAAATACTGCATTCCCACATTCCAAATATCGCAGTAGGTTAACTACCATCACTGTAAACGTACGATTTCCCCACCCTACCATCTGTGAGTGTGATTACATTTACCCACGTTCGTGTGACGGATGAGGAAACGCACATTCACACAAGCATGAAACTTGTGGTACTATTAAATCTTTATGAAAAATTGTCTCGTGTGAAAGTGGCCTAAATGGAATGGATCACTATTATGACCTGTTCTCTGAAGCAACTGAAGTTGGCCACTGTCGGTGACATGACGCTGGGCAACTGTTTAAAAAGCAGTTTGTGTAACCTCTGGATTATTAACAAGTCTTAGAAGAACTGCCAGTGTGCCTTAAACCTGCTGAATAGCATTCTTCTTTTGCATGTACATAATCCAGCACTGACTCAGAAGGATCATCTTTGTTCTTTCCCCAATAGCAGCAATACCATAACAATGGACTCCTCACAGATTACAAGTACCACCTCTTAAACAAACACCACAGGCAGATGTTATAGTCTGTTTATTTACCTCCTAACCTCATTCCTGAAACCCAAACCCCTGCTAGCTATATTCCAGAGCTTTGTATTTAATCCATACCACATGTTTATAAGCAGTAGGGGTGGGACATCTGGCAAAAAAACAGTTACCAGTTTTACTGGTTTACAAAAAAAACGGTTTACCGGATTAAAACTGGTATACCGGTACCGAATTTATTGCATTGACTTCAATGGGGAACTGTCCCCATTGAAATCAATGGGGGGAAAAACTAATACCTCCCCCTTCCCCGCCCAGGCTGTGCGGGTGGAAGGGGGGGCACCCCCCCACCCACCCTGGATTTTTTTTTTTGATTTTTTTTACCCTAAGTCCCTAGTGTGGGGACTAGGGTAAAAGTCCCCACACTAGGGACTAGGGTAAAAGTCTGGGTGGCGGTGGCGGCAGCATGGCGGTCCAGTGGCTTCAGCACTGACTGGTGGCTTCAGTGCTTTCTAGGCCTTCCAGGGAAATCCAGAAGTTCCCCGGAAGGCCTAGTAAGCGCTGAAGCCACCAGCCAGCGCTGAAGCTGCCGGACCGCCATGCTGCCGCCGCCGCCCGGAGCACCAAAGGTAGGCGATCCGTGGGTGGGGGGGGGTAGGGTGATCCCTGGGGTGGGGTGGGTGTTAAACCACCCCCACCCCAGGGATCTCCCTAGTACCACAGTACCTACCTGCTGGTGCGGGCTCTGGGTCACCGGTGGCGGCCCGGAGCCTGCACTAGCAGGGACTTCAGGGAAAAAATTTTTTTAAAAAAAATCCGGGCTAGGCAGGGTGGGTGAGGGGTGTCCCCCCTTCCACCCGTGCAGTCTGGACTGGGGAGGGAAAGTGATTGGGGGTTTTTTGTTTCTTTTTTTACATTGCGGCCATTAATTTCAATGGCCGCAATGTAAAAAAATCCGGCACGGGAAACCGGTACCGGTACCCCCAAATACCAGAGTAATCCGATACTGCCGGTACAGCAAAATACCGGCAGTATCGTATACCGGATGTACTGAACTTCCCACCCCTAATAAGCAGTGCTGCTAGCTTCAGCATAACGTATTGGAGGAGGATTTTCAAGAAATAAAGAATAAACACCATGCAGCACCAGTCACTGAGTTTTTACACTCATTTTGATGCCTTATCAGTTTAAACCCATCTTGAACATTTTTATCCATCCACCTGGCATGGGTGGGTAAGACTTTTACATGGACAGGTAAGATTGATACACCCTTTTTTCTCCACTGCTCTGGGTGAGCAGGTACTAAATTCCATGGCCAGGTAAAAATTTTACTGGTTTGTGCATGGTTGATATAACTAAACTTCCAGCATAAGGTCAATTTATTAGCGCCAAAGCTTATATCTAGTCAGCAACCACAATGTTTTACCTCAAAGGCCAGCTATGTCTCTTGACTGTTGGAAAAACCTTCAATTGTCAACAAACACAAAATGTCTTACCCCAAGATCTGTTCTTGTCTCCTTGTTTTCAGCCAGGATGCTGGTGCGGACCTGGAGACAGTAAATAAAACATGAAGTTTTTATTACTTGGGTTGGGAAATAAGGGGAAAGGATCTGTACAATAGGATTAGCTTTCTATGTTTTTGGCTTCTGCCAGTCCAGCTAATTTCTAAACACTTAAGCTGTGATCCAGCTACTTGAACTATTACACCAGAGATGAGGCGATTGTGCACTGGCACAAAATTTTGCCAAACCCTCTTAGCTGGCCCAGTGCTTATGGGGCTGGGGAGAGGTAGAGAACTCACTCAGGAGTAGTAACTGCCTGGGGAAGGTGTAGGGAAGGAAAGGCTGTGCTAGAGAGGCAAATGGGGGTACGCTTGGGTGCGTGTTTCACGGGGAGGGTGCTTGGGATGCACTGCAATGCTGGCAGGAGCAGCTACAGGTATCAGGGCATGTTAGGGAGCAAAGAAGAGAGCCCAACGCTTACCAGATTAGGTACAGGATGATGGATGGGAGGTTAGGGAGTCCACTAACCAGTGCACTGGCTGGTTTTGCAGGTGGGCAGGGCTGGCCTACTCTGAACATGCATGGAACACACAGGCGCACTGGTCAAGCTTGTTTGTGCAGCCCCCGACTCCCGTATGTAGCATGCAGAACCTAATAAATGGGCTGTCTCTGTGTGTAGTTCTTGTGCGTTCGGGCAGCCCTCACTCAGAGGTTGAGCGTGGCAAGCCTAATACATGGGCAGGCGTTCTTCCCCACCGCACTGCACTGATCAACACCCCCTTTCCCAGGGTTCATCCCCCTGTTATGACTCATAGCTGCGTACCATGGAAACAAAAAGCTACACCAGCTCTTTCTTTCTTCCAGGCTATTATGACTCCAGGAGGTGGTCTAGAACCTGCTATCCCCATTCACCCATGGTGGTTCATACCTGGATTTATACTTGCCAGCACCTGGTGGCTGGAAATAACCTTTTCTTATGCACATAATGCTGAGTTTATTGAGCAAATTGAATACTTTGTTGATTACCTATACTGAAACCTGAAAGCAAAAGTAAAAATTCCAAAACGAAAGCAATCAGCCCCATGGCTCATAGTGATGTATAAGCAGGTAGCAGCATACAGTTTTATTGGGGTCTCACAACTGTGGTGTTGGAAATCCCTCTCAGTTCTCATAAAACCCCCAGTCAAACATGCGCCTCTGGTACCCCCATTTTTACCATCTTCTGGATTACCATAAGATTCAGTTTGGGCAGAAAACATCCCTCTCTGCACTTCTTTGCTTGTCAAACCTCCTATAGGGGCAAGAAGTTCTCCATCAGTCAGTTCATCTTCCCTGTATCCCCAGTTACTTCTTTCCCCTCAAGAGATTCAGTTCTGTCACCTCATCAAGGCACTTCTGGTGATATCCTCCCACTGTCATCAGGGCAGTGATGAGGGGAAAATGGCAGGAAAGTTCTAGCCTCCGTTAGTGAATTCTTTACTTTTGGCAGTGTGCAAACATCCAGAAAAGTTGTGGTCTCAAGTGCATTCCACTCTCTCATTTTGTTCAGGACTCCCACTCTTCCACTCTGCTGAACTTTAAACTGCAGCAGGGTTGCGCGATGTTTGCACTCTATCATGCATACAAAGAACTCCATTGTGTGCATGCATCAGCCTATGAGCATATAGGCTGCCTCCGAGGATAAATCTCACAGTTGTCTCTGCACATCAGGCTTCACCACAATGTGAGCAAAGTTAAAGGTATCCATCACTACACAAATTCTCTAGGTCTCATAACCTGGAAGGCCACAGCATTCACAGATCAAAGCCGAAGCCATTTGGCTTTCCCTGTCAAACAACTCAAAGCAATAGCTTTCTATGGCATTATGACCCATCATGCTCGTTGCAAGCAGAAATTGTTACTTTCAAAAGATAAGAAACTATATGAGTAGCTTTTAACAAATGGGCAACTCTGCTCCGACATACATTCTAAGTATGGTGACCTTCACTGCCCTGAAGATCCTGTCCCACCTACCCATTTCTTTTTACATTCAGTTGTTCCCCCCACTCCAATTCAAAATTCCATGTTTCCGTAGTGTAACGTTAGTAAACATTTTAGATGAGTTGGCTTGTGCATTAATGTGCTTGTGACAGAAATGAATACACACTTATGGTGTGCAATTTGTTTTTGTTTTTTTAATTACTAAAATGAATGAAGTCCCGTTTGTTTCAGTAATTAGAACAGGAAAACAATAGACATGGGTAACAAAAATGGATGAAAATGAAGAAAAATAACCCATTTTTGTTACCAAATAAAAATTAAAAAATCACTGTGCATGTGCAGAATGGCCACTGGGGCTATTCTGCGCATGTGCAGCTTTTCCAAAATGGTGCTGTCACCATCCATGCCATTTTGGAAAAGGACAACCCTTCTGCACATGCGCTGGGCCATTTCTGCACATGCACAGACTGGCTGCCCTTTTTCAAAATGGCACCAACACTGCTGGCACCATTTTGGGAAAGGGTGCGCATGTGCAGAACATTCTGCACATATACAGTGATGTTTTTATTTTTATTTTTTATTATTTTTAATAAAAATCAAACAAAAAACAAATTAAAAACAGAAAATGAATATTTTTGCTTACAAAACCCCCTGAAAATGAAAACAGATATGAAAACAAATGATGTGCCTGCTGCACACCTATAGTATGCACTTAAATAGCCACCTTGATTGGTAGTACCAATGCAGCAACACACAAACCAGCATAAGCTTTGCAAAACCTTTTTCAATCAATAGCAGTCAATACTAGCTCATGCACGATTGGTGTGCAACAAGTCTCATGAAGACACATGACCAATAATGGTCAACAGTTGCTCACCCAGTGCTAACTTCCCAGCTCCTTAAGTTCTTCAAAACATTTGGCACATGGTCTGCAGAGTTCATGGACACCAGTACCACAGTCATGGAGAACGTTATGGTGCTCATTATTATGCTCCAGGCCTTGATTACCACTGCTGAGCAGAATTTGCGAGTGATCGATCAGATGCATTCCTTCTACTGTTGTTGGCACAATGTGATTTCAAGGAAGAGGCAGGCTGTTGCTTAATCTGTCTCCAGGATATTGGAGCACAGCACACCACAGAGGTGGCTCCTGCTTCGGTAGTCTGGCCCTTGCTTAAGAAACCACCTTGGGATGCTGACACCCCTTCCAGTTACTGGTCTGTCTCTAGCCTTCCCTTTTTAGGGAAGGTTATTGAATGGATGGTTGCCCATCAGCTCCAGGCTCATCTTGACACCATCAGATTCCTGGACCTTTTTTCAGTCAGGTTTTTGTTCTGGATATGGCACAGACTGCGCTTGTGGCTTTGGTCGATGATCTGCACCTTGAGATTGACAAGGAGAATTCAACCTTGTTGATTTTTGTTAGATATTTCAGCAGCCTTTGATAAAGTTGATCATGAATTGCTGATATGACTGTGGGACCTGGCAGGGGTGCACAAGACTGTTCTTGAGTGGTTCCGTTCTTTCCTGCTGGGGAGGTCCCAGCAGGTGCTGATGGGCAATTGTCCTGCGGTGTGTCCCCTGTGGTGTCCTGCAGAGTTCTATTCTTTCTCCCCTCTTATTCAATGTGTATCTGATGCCACTGAGTGAGGTCATTTGGAAGTTTGGGGGTGAGGTGTCATTATATGCTGATGCTAATACTCAGCTCTACCACTCTTTTTCATCTGACCCAGGTCCCGCAGTCTCAGTGCTTACCGAATGCTTGCCTTCAGGGACTGAATGAGGATGAGCTGACTGAAGCTGAATCCTGACAAGATTGAAGTGATGATAGTTGGCCAGTCCTATGAGGTGAAGGGGGTTGGGCCACCTGCCATTGATGTGGTCCAGCCCCCTCTGGTTGATTGGGTTCACCGCGTTGGAGTACTTCTGGACCCCTCTCTGCGCCTGGATTGCTAGGTTGCACCATGGTGGTGACCAGGAGCACTTCTCACCAATTCCATCTCATGAGAAGGTTGCGGCCTTTTTTTTCAGACTCAGATCTTGCCAGTGTCATCCTTGCTTTCATCACCTTGAGGCTAGATTACTGCAGTGCACTGTACATGGGGCTGCCCTTGATGATGGTTTGGAGGTGTAACTGGTGCAGAATGGGTCAGCTCCTTTTGGGGACGAGTCGCTGGGAGCATAGTACACCTGTGCTACGAAGTCTTCACTGGCTGCCTATAGCATTCTGGGCACAACTCAGGGTGCTGTTTTTGATCTTTAAAGCCCTACATGGTCTGGGTCCCATATATCTAAGAGGCCACCTTTTTTATGGACTTTCCTGGAATTCCCTTCCCCAGGAGTTTCACTTGAGCCCAAGCCTGTGCATCTTTTGGAGGCTGTGTAAACTTTTTATTTGTAGGAATATTGGGTGGGCAGGGATGAGGGTTGGTTGGGTTATTGGGTAGGGTTGTGGGGAAGGTGGGAATTTTATTGGGAAGGAGAGAGTATTTTATCATACACATTTTAATTGTTGTTTATTATTGTAAGCCACCCTTGTGGGAAGGGCGATGTATACATTTGAAAAATAAATAAATAAACAAGCAAACAAACAGGTAGGACAGTAGCACTGTCTGGATATAGAATTGGTTCAGGCATCAAACTGTAAGAAAGCTTTCTTTGTGTATCGAAGCAGTTTAGTATTAAGAAAGGTGACCAGTCAAGTGGCATTACGATCAATACTACAAATGATTTAGCCCTTTTGACTCCCCAAAGAAGAGCAATAAGGATAGAATTTGCTGTTGAGGCAAAAAAGAAAGAGTGCGCAGCACTCAGCAAAGCCATATATTTCCTGTTTGTCACAGTTGTAGGACAGCTATTATATTTTTTTCAGCAAATTTAAACTTATAGTGTGACTGCTGGAATGAATGACACCTACGATTTCTTTCTCTCCAATTCTCAAGAAATAGCTCATTCGCTTTTACAGAACAGGCTTCCTTCAGACTAGGGCATCAGGTTAGGTGGAATCGAAGTGGGTAATGAGGGCTGAAAGACAGAAAGAAGCAAGGCCACGAAGAGCCTTGAAGGGGAAGATGAGAAGTCTGTACTGGATGCGAAGAGAGGAGAAACGAGAATAGGGTTGAAATGAGAACACTTAGCGAGACGGTGTGAAATCTCACGAGATATCTCACAATAATAATAACAAAAATCACCATGCTCTGTGCATGCACGGCCCTTTTCTAATATGGCGCCAGCAGCAGCCTTGTCATTTTGGAAAAAAGTAGCCAGTCTGCACTGGCATGCGATTTTGGAAAAGGGTTGTGCATCATGCACAAAATGGCCCCAGCAGCGATTTACGGATGTGCAGTGCTTTTTTAAAAAACCTTCTCCTCCCCCAAGATGGGAAGCTGCCACCAGGCTACCTGTCTTCTCCCACAGAGAAGCCAAGCAGAGAGAGCAGTCCCTGACTCAGACAGGTAGCTAGGTGAGTCAGTCAGAGTTTGGGCGCAGGGGAGGACCATTCTTGAGATTCTCACATTTCTGATTCTTGTTGAGTAATGCAAGAAAGTAAGAACCGAGTTTCAGCCCTATTAAACATGGTAGTGGGTGAAGTAGATGACCTTCGCTGAGGAGTGTTGAATACAAGTGGGAAGGTCAAGGATATAGTGAGTAAGGGTCAAGGCCAGCAAGGACAAAGTTGCAGTATTCAAGGTGAGAGAGGACTTGGGCATGAACTATAGTTTAGGCAGTGGGAGCAGTAACAAAGGGCTGAATTTTAGTAATATTTTGCAAAGAGAAGCAACAGGTTGTAACAACAAATTGAATGGGTTGCAACAGAGAGGAAGGAATAAAAAATAAATCCCAGACTGTATGCCTGGAAAACAGGCTGAATGGTGACACTATCTATAGAAATAGAGAGGGGAGAAGGAGAGGAAGTTTTGGGGGGAAGATGAAGAGCTCAGTGTTGGATATATTTAGCTTGTGTTCAACAGTGAGACATTCAAGAAGGGATGTCAGAGGAAGTTGGTGATGTGAGCCCAATTTTGCTTTCGCTTGTTAATTATTATATTCTATCAGCACCTTTGTGTCTACTCTCTTTGATACAACCATGTTACAACACTGCCCAAGCTAACTTCTAGCTCTTCTTCATGCACCCTATTTATCATTTATACAGTTGAAATCATAACTATAGATTTCATATTATGGGGAATAACAGTAGCACTGGCACTGTCTTATAATGCTAATTTTCTTCACGTGAACAACAGGAACATATATTCTACAATGCAAATTTGAGAACAAATCGTAAGAGATAGATATGTTCAGGCTGGCCTCATAGACGACAGGGCCCAGACTTACATGAGTGGCTGCACAGGAAGGAGATGCAGCTTCACGACAGCATCTCCCCCTTCTTCCAGGAAACCCTGGCAGAAGCCACAGGAGCACTGTGCTGTGGTAGGGCTCTGCACAGGGTGAGGGGTAGGGGTTAGACTGGGACTGTTCCTCAACGCTGCTCCCCTCATGCAGTGCAGTACTCCTATTGCTCCTGCCAGGGCTAGGGCTTCCAGGAGGAAGTGCCTGTTCAGCTGCTTCTGCAAGGCTCCCACCCATTCTGGGACCTTTTCCTCAATCCAGGATTTTTTATGGAGTCCTTTCCCCTTCCCATCTGCTCCAGCCTAAAGCCATTCCTGGTTATGTTAATGAACGAGAGTGGAATTGTACACATAAATCCTTTCCCCTGAAGTGCTGCACTACAATTTAAGAGCATCAAATCAGGTTTCGAAGTCAGTACAAGTTTCTCAATACCCATTAGGGTAACCACTTCTAACAAAGATCTGCTTTTTGTATGCTCAATCTGGTATGTTATTGCCCATGTTTTGAAATGCACTCACTCTAACTTCAGAGAGTTATCACAAATCAGGAGATGTGAATAACTACAGTGGAGTGCAAGCTACATTTATGACCTTCTTGATTCATGCAGTCCTCTTCCCCATACTCCACCCCTCCACCCCCTATGACTAGATATGAACAAAACTACCAAGAGCGGAGGAAACAAACAGCCTCATGTTACTCTGAGCCTTACTGAAGCTCAGGAGAAACTCAAATCATGAAAAATAAACCCTTAACTCTGTAATCAGTAAATCAGCAAATAAGCTCTTGAAATGCCACTCTTCTAGTTCTGCTGCCTAGAAGATGTGTATAGGATGAGCTGGCCCTGACACAACCTTGCTGTGAATAGGTCACCTCTAGGACTATATCTACTCTATGAAAGTTTGTCCAAAAAATCCCCATGGTGTGGTTGTGCTGCCATAAAGCCTCTCAAGAGCATCTATAAAGAAATGGCATGGAGGAAAGAGTGTCATCTGCTAAATTACTAACACTGCTTCCTGAAATACCTGACTGCAATGGAAGTCTTCCACCTACGAGCTGATGAGGCAACAGAAAGCTTTTATGGTGAAGAAAACATGCTAGTAGATGTCTGCTTAGACCAGTACTAGTAGTATTCATTGTGTGAATATTATCTAAGCCCTAAGAAACTACTTTCTGACAGCACCTAGAGACTTGGAAGTTGACATGACACTAGACATCCTTCATAAGTCATACATACATAAAAGAAAACACGACAGCCTAACAAGTGCTGTCGATATCAGAGGGATTTGTACCATAACTTGCCTCCCCTAAAAGAAGCATAGAAAAAAATGAAAAGGAAGATGACAGCGAGACGGGAGGGTGTTTGCAAGATTTAAAGAAGTGAGAAATATAGAAAGTCAGTAATTGGTTTTTTTTTAACCACATGGCTAAGGTAGCACAAAGTGCCTAGAAGCAATATTAAATGCATCATAACATACTGTGCATCTCCACTTCAAGGTCTTGGATAAGATTTTTTCCCATAATTTTGTCAAATCTGATAGCTATTTTTCAAATATCAAATATATGTGTGAAAAAAAGTTTCACCTCATTTTATGATTCAGGGCTCACAAATACATTTTATAAAATGAGAACAAACAAGGGATTGATTAGCCAACAAAAGTGGTTATATTTTTGTAACAAAATTAATCTAACAAAGAATTTCTTTAAAGTGGCATACAGCATATACTAATCATTTTTTTTGATCTTTTATTATTTGACATAATGTATGATATGTATAGTAAATCACAAGACTGTAATTAAAAACCTTTCAGAAATCACCAGTCAATGATATAATTCATGATTAATGGCCTTCCTATCAGTATATAATTAGCATTACTTGGCCAATGCATTAGAAAACCCACCGGGCTAAAAAAACACACCCTATTTTAAAATAAAATGGAAATTCCAATCTGCCACAAACTAAATTAAATGCATCCTACATATTTTCCTATTTGTCTCATTTGCTACTCCAGATCTTAGGAGTTGTTTTTTTTTTAAGACTTTGCTCAGCAGTGACATCCCCAGGCAAGAATCTGCTTTGTTTCGTATTTTACCATCTTTCCCCCTAAAAATAAAAATCCATATCAATTCAAGTTTAATTGTTTGCAAAATTTTGTATAATTCTCCCTATTCCAAAGAAAAATCATTATCTTTTTTGCAATAGAAAACAATTTCCCTCTCTCTTTTTTAGTCATCTTCAGGTATCTCAAAAGCAACTGATCTCCCCGCCCCCACAAACTTCAAAAGGAAAACAGTTTCATTTAGGGCAGAAACTAAGCACAGAAAATTCAGTGCCAAATTTTAAATAATCTGCAAAGTTATGATTGCATGAACCCAACTGTTATAATTGAACCTAATTTAAAAACGTTAACAGTATATACTCTTGGACAAAACTATTTCCTTTTAACTCAATTTCAATTTCCACCTGACTAAATCCTAATCCTTCCGCGTTTTCAGCTGAGTCAAATTGAAGTTCTGCTTAGCACAGCTCTACTCTCAAGGAATATTAACCAATATTGATTATGAGAGGCATTCCTTACTCTGGAGAAACTACTTTTCCCTGCCTTTGTTCTTATAAAAAGTGGAAATTGGGTTAAATAACTCCTCCTGATTTTCCTGATTTGGAATTTGCAGAAACAGGAGGAGCTTGAACAAGAAGCAGTTAGTGAGACAAAGATTATTTCCTTCACACAAATGGGAGAGAAAGACCGAGAAGGAGGGCATTTACAAATGCCGAGGGGTTGATGGGACAGCAGTGGACTGAGGACTTTCTGCTCCAGTATATGACAATACCAAGGAACCTCCCACATCACCTTAAACCCACTTGTTTGGAGAGGTAAATATTTCTACTTTATGTTCACCTTAACTCCCCCCCCCCCCCCAAACAAATGAACACAGGAGAAGTTTAAGTGAGTTAGGAAGTAGTTAGTTCCATAAAAACACTTGAACGAACAAGCCCTTAGTGATGATCACCACAAAGCAGATTCAGGATGGGTGAATGCCCAGAGACAATTTTACTCTATTCCATAGTACCTAAAAAAACAATAGGATTTACAAGGGACTGATGGCAGCTGGTTCCTTCCACCTCCTCTCCTGGAGGGAGATAATCATGGTGTGTTAAGACAAGCTCCTTTCCTTAGTTTCTAGCATCCTGGATTGTCACTTCCCGAATGGACCCTGGGCACTTTATAGTAGGGCTGAAACTTGGAACTCAGAATTTTCTGGATTTTTCTGAGTAATGCATTATTTGCCATGATTTTTCCAAGTTCTGAGATTCTGAAAAAGCGGTCCAATACGCAGCGTTCGGATATGCCTCGACCAAGTACAAGCCTGAGATCGTGTGGGCTGTTCGCAATCATGCCCCTGCCGCTCCAACCGCCAAGCAGCGTTACCTTCTCTGAGCCCGTTTCTTCTCTGCCTTATTTGGTCCATAGGAGGAGAGGAGGGAAGGAACAGGTGAGGGGGTGACTAGTACAGGTCATTTTTGATTGGCTGCCAGGGGCAAATAAAAGTCTGTTCCAGGGCATTATTTGGTGACCTCCCTATGTGCTTTGGTGACCATACCCTAACCTTGCTGCGTGCTGCTTTGTTTGTTTTTTGGTAAGTGTGTTTGATCATTTTGCCTGCAAAATTTTAAACTGTGTGAGTGGGCACTGGGCATCAAACAGGATTGGACTGGAAGAATTCAATTGGAGGGTTTGCATTGCAAAATGAGGAAAATTGGAGGGTTTGCAACATAGGGCAAAGTAGTATATAGTTTTTGCTTTATTTTATGGTTCCTTCCTGACGGAGCCATGTCCTCTGGGGCAAGGGAATGTGTACAACATTGGGCAGCCAAACAATATGGATTTTTTCTCTTTATTTCTCCTCCCTGTGCTTTAAAACTCGTTCCTCAAGTCTGTGTTGTTGTTTTTTGGGTTGGTACTTGGCATGTGTTTATTTTATGGATCCTTCCTGATGGTGCCATGTGCTCTGGGGCAACGGGGGATGTGCAACATAGGGCAGCCAAGCAATATGGATTCTTGCTCTTTATCTTTCTCTTCCCTGTGCTTTAAAACTCCCTTCCTAAGTCTATCTCACAAATATGTGAGATAGATAATGAGACAGAGACTGGCACTGGCAGCATCAGTTCAGCTTGCCGCATGTGCCCCGTGGCAGGAATTCAGCTTGCTGCTTGTGTCCCAGTTGCATGGGTTTCCGTTCCGAAGTGGCAGGAGTATGACTTCTCTAGGACATGAGTCCAGGATGGTCACTTGGAGGGTCATCAGGGCCTGCCCCGATGCAAGTTCCATAGGAACTTGGGGGTACAGTAAGAGCCATGGTGGACATGGGGGGAGAGGGAGCAGATCACTCAAATCTACCCCTGCAATTCTGGCAGCAGCAACAGTATGAGCACGCCCACTCTGTCACCGGTGGCCGATAGGCACCGAATGCCACCCACTGCTGCCTCATGTACTGGCTATATGCACAGTCCCTGCACAGCCTCCATTCCAGCACCTGGAACTGATGTCGGAGAGAGTCCCATATGTCGGTAAGGCCTTCCAGACTCCTGATATATTATAGACCCTATATCCTTATACCTATTTATATTATACCTATCTATTTTCCTGGGTCTCTGCTCTGAGGGAAGGGTGTCTGTCTGTCTGGGCTCCATGCATGCTGGAAGGAAAGGGATGATGACTGGACCTGCATTCAGCTGCTAATGGTTTATCAGCTGAAAGTTGGTTTCAATCCTGAAACCAGGATTGGTTTCAGGAACCAATCCTGAAACCAGGATTGTCTCCTGTAGCACTGCCACTCCTGCTGCCTCGCTTTTGGTTGTCTCCCTTCACCCACACGCCACACTCTGAAGGTTGTGGTGGTGTTGTTGGCCTGCTTCTTGCCAAATCTTGCCAGTTCCAACCCCTTGCTGCTCCTCCCTCACTCCTTCTCTTCCTTTGAGGCCCATTGCATCCAGCGCTACTCACCCCTCCAGCTCCATGTGGCTGTCATCTACCAACCCCAGTCTCTCCCACCACCTTTCTCTCTGACTTTGATACATGGCTTACATTCTTTCTTTCTGATGATAATATCTCCACCCTCATTCTTGGAGACTTCAATATACACGTGGGAACCTCCTCCGACAGTGCTACTTCCCGCTTCCTCTGTCTGACCTCTCTGTTTGACCTTCACCTCTGGACGGATGCCCAGACGCACTGTGATGGCCACTCCCTTGACCTAATCTTATCTAAAAACTGCTTTCTCTGTGATCTCTCCTTTGATGCCCTTCCTTTCTCTGACCATCACCTTGCTTCGTTTCATCTTTCCAACTTTCCCCCTTCTGCCTCCTTAATAGGGGTGTGCAATTCGTTTTCATTATTATGATAATGAAAATTAAATTTTTAATTTTCTTTTTTGTTATTGTAATAAAAAAATGACAAAAAATAATAATGAAAACAAAAAAACAACACATTTTTGTTTTTGAAATAATGGGAAAAAACTGAAAAACGTATTTCCAACTATAACCGTTTTGATTCTTATTCAATTATGCTGAAACTTGGGGCTATGATACCGACAACAGAGGGCACTATGTGTACCAGATTTCAGAAAGATTGGATTAAGGAAAACGATTTTATAAGCAATTTCATGTTGTGCTTTTATGAAGAGCTCCATAAACAGTCCTGAATACAACTTCTTTAACTTCTGTTCAATTTGCATGAAATCTGAGCATATTATGTCCCTCCATAAGATTACCAATCATGTCAAATTTCAGAAAGATTGGATAAACGCCATTAACTTGAAAATGCATTTCTGGCTGTAACATTTTTATATTCCAGCCTGTTTACAAGGTGTTTGGCAGGAATGTATCCAGCAACTTTCCTGTCATCTCTTCCAAACTACAGGACAATTTGATAACGGGCTCCAATTTTATAAGCAATTGAAGTTTTCCCCTTGAAGACCATTATTCAGATAAATAGAAGCACATACAGTGCCAGTCAGAAGCAGGCACCTGGCATGGTAGGGCAAGGGCGGCTGTAGGACTGAGGATGAGGAGAAACCCAACATCCTAGCAGCATCCTAGCAATCAGAAGACATCGTTTACACATCCAGGCTGACCAAATATCATCATAATCACATCCTGCAGCACTGTGACAGAGAACATAAGAGAATCTCCATTGGCTCTTTCCTAAACAGATGCTTCTGACTTCCCAGTAACAATGGGGGAGAGAATTTGGGATGATCACAGCACAGAATGAGGATATTTGGCTGAAACTTCTGCAGGTCAATTGGCATCAAAAACAGATCTTATACGACAGTGACACGTAAGAGTATCTCTGGCATAGGCTCATTCTCTGCATATGCTGTCCAGGCTTATACAATTGGGAACTTTTATCACATCTTTCTGATATTTGGCAGAGATGATCGTGAAGGTGTCATATACAGTTCGTGTATACTGGTTGGACTAAATTTCATGTACACTGGTTGAACTAAAAAGATGTTACAGTCAGACATACATTTATAAGTTAATTCCTTATACCACCAGGACCATTTATCCAATCCTTCTGAAGGTTTGGCTAGTAAACATGGGGAGGATTATAAACATGCCAAGTTTCATCCACATTAGATGGGAGACAAAGAAGTTACAGCCATGAATGTATATGCAGATTTTTGCAAAACAACACAATTCAACTGCTTACAAAATTGGATTCCTTTATCCAATCTTTCTAATATTTGATATTTGTAATACCTTCCATTGGAGGTGCGATCCTTCCAAGTTTCATCCAAATATAATGAAAAACAGAAAAGGTACAGCCAAAAATGTGTTTTCCATGGAAACCAATGGAAATCGAAAACAAACGCAAAAATGAAAGGATCCATACGTCATCCGTAGGCAAACTCACTGCCTCCCATGGCTTCCAATACCAACTCTATGCTGATGACACTCAACTCTATCTCTCCACTCCTTCCCTCTCTCTCTCTGTTCAAGCTCATCTCATCAACTGTCTCTCTGACATCTCTACCTGGATGTCTCAACATCAACTCAAACTCAACATGGCTAAAACTGAACTCCTTATCTTCCCCCCTCATCCTTCCTCTCCTTCCTCACTGTCAATAACTATTGATGGAGTCACCATCCTGCCTGTCCCCCAAGCCCGTAGCCTAGGCTTCATCTTTGACTCAGCCCTTTCTTTTAAACCCTACATTGACTCTGTTGCTAAATCCTGTCGCTTCTCCCTCCATAACATTGCTAAGATTCGCCCTTTTCTCTCTGTCTCGTCTGCCAAAACTCTTGTTCATGCTCTGGTCATCTCTCGCCTCGATTACTGTAACCTCCTTCTCACTGGCCTTCCCCGGTCTCACCTTTCTCCCCTCATCTCTGTCCAAAACTCTGCTGCCAGGGTCATCTACCTCGCCAGTCGCTTCGACCATGTGCAGCCCCTCCTCTCTTCGCTTCACTGGCTTCCCCTTCCTGAACGAATC
The DNA here is from genome assembly GCA_003113815.1 of Sphenodon punctatus. Lineage (NCBI taxonomy): Eukaryota > Metazoa > Chordata > Lepidosauria > Sphenodontia > Sphenodontidae > Sphenodon > Sphenodon punctatus. The sequence continues at coordinate 2,397,887 of QEPC01000136.1, read as the reverse complement.
CTGCACAAGCTCCTAGTCTTCACCTATAAAGCTCTTCACAACCTTGCTCCCCCCTACCTCTCTGCACTTATCGCCCTCCATACTCCAGCCCGTGCACTTCACTCCTCCTCTGTCCCTTCTCTCACCCTTCCACGCCTTCCCTGCTCCCCTAAGCGCCTTCGTCCCTTCTCACTTGCTGCCCCCCATGCCTGGAACTCCCTCCCTGTCCACATCCGCCTTGCCCCCTCCCTTCATACCTTCAAATCTCTCCTTAAAACTCACCTCTTTCGCTCTGCTCTGTCTGACTCTTTATCCTGCTGAGCCACTATTCCTATACCTACGATCGGTTTACCCTTATCCTTGCAACATGGACCTGCCTGCTGTCATTCTCATCGTAACCAAGCCAAGTACGTGCACTTGAGACCTCGCATCTTCATGAATGTTAGACCCCTTGTCTCTCCCTCTGTTCCCCTTCCTAAGTCTCTCCCCCAGCTCCTGTCTCTCAGATTGTAAGCCCTAGGGGCAGGGACTGTGTCTATTTTATTACTTTGTAAAGTGCCAGGTACACTGCTGGTGCTATATAAATGTTTGTTAATAATAATAATAATAATAATAATAATAATAATGAAATTTTGATATTTATGAAAACAAAAACAAAAGATTTAAATAACGAAAATGAAAAACAACATGTGTCCCTGGTGCACACACCTCTACTCCTCAACCTCTCGCTCTTTCTATGACCTTCAATCCATTGACCCTCTTGACTTTGCTTCTTCCCTCTCTCTCCATTTCTCATTAGTCGCCTTGAACACCTGCCTAGACTCTGCTGTCCCCATCTTCAACTTATTCCTTTCTTCCACCCTTGCTCCCATGCTCCCCTCTCCTGCCATGCTATCCATCACATAAACCCACATCCCTGGCTCACCCCATCATCTGCCACCTCAGTTCCTGTTCTCGAGCTGCTGAGTGACTCTAGCGGAAGTCTCATGAATTTGCTGACTTTCTTCACTTCAAGTTTGCACTTTCTGCATTTAGCAATGCCCTTTCCATTGCCAAGGACCACTATTATGCCACATTAATTGAATCCCAATCTGGCAACCCACGTCGTCTCTTCTCCACATTTGCTTCCCTCCTGAAGCCTCCCTGTTCTCCCTCCCCCATCCTTACTACCCTCACAGGAACTTCTCCACTTCTTCAACAACAAGATTGATAAACTCCACCTTGCAATCACTTCTCAACCCTCTCCCTCCTCCATCTCATTCCCAAATGTTCTCCCTCCTGCCTCTCTTCTCCTCCTCCCCAGTTTCTCTTTATGAGGTCACCTCCCTCCTCTCTTCATTCAACCCCTCCACTTGCCCCTTTTGACCCCATCCCCTCTCACCTCCTAACATCAATTGCTTCCTCCACTGTGTCTTCTCTGCTGCACATCATCAATCTCTCCTCTCTACTGGGTCATTTCCATTGGCCTTCAAACATGCTACCGTCTCCCCTATCCTTAAGAAGGCAACACTTGACCCCTCTGCCCCTTCCAGCGATTGCTCCATTTTGCTCCTACCCTTTATTTCCAAGCCGTTGGAGCGGGCTGTCTACATGTGCTGTCTGGACTTCCTCTCTTCAAATTCTTCCCTTGACCCCCTCCAATCTGGCTTCCACCCTCTCCATTTGACTGATACTGTCTTTGCGAAAATAACCAATGACCTTCTCTTAGCTAAATCTAAGGGTCTCTACTCTGTTCTTGTCCTCCTCGATCTTTCTACCGCCTTTGACATTGTTGATCATGGTCTCCTTCTGGATTCTCCTTCCGGGACACTGTTTTCGACTGGTTCTCTTCGTCTCTCTCGAACTGCTACTTCAATGTTTCTCTTGCTGGTACCTCCTCTATGTCACTTCCCCTCTCTGTGGGAGTTTCCCAAAGTTCTGTCTTGGGCTCCCTTCTCTTCTCCCTTTACACTCTTTTTCTGGGTAAACTCATTGAAACCCACGGCTTCCAGTATCACCTGTATGCTGATGACACACAACTCTATATCTCCACACTCTCCTCCTTCATCCAGACTCGTATTGTTGACTGTCTTGCTGACATCTCTGCCTGGATGTCTTGTTGCTAAATCAAGCTTAATATGGCCAAGACTGAACTCATCTTTCTCCTGAAATGCTCCCCTCCTACCTCCCTCTCAATTTCCATTGAGGGAGTCACCATCCAGCCCGTCCCTCAGGCCCATAGTCTGGAATACATCTTGGACTTATCCCTCTCCTTTAAGTCTCAGATCCAGGCTGTTGTTAAATCCTATTGCTTTGTTCTGTACAATATTGCCAAAATCCGGCTTTGCCTTACTGTTGCCACTGCAAAAACTCTGGTTGATGCTCTAGTCATGTCTCCCCTTGACTACTGTAGCTTCCTCCTTACTGGTCTCCCTTACTCTGATCTGGCCCCCTTCATCCCCATTCTGCCACTCTGCGGCCAAAACCATCCACCTTGCCTGTCGCTTTGACCATGTACAGCCCCTCCTCTCTGCCCTGTACTAGCTCCCTCTATGGGAACACATTCAGCACAAGCTCCTGGTCTTCACCTTTGAAGGCTCTTCATGGCCTTGCTCCCCTATATCGCTCCACTCTTGTATCCCCGCCACGCTTCTGTCCGGTAGCTTTGCTCCTCCTCTGCCCCCACCCTCACCTTCTCGCGAACCCCTTGCTCCTCTAAACGTCTTTGCCCCTTCTCCCTTGCTGCCCCTCATGCCTGGAACTCTCTCCCTGGATACGTTTGCTCTGCTCCCTCCCTCCCCAAACCCCACCTCTTCTGTCAGGCCTTCTCTAGCTTGTCATGAGTGATACTGCATCCTTTCCCCTTCACTCAGAACCTAATTCCCTGTACCTAAGCGAAGCATGTGAGCCTGCAACTTCTCAATCTCATGAATGTACTCTTGTCTTTCCTGATGTTTACCTCTCCCTTATATCCCCCTCCCGTGTCTCTCAGATTATAAGCCCCTTAGGACTGTGTCCCTGTCTCTGACTGTGGATTGTACAATGCCAGGTACATTGCCTGAACTATATAAATAAAATAAAATAAAATAAAATAATAATAATTTCCTATACTTAACAATAATAACACGAACACTAATATTACTAACACTAATCCCTAATAAATGCTATCAAACCAGACTCTAATAAAACCTAATATCCCACTAAGCTAATGTAATCCTCCTAATATTCTAAGTCTAATACTAATTATCAAAATATCAATTAATCCTAAAATCCTAGCCTATCTAATATATATAAATAAGTACCTATCTACCTTTCCCTATAATATTTTAATTAAAAACTAATCCTAAATCCTATCTAATATATCCATAACCTAGGCCTATATGTGTGAATGTGTGTGTTTGTGTGTGTAACATGATATGTTATTATAGTGTGTGTGTATGTGTTTTAATTTAACCAGGAGCAGCACAAGCCTCTTCTCTCCTCAAACTCCTACAACTGCACAAAGAGTCATAAAATGGAGGCTCTTCTTTTATACTATGCAGGGAGGAGGGGAGGAGGAAGGGGGTGGATTGCTGTCTTACACCATGATTGGCTCAGAATGCAGTAAACAACCAATGAACAATATCATGTACATGTTGCCCCGCATGTCTGCATGCCGAGTTCTGAGTTCCAAGTATCGAGTGCCAATCCAAGTAGTGAGTGTCGATTTCTGAGTGCTGAGTTTTCAGCTGTGTTACCAAGTAGGCGCTGAAAAATAGGCAGTGGTTGTCAGAATCTTGAAATCTTCGCAAGTAATTTTTGTTACTACTCCAATAAGACCTACTTTATACTTAATGGAGCAGGCTCTAACCAGGCTCTAGTCTTGCTGGCTTCTAGGGATGGGAAGATCAGGATTAGATCAATATGCGGTCCTATGTTGAGGCTATGAGGACGGCAAGGAAGGAGTTCCTTGCTGTCCTCATAGCGTCTACAAGTCACGCCCGGAGGAGCTGTTTCGGGTGGTGCGGGGGCTGGTTAGTCCGGCCTCGTCCGCCTGGATGGGGACTTGTCCCAGGCCCGCTGTGAGGAGTTTGTCAACTACTTTGCAGACAAGATCGCTCAGATTCAGACCGACTTTGATGTTGGATTAGGGGCAGTAGGGGAAGAGTGCGAGGTGACAGAAGTGCAGTCTGGTCCAGCTTTGTGGGGGGAGTTTCAGGAAGTGACGCCGGCCGATGCTGCGGATGTCTTGGGGTCTGTGAGGGCCACCTGTTGCGAACTTGATCCATGCCCGTCCTGGTTGGTGAAAGCCTCCAGGGAGACGTTGGGGATGGTGCTGGTGAGGGTAGTGAATGCGTCCTTGCAGCAGGGGAGGCTGTCGCCTTGCCTCAAGGAGGCTGTGTTGCACCCCCTGCTGAAGAAATCATCTTTGGACATGGATGCGCTCGCCAGTTACCGGCCTGTCTCTAACCTTCCCTTTTTAGGGAAGGTTATTGAGCGGGCGGTGGCACTCCAGCTCCAGGTGCATCTGGATAGCATCGGTTTCCTAGACCCTTTTCAATCAGGGTTCCGTCCTGACTATGGCACTGAGACAGTGTTGGTGGCCTTGGTAGACGACCTCCGCCGGGAGATGGACGCAGGATGTTCAACATTTCTCATCCTGCTAGATCTCTCGGCCGCCTTTGATACCGTGGACCATGGGCTGCT
>QEPC01000136.1:2313468-2392187 GCA_003113815.1 Sphenodon punctatus | reverse complement strand
TTTTTTTTTTAGCTCCCCCACCTTATTTATTATTGTTTGAATGAAGGCCCTGAGCCCTGTTTTAATAATTTTATATTGTTATTGATGATTTTAAATTGTTTTTATGTATGGTATTTTATTGTTGGAAGCCACCCCGGGCTGTTCGCAGGAGGGGCAGGGTAGAGATTTATAAAATAAATAAATAAATAAATAAATATGAATCATCCTATTTTGGATTAAATCAGATGATTTGTATTGATCCAATCTTACCAGGGGATACAATCTTCCATCGGATTCCCCAGCAAGGATCTATCCAGCTTTCAGTTTGTGCCAAACCCATCCTGCCCCCAACTCTGCCTTTCCTGGACCCCTGCCTGCCGGTGCCCACCTCCCCTGGATCCCTGCCCATGCCTGCCCCAGTGCCTGCTGCAGTAGCACAGCTGAGACAGATGGGCATTCGGGCAGAAGTTTGAGGGAGGTGAGCACTGGGACCATGCAAGAGTGGGGAGGGGGTAGTTGTTTACTTACTTTTTTACTAGGTGTGGCAGGGAGCAGCCTGCCAGGCCTATTGCCCCATTAAGAGTGTTAGGGAACCAACTGGGACTGGATTGCCTGGGGGTACCAGGCAACCAATTGGAAAGGGCTTGGTGAGGCCAGCTCTAAAGCAGGAGAAAAAACCCTGTAGAGACAGTAGGGAGCCTGGATGGGTACTAGCCCTTTAAGGTCTGCAAACCTGAAGGGCTAGTCATGCCCCATGGAGATAAGAAGCCCGAAAAGGTTTCAGTTTTGGCCTGACTCAGAAGGAGAGAAAAAACTCCTGAGGAATGCTGACCTTGGTCCTGAAGGTGAAGGCTACGAAGGTTGAGGGGAAGCACTGGGGTGATGGAGACTGGATTGCTAAGGGCTGCTGTCCAAGGTCCTGCAGAAGCCTAGAAGTCTGCAACTCTGAGTAGCCAGCCAGGGGACTGGATTCTGTCTGGGCTTGGGAGTAGATAGGGCTGGTATTACCGGAAGAGTTGCATTCCCGGTATTAGCAAGACCAAGCTACAATTGTTAAGAGGCTTATATGGAACTGTTAAAGGCTAAAATCTATGGACCTGCCCAGAGAGTACTGAATTAGAACTAAGCTAATTCCCAAGTCAGACCGGCTTGTGGGAGGAGGGTCTGATCCTATACAGACACACCCCAAGCTGGGAGGTGAGCCAGTTCAAAGGGGTCTGGTCCTGCTTGGACTCACCCCTGGCTGGGCCTGCCCTTGTTACACTATGCTCTGTCCGAACCGGCGACCTACGGTGTTTGGCGCAGCCTTTTCAGGTAGAAAGTGAAGCAAACAGAGAATATCAGTCGTGCATGCACAAAATGGCTACCATGGCCATTCTGTACATGCATGGCCATTTTCCAAAATGGTACCGGCAGCATCATTGCCATTTTGAAAAATGGAAGCCAGGCATGCGCACACGAAATGCTATTTTCCAAAATGGCTGTGCATGTGTAGAACAGCCATGGTTGCCATTTTGCACATGTACAACTGATATTCTCTGTGGTAGCTTCACTTTCTACCCAGCACGACCTTGAGAAGGCCACGCCGGGCACCACAGGTTGCTGGTTTGGATGAAAGCAGAGTATAGGGGAAAAGGTAAGTTTGTAAATACCCCACACCCCACTCCTGCGTGGTCCCTCTACCCCAATATTTGCCTTCCCCGGGGCCTTGCTCATCTTCCAGCCTGGTCCGGGGGAGGCAGAGCTAGAGCAGACACTGGATTTAGGCTCCCGAAGTTCAATACCGTTTCCACTCCCTACTGGCCATGCACATTCTCCAAAGGCACAGAGAAACTTCTAACACCATTCTGCCTTCTTCTTATATTTATTTATTTATTTATTTATTTTCTAAATGTATACCCCGCCCCTCCTGAGAACAGCTCGGGGCAGCTTCCAACAACAATAAAAAATACATATAAAAACAAATATAAAACAATTTAAAATATCAAAACAATTTAAACGTTTAAAACAGGGTTCCGGGATACAATTTAACATTAAAACAGGGTAGGGGAGATGAAAACCCTAACCCCCCCCAACCCCCACCCCAAAGGCCTGGGTGAACAGCCAGATTTTACAACACCACTGGAATGTCAACAGGCTTGGGGCCAGGTGTGTGTGTGTGACCCTCCTTATATTAAGGAGGGTCATCTAGAATCTCTGATCGCAATTTAATAATTCAAATTTCACATTCAGATTCATCATTTTAAAACCAAAGCATGATATATTCTCAAGACTATAACACAGCCCATATTGCAACAGATGTGCCGCCGATTCCCGGCCGTGGGCAAAACACCCAGAAGGCGCCGGGTCAGCCCGTCCTGCCTGCTGCTGCTGCTGCTGCTGCTGTCCCTCCACCGCCTTCAGGTGCAGCACAACCACCTCTTCCCCCACCCATGCCTCTACCGCCGTCTCCTCCTCCACCTCCTCCTCCTCCCTTGCTCTCTCGCCCTCCGCTCGCCTCTCCCTTCCGCCTCACTCCATCCTGCTCCATCCCCCTGCTGCTGTGTGCCCTTTAAATCTCCCTCCGCTGCCTGTGTTGTTGCTCGTTGCCTGGCAGCGACGATGCGTGCTTTGTCCCCAGCTGGGAATACTTTCCGTTGATTCCAGCCGGTGGTTGCCGGCCAGACGTTACTTTTTGTTGGTTCCCGTTGGGAATCTCTTTGACCACACTTTCGGAGACGGTCTGGTGGGGAGCTCCGGATGCGTGGTTGGTATTGACCCCATGTGGTAAACATCTGGCGGCCACTGAACAGACATTCCTGGCGCTTTGGCCCCACCGCGGGATTGACCGTGGATCGCTGTGGTTGAGCGTGATCTTGTAACGTCTGAAAATATCCTTTGTTAATGACAGGTATATGTCTGTCCATGTAAAAAGTTCTTTTCTGATGTTGGAAACTGGCAGTTCTTGAGTGCCTATTATTTCCCTCCCTCTAACATTTCTCTCTCTTTCCCCAACACACACACACACACACACACAGAGGTTAATGACATATGCAGTCTTTTCAAAGGAGAATCAATGCATCCTTACTGTGTATCCAGAACCATAGCCTGCTTTTCTTTATAATTCAAAAATGTCAACAACAAATGAACGTATTCCCTAGAGCTTTTCCTGCTAGAGGAAAAAATGATTTCACTCCTCTCAGATACCAGATCAATGTAGAGAATGGGAAGACTATGCAGTGAGAAGCTGATATTTATCTCTCAGAATTGCCATTACCAATGAGAATCACACAACAGATGTTATTTTTCAAGTATTTATCTACTCCTTTGAAGGGAAGATTCCCTGCTGGTCTTCCAAATTTCTACAACATTACAGTTTAACACTACAACTTGCAGAATGTTCCTTTTATTTATTTATTATTTATTTATTTCCTTACATTTATATCCCGCACCCTCTTGCCAATGGAGACTCAAGGCGGCGCATATCAATATACAACAGTATACAATAAAGTCATCAAAATAAATATACAAAGGATATAAAACATAAAAATACAAAATAATAATATCCCAATCTGAAATAAAATGATTCCTTTAATCCCATCTAACCCAACTCACCCACCCCTCCCTGCCAAACACCTGACAGAAAAGCCAGGTTTTACAGCTTCACCAGAAAGCAAGTAATGAATGAATGAATTTAATGAATAAATTTTAGTTGTGTAGCCAAAGGCCATTACAAAACAAACAAAATAAATAACACAGCATGTAAAGTTTACAAATAAACACCAGCAACTTAATTACATACAATATCAACATCTACTCCTTCCTTATGTAATAACCTAGGTCTACGTTTTTTATTTACCACTTCCAGGAACCTTGCCACCAGCAATGTGATAGATGAAGACTTGTCTCTTAACAAAAAATGCAAATAATATCCTACCCACATTGTCACAGGGTCTCTCAGCCTGTTTCATCCCAGGCTGATCTCCAGCTATGGAGCTGGCTCTGCCACACTCCTGGGTGTGCTCAGCCCTCCACCTGACCCACACAGCCCCCTTCTTAAAGGAGCAGCAGCCTCACAGGACTGCTCCCTGCTACAATATCCATACTCCCTACCAGGACATTTTTAAAGGGAGGTATTAACTCAGCATGCAGATGATCATAAGAATCACAAAAGAATAGAACATGACAAACTGATTCTACCTTCCCAGCACCACAGGTACAAATTTGCTCAGAATAAGGGGCACAGCTGAAAGAAAGGAATCAACCCTAGCCGAGAAAAAAGCATTTAGAAGATTACTATTAGCTGAAGTCCCAAGATAAGACATAGGGGCTGGCAGAGGATTCATGACAGCAGAATAATGGGTTGTTGTAGATGAAGAAGTTATCATGGCAATGTCGGCCTGGTGTCCTAAGTCCCACTGACTGTGACACAGGGTATTTTCAGACGTGACGGGGCGGCATTCGCCCTGTCATGGAAACAACCCTTAGATTTCCCGCTGGGATCACTCCGGCACGGCCAACAGACATGTCGGCGGATCTTGGCGGGGAATTGGGGAGGGGGTGGAGCCGCGCGGCACATGGTGCGGCCGCACGCCCCCGCCCCCCCCGCTCCCCCACCGCATGCCCTCTTGGGAGACGGGTGGGTGCCGCAGCCAATGCAGCCACAGCGCCTGCACAAAATGACCAGGGCCCAGAATCCCAGTGGGGATTCAGGGCCGTGATCGCTATCCAGACATGACGGGCCCCTTCATCCCCGCTGGGAATCTCATTACCATGCGATTAGCGCCAGCCCCGCCAATTGCGTGGTGAATGAGATTCCCAGCGGGGATTGAGCATGGTTAACATCTGGGGGGGGGGACTTCCGGTTCCCCAACAGACATTACGAGGGCATTCCCCACCACAGGGAACTGACTGTGGTTGAGCGTGATCTCGTAATGTCTGAAAATACTCACAGCCTCCTTTGCCTCTTTTGCTCTTTGCCCCAAAAGAGAGAATATGGACTAGAGAAACCCAAAGAGTGAACTTTGGCTTGAACCAAACAAACCCAACAGCATGGCTTTTTATCCTAGAATACCATCAATGACAGACCAGAAGCCAAAGAAAAAATTAAGCGCAACCAGTATGATAGTACCAAAGACTAGTAGCAAAAACCCGAGTAGCGATCGGGGGTAAGCCAGACTCGAGACACAGGGCAACATTTGGCACACAATGAGGAGCCAATAAAAGGGCCCTGAGAAATTTAGATTGAACTGTTTCCAACAAGTCAGCTCTTTCAAGAGCCCAAATATGAGCCCCATAACAAAGTTGGGATAAACTCTTTGCTACAAAAACCTTCAAGGTCGGGAAAATTAAATTCCCCCCTCTAGATCTGAAAAAACGGGTAATAGTATCTGTGCTCTCGATAGCCTGCTCCATTGAAGATTGGGTTTGTGTAGTCCACCTTCCAGAAGATTGCATAATAATACCTAGGTAACAGAAAGAATTAACCTGTTCAATAATGTGTCCATCCATAAACCACTTATGGTGGGGTCTACTTTTAGAGAAAATCATGAGTTTAGTTTTCCTCCCTCAGGGATTCAACAATGTTTTGGAGGACTATTACCTCTGTTTTAAACACTAGAGGGCAACCTGATTTGATCCCAATTGATGAAGGGCAATGGGTAGCCTTATCAAGAGATGTTTGGAAGTACTACTACTGTTTGCCCTACAGATTCCTCATCTTCTGGGTGCATGCTAGAAGCTGAGGTAGTTGATGGCTCTTTTTTCTCCCTGGTAGTTACAGAAGAGAAGATATTGCAGTATATTCAGACATTAAAGTAAGGGAAGGCACCTGGCATGGATTTCTTGCCTCCAGAACTATTCAAAGATAATATGGATTGGAGGGCTCCACTTCTAGCGAAGCTTTTTACACTTTTTAACATCAATAAACAGTTACTCCCTTCATGGAACTTGGCCATCATAGTAGCTATTTTTTTAAAAGGTAGTAAATCTGACCCCGCTTGTTATAGACACATCAGCCTTCTGCCCATAGTCAGTAAAATCTACTCCAGATTTCTACTGGAGGAATTAGAACTATGGGTAGATACCAACAATCTTTTGGTTGAAGAACAGGCAGGGTTCCGGCGAGGAAGGTCAGTTACAGATAACTGCTTTGTGCTGATGCATTTAGTAGATAAATATGTTAATGTTCGAAGGGGGAAACTATTTGTAGCTTTTATTGATTTTAATAAAGCTTTTGATTCAGTGCATCGGGGCAAATTATGGCAGAAGCTGTTAGGGATGGGTATAAATCGCCATTTATTAGATTTAATTATAGTGTTGCATCGTGACTTGAAAGGAGTGCTGCGGCTTGATAGAACTGGCAATTTCTCTAAGCACTTTAATACTTATACAGGAACAAGATGGGGTGCCTTTTGGCCCCTCTTCTTTTTAATTTATTCATTAATGAATTGGTATTTTCAATAGGTTCAGTTAGTAGTACCCCACCTAAAATTGCTGAGTGTCCTACCCCCATCCCTTTATATGCAGATTATGTCATTCTAATATCTCAAACTAGGAAGGATCTGAAAAATTGTCTGGACCAACTGCAATGTTTTTGCTTAATTAATAGCATGAAGGTTAATCCTAGCAAATCCCAGGTGATTTGTTTTGGAAAGTCCCAAGCCAGTTACCATTGGCATATTGGTGGTTCTCAGCTTTCACAAGTTAACAAGTATGTGTATTTGGGTGTTTGTTTCATGACATCAGGTTCTTTGAGTGCCCATAAGTCTAGGTTAATTAGTAGAGCTAGAAGTTCAGTGATGGGGATACTGAAATTATATAGGTCCTCCAATAGTCCATGTGTCCAGTCAGTAATTAGTCTTTAAGTCAAACGTTTTGCCCCAACTTTTGTATGGTTCAGAGATCTGCTTCCCTTTTTTCACTAGGGAAATAGAAGTCCCGCAAAATCAATTTCTTAGAGGATTATTAGGGGTTCCAACCGCTACCTCTCTCTCTTTTCTATATGCTGAGACTGCATTTCATTCAGTGGCTGTCATCACTAAGGCTTGAGCATTGACCTACTGGACAAAAATCCGTGCAATGGAAACTTCCAGATTACCCAGTAAATGCTGGGCAGAGCAAATTTGTTCTGGTGGGCCTAATCAATACTGGTGGAAGAGAGAATTCACAAAACTTCTGTCCAGATGTTGCTTTTCCCATGCTCATAGCTTTGGCCTAGAATCTATATTCCCTCTGTCGGAAGTTAAGCAAAGATTATTTGATATCTCTACCCAGGAGATATTGGCCAAAGTTAATGCTGCCAAAGCTGTCCCATGGTATTCAGTGTTCAAAACTCAGATTCTTCTTGAACCCTATCTAGTTAATTTTAGTGATTATGATTACCACCTTTATAGGTCAATAACTCTGGCCTGTTTTGAACTTTTTAAGTCTGCTGTTACTTTGGGTAGAACCAAGGGACTTAATTACAATGACGGATTGTGTACTTGTTATTTAACTGAGGTGGAATCTCTCTCACATCTTTTATTTATATGCCCTTATTATGAGGAGTTGTGCCGGGTGGCAACGGCAGACAGGGCATTCTCGGTGGCCACACCTCGGCTGTGGAACTCCCTACCCATGGAGGCCTGTCTATCCCCAGACCTCCCCTATTTCCAAAGATATTGTAAGATCTGGTTGTTCTGCCGGGCCTTTGGGGGGAGGGGGGATTGGAGGGAGGGTTTTTCTGCCTTTTAGCTTTTCTGTTTTTGGTATTTCAATATTTTAAATATTTGTAGTATTTTAAATGGATTTTATAGTTTATTGTGATTATGTGTTGTTTTGTTTGCCGCCCTGAGCTGCCAATGTGCAGGAGGGTGTGGGATATAAATATTTGTAATAAATAATAAATAAATAAATAACTTGGCTTATTCCTCTGTTGCAAGCCTTAGCTCCTTTTGCCGAGCGAGAAAAGATTATAAAATTATTTACAATCATAGATTTAGAAGCCATGAAGGCAGTTGCTCTCTTTTTCCTGCTGGCTGCTAGGAAGAGGAATTTGTTTGATGCTGATTAATTGGAATACTTTTTTGCCTTTGTTTTTAATTTTAGTCATTTAAATTTGGTGTATATGGTATTTACTAAAATGGCGAAAGCCGTAATACACTGATTGATGATGATGATGATGATGATGATGAGTCATAATTCACATTTAACAGATTGTTGTGACAATACTCAGCAAAAGAATCCAATTGTCTTCTCAGGCCAACGAGGGTAGTAGAAAGTATAACTGTGTCATCAGCGATTCAGCGTATAACAAACAGGAAATAGGGGTAGATCCAATAAGCAAGGAATGCATTGAAGGGTCCTCCAGATGGTCCAAAAGATCATCAAAATACAAATTAAAAGGAACAGGGGGCAGTACACAACCCTGTCTTACCCCAGCAAATGTTTTAACTGAATCTGATAGATAACCCCTAAAGTCAAGTCTCATTCTGAGGGATGTATCAGCATACATAGCCTGAATTAAGAAAAGGAGACGCTTATCAATCAAAGTACTTTGCAATTTATACCACAGCCGTTCATGCGGAACCAAATCAAATGGTGCTTTTAGATCAATAAAAGTAGGAGAAAGCATTCCTTGAGAAGCCATATATTTATCTACTAGTTGAAAAATCACAAAACAATGATCTATTGTGAATCTACCTGCTCTAAAGCCAACCTGCTCTTCCCGTAAGATGTCCTTCTGAAGTATCCAGTCCTCTAGTTTCAAATTGAGATGTTTTGCATAAAACTTTCTAACTATACTAAACAGACTTATGGGTCTATAATTTTCAGGCGCTGATTTCACACCCTTTTTAAATATGGCGATGACAATAGCAGATTTCTAATTTTGTGGGAACTTCCCTGTCCTATCAATATAAGAAAAGAGGGCAGTCAGAACTGGGGCCCCCCAGTTCTTAAAGGATTTCAATAACTCAGCTGGAACTAAATCCCCTCCAGGGGCCTTATTTATATTAAGTTGTTTGATTAATGTCTCAATCTCTGGAACAGATACAGGGGGCCAGACAGGCCCACCAAAAGCTGACGAGGGATTCTTATTTTATTTATAATTTAATTAATTTATTTATTTTTATTTATAACCAAATTTATATGCCGCCCCCTCCTGCTTAAAGCATCTCGGGGCGGCTAACAACATATTAAAACAAATTAAAACAACAACAATACAATTTAAAACACAATATAAACACAATGTAAAAATACAATATACCCCCCACCCTAACACAACTCACCCACCCCCTCTCCCTCAGGAAAAGCACGGTGGAACAGCCAGGTCTTACATTATCTATGGAAAGAGGGGAGGTCGGCAGTCAGGCAGACCTCCAACGGGAGAGAGTTCCATAACCATGGTGCAGTCACAGAGAACGCCCTCTGCAAGGTTGACACCTGAGAAACCCGGGTGACCTTGAGGAGGGCGCTCCCAGCCGACCGCAGGGGCCGATCCAGGACCCGGAGAGTGAGGCGGTCCCGCAGGCAGGTGGGACCCAGGCTGTTCAGGGCTTTAAAGGTCAACACAAACACCATGAATTGGGCCTGGAAGACTATAGGCAGCCACTGCAGAGAGCAAAGCACTGGTGTAATATGCTCGCATCGGCCCGTCCCCATTAGGAGATGAGCCGTCGCATTCTGCACCAGCTGCAGCCTCCAAGCCAGCACCAAGGGTAGCCCTATGTAGAGTGCGTTGCTGTAGTCCAATCTCGAGGTAATAAAAGCATGGACGATCGTGGCTAGGTCGAAATCTGAGACATACAGCCGAAGCCGATGCACCAGATGTAATTGGCAAAATGCCCCTTTCACCACAGCCACCACCTGGGCATCCAGGAGCACCCTCAGATTCTGGACCTGAGATACCTGGGCAGGACTGACTCCATCAATGATGGGGGACACCACTCCCCTGGCCTTCCCCATGACCATCACCTCCATCTTGTCGGGATTTAACCTCAGATGGCTCACCCTCATTCAATCCCCCAAAGCTGCCAAGCACCGGGTAAGCACCAAGACTGCCAGGCCTGAGTCGGATGAAAAGAAGAGATAAAGCTGGGTGTCATCAGCATACTGATGACACCATATGCCAAACTCCCTAACAATCTCCCCCAAAGGCTGCATGTACACACTGAACAAAAGAGGGAACAGGATGGAACCCTGCTGGACTCCACATGTGAGGCCCCGGGGAAAAGATGAAGAATCACCCAGGACCGCACGCTGGACTCTCCCAGCCAAGAAGGAGTGGAACCACTCAAGAACGATCCCGCTAATCCCTGCCTGGTCCCGCAGTCGAGTCACCAACAACTCATGGTCAACGGTATCAAATACAACTGAGAGATCTAATAGGATCAACAGGGTTGAATGACTCCGGTTCAACTCACGGGAGAGGTCATCGACTAAGGCCACAAGTGCAGTCTCCGTGCCATATCCAGGGCGAAAACATGACTGCGAGGGATCGAGGAAGTTAAACTGGTCCAGATGCTCCTGCAATTTCCCAGCCACCACCGGCTCAATAACCTTCCCTAAAAAGGGAAGGTTAGAGACCGGCTGATAGCTGGTCAGGACGCCAATGTCCAATGATGCAGGGGCCGCACCAGGGGCCACACCAGTGCCTCCTTAAGGTAGTCCACCACCCTGCCCTCCCCCAGGGAGGCGTTGACAGTCCCCGTCAGCAATGGACCCATTGTCTTCTGGCTGGCCTTGACCAGTCAGGACGGGCATGGGTCTAATTCACAATAAGAGGCTCAGACAGACCCCAGGCATCCCCCGCATCTGGGGGTGACACATTCTGAAATTCATCCCATAAAACAGGACAAGGTGGGGCTTCTACTGCCTGTGGCTCACCCATTGCTAAATGTGTTGCATCAAAACTGTGGTGGACCTGAGTGATTTTATCTGCAAAAAAGTCCACAAACAAATCACAGCAGGCATTCGATGACTCTAAATCAAGGCGGAGCGAGGTCAGACTGACCAGCCCCCTCACCACCCAGAAAAGCTCCACCGGGCGTGATTTAGCAGACGCAATGAGGGAAGCAAAGAAAACTTTCTTTGTTGCCCGCAACGTCATAGCATAGGTACGTAACCAGACTCCATGTCGCAATCGATCGGCTTCAGCACGCAAGTGTCACCACCATTGCTCTGGAGGATAATCTGTTTGGCTGGGTGAGTGTGCTCCTCCACACCCCAATCAACTGTTGGAGGGTCAGATGAGCACGTTCCTCTGCCCCCCCCCCAAAATGCTGGTTGGTGGGCCGGGTGAGCGCGTGCTCCTCTGGGCCCCCAGTCGGCTGTCTGGAGGCTGGAGTGAGCATGTTCTTTCTTTTTATTTATTTATTTTTCAATTTAATACCCTACCTCTCCTGCCATCAGGCAGCCCGGGGTGGCTTACAATATAAAAACACAAATAAAATCCAATATAAAACATGTTTTAAAACTGCCAAAAGGAGGGCGACATTTTACACCACCCCCACCACCTCACCCCCATTCCCCCCTCCACCCTTTCACCTCTCTCCCCCACCAAATGCCTGGCAGAACAGCCAGGTCTTACAACTTTTCCAAAAAGAAGGAAGGTCCGGGGCCAGCTGCACCTCCACTGGAAGGGAGTTCCACAGCCGCAGTGCGGCCACCAAGAATGCCCTCTCCTGCATGGCCTCCCGGAAGACTCGGGGGACCTCGAGCAGGGCACCCCCAGACAACTGCAGGGGTCAATCCAGCACCCAGGGGGTGAGGCGGTCCCGTAGGTAGGCAGGGCCTAGACTGTTTAGGGCTTTATAGGTCAAAACCAGCACCTTGAAGCGGGCCCGGAACGTTATCAGCAGCCAGTGCAGAGCATGGAGTACTGGTGTTATGTGCTCCCAGTGGCCCAATCCCACCAAGAGATGGGCCACCACATTCTGCTCTAGCTTCAGCCTCCGAGCCATTGTCATAGGTAGCCCCACGTACAGTGTGTTACCATAGTCTAGTCTAGAGGTGATGAAAGCATGAATGAGGGTGACCAGGTCAGTCTGAAACATAGGGCTGAAGCCGCTGTGCCAGATATAATTGGCGAAAGGCACTGCTCGCCACAGCCTCCACCTGGGCATCCAGGCAGAGCTACGCATCAAGGAGCACCCCCAGACTCCGCACCTGAGGAAGCAATGCAGGACAGGCCCCGTCCACAACGGGGGCCGTTACCCCCGTCGCCTTATCCATCAGCATCACCTCCGTCTTGTCAGGATTCAACCTCAGTCGGTTGGCCCTCATTCAGTCCCCCACAGACATCAGACATTGGGTAAGCACCAAGACTGCAGGGCCTGGGTCTGTTGTAAAGGAGATATACAGCTGTGTGGCATCCGCATTTTGATGACACCGAACCTCCTAATCACCTCACAAAGTGGCTGCATATACACGTTGAACAGAAGAGGGGACAAGACAGAACCCTACAGACACCACACGAGAGGTCTCGGTACCATGAAAAACATTATCCGAGTACCACTCGCTGAGTTCTTCCTGCTAGGAATGAGCGGAACCATTCAAGAACAGTCCCTCCCACTCCTGCACAGTCCCGCAGGCACATCACCAACATCTCATGGTCAACAGTATCAAACGCCCAATCAGGCCCAATCCCCAGACCTTGCCTTGTCGCAGAACCGGGCAGGGTCTAACAGGTGGGAGGGCACCCATTAGCCTGGATTAGATGGCTGGGCGAGCCTTAGCCTGTGCTGCTTCACCGACCTTCTCCGGACAGCATATTCAGTAGCTGCCAGCCACCTGCCCTGAGATGGAAATGGGCGAACATCTGGTGGCTAACCAAACTGATATGCAGGTGACCTGTGGGCTACTATCTCATTTGTGTGTGTGTGTGTGTGTGTGTGTGTGTGTGTGTGTGTGTGTGAGAGAGAGAGAGAGTGAGAGAGAGAGAGAGGGGGAGAGAGAGAGAGAGAGATTAATAGTTTGTGATCCAGCAGACTCATTTCAGTTAAATTTAGTAGAGGGTAAGACAACTCAGACTCAAAATTTTGTAAATACAGGTATATCTGGAAGGAAGATATAGCACCTTTTATAAACAAAATATTCCCATTGGCTTACAGTACACATTGTCTCTCCCTTAGAAAACCAAGGATGATTAGTTTGTAAACCTTCTACATCCTTGGTTTTCTAAGGGAGAGACAATGTGTAATGTAAGTCAATGGGAATATTTCTTTTATAAAAGGTGTTATATCTTCCCTCCAGATATACCTGTATTTACAAAATTTTGAGTCTGAGTTGTCTTACCCTCTACTAAATTTAATTGAAATGAGCCTGCTGGATCACAAACTATTAATCTCTCTCTATCTCTCTCTGTCTCTCTCTCTTTCACACACACACACACACACACACACACACACACACACACACACACACACACACACACACCAATTTCCTAAAGGAATTATATACACGTACATGCTGGCCATGAGTAAATGTTAACTCCTTTTACATTAAAGGTAGTTCAGGTCAATTGTTTCATTGTGGAAGCAACAGGAGTTTGGGGCCCCCACTCACACCTTGCTTCCCACACACAGCATGTATGTTTCTCACCTACTTTCTTGCTGCCATGAATAGGAACCTGGGAGGCCTCTGTTGTAATTCTGGTGCCCCAATTGCACACTGTCTTGCATTTGAGTAGGAAGCCAAGCAGGATGAAGTATGGAGAGCAGCAACAACAATAGTACTGATGTCTCTAAAGCACAATGGTGGCAGGCACTCACTGCCTATGAAACTGGCACTCAGTGCCACAGGCTAGTGAGTGTGCACTAGGTGCGATGTGCCTGAGTGGGCAAGTGAGTGGCATTTCATGGCAGAGTGGATTTGGCAGCCCTCACAATCGGGCTGCATTTTCACAAGATGAAAAGCTGGATCCCCCAGGATTTTTTTAAATTGTGTAAAGGGACTAGATCACATGATACCTTGGCAAATGACCCACAAGCGTGACGATGAAAACCTGTTTTACAATTATGCTATTTCCCCCTTGCAGATTTCTGATAATGGAAAGGGAGAATTTCCTCTTTTAGCTTGCCAACCTCAGGGAAAGATATGGGACAGGTGCCCAACATCATAGGATTGCATCATTGCTCCAGCACAGCAGCAGCAACACTCAAGGCAAAATTCAAAGCAGGGAAGCAACATTAACAGCAGGGGAGGAACATGTGAAAAACAATATGGCACAACTGTTCAATCCCACATGAAATTTGAAAAGCAAGAGAAGATACTCATGTGGAATTCATCATCAGAAAGGCCTTCAATTCCCTCCCACAATTCCTTGAATCCCACTTATCTATGTCAAAGCCATGAACATTATTGTAATTTGTAAGGGACCCTTTTAATTTGGATTTTGGAAAGTGTAAAAGGAGGGTTTGAAAGAAATTTCAAGACAGCATAATTTCAGGTCTGAGAGCAATAGATTTTAGTCAGAATAAAATAACTGAGAAATTGGTACAATATAAGGGGTATAATGTTTATATCATCAGGAAGCTGTATTTAAGATAAAGGGAATCATTATACTTGGTAGTGTCGTTGAATAGATTATTTGTGGGTTAGTAAAAATTTTCACCCAATCTGTAAAGCTGGTTTAGACAGCTAATAAAAAAGATAGGTAAGTAATTCACTTTCTGAAGAATTAATAGCCTCATTTTTGAGGTTAATTTTCATAGCAAATGATTAATATGGCAAGAAATATTGCAGAGAAATTCAAATAACATTATACAGCTACACCTGAATGCTACATGTAACAACAAATTTTGGCTTTCCACTATATTGTTTCTTCAGTGCTGGATCCAGGGGAGTTGGGACAACTATGGGTGATTTCAGACGTTATGCGGATTCACCACAGTGGATTCCCTGCGGTGGTGAACCGAGCAACCACCCCCCGTGGTCCTGAACAGACATGACGGGAGCGGGACCACGGCAGGGAATCGAGCCGTCAGACCACGGGCCGGGGCAGTGCAACAGACGTGACGCCGATTCCTGGCCGTGGTCAAAACACCCAGAAGGCACCAGGGAGGGGCAGGAGGCAGACAGGGCCGACTGAGGGCAGAGGAAGCCAAAAGCACCTACAGGGAACGCCCACACAAGGGAGGGAGAAGAGTCGCCGAGGCAACACAAACAGCAGACACAGAGACAATGAGGGCACAGTGGAACACACAGCACACACACACGCCCAGGTGCGCTCACACCTGCACGGGAAAGGAAGGGAAGGGGGGACACAGCGGGACAGACAACACACATGACACAATGGGCACAGGGGGGAGGGGGTGCAGCCCCAGGGCAGGGCAGGACATGAGAAACGGCACCCAGAACCCCCACAACAGCACAGTCCGCACGGGCACCCGCACAGCTACACAAGCAGTCCCAGAATGGGGGGGGTGGTGGTGAAAGGCTGGGCCACAGGCACAGGGGGAGGCCACACGGAACAGGGAGCGGCCCGGGAATGGTCCAGGAGGCAGACAGGCACCCCAAGCGCTGGTGAGGGTGCCATGGAGGGGATGCAGGAGAGCTGGAGCACTGCAGGTGGTCCACAGATAAACACACACCCCTGGGCGGATGCCGGGAGGTGAAGACCAGGCGCCCAAGAACCCCGTGGTCACAGAGGCACCCAAGACGGTGGGGGGTCATGGGCACAGGAGGGAGCGACGGCAGATAAGGAAGGTCAGCAGCAACCCAAGGAGCCGGGTGGAGGCACAGAGATCAGGACCTGGCCCCAGGAGAAGGCAGCCATGGAGGGGAGCACCAGGTGCAGAGGCGAACTGGGGGGGCTGGAGGGGGATTGGAGACACAGGCAGGGGCTGTGGAACCCTGCGTAACAGGCAGCACAGTTGCAAGGCCGGGACATCATGGAGGAAGCAGGCACCGGCCCGCGGCAGCAGGGAGGCGGCTGGAGCTCTCTGCGGAGCTATCAACAGGGGCACGGTAGGCACAGGAGGCCTCACAGCCAGCCGCAGGGGGCCACGAAGGGGCCCGGGGCAGGATGGTCCACCAGGTGAATGAAATGGGGCCACTGAAGCATGCTCTGACAGTAGCCCAGCACAGGTGTGTGGTGGGTGACCAGGCAGTACGCCTTGAAGGGATCCTGCGCAGCGAGCCCCTACTGAACATCGGACCGGGACCACACACTGGACAGCGCCACCAGCTCCGCCTCGGTGGGCTCGGACAAGCCATAGTCAGCAGCTGGGGGCCATGGAAGGTGACGGAGAGCCACCCCACATGCGAGAACCTCGTCTCCGGGATGCACCCATCGGAAAAGGGAATCAGGCCCAGGGTCTCCGCATGCAGCTGGCAATCGCGGGTGCTCTCCTCATAGCCAAAGTAGCGCAGCCCCGAGCTCAGACTCGCATAGGCACCGGACAGGTTGTCTGGGCAGCTCAGGAGCAATTGCATGGCTGGGGAATGCCACAGGTCACACAGGGCCATGGTCTCGCAGAAGGTCCAGCGATGGGGGCCCCATGGGCGCTGGGAGCCAGGAGCCCGGTGGAAGTGCAGTCAGTCATGGTCCAGGAAACAAAGGAGACTAATTGTGAGGACAGAGGGGCCCCACAACCCCTGGAGGGATGGGAGGGAATGCAGGGGGGCCTCAAGGACAGCCGATAAGACCACCGGCCGCAACATGGCATGGCAAGCGAGCGAGGCGTGGGGTGCAGACCCAGCACAGCTGCTGGAACAGAGCTCACAGACAAGACAGCCTACACACTAATCAGAGCGGCGAGGACAACAGGCTGGCAACACTGAGAGGTGGGAGGTTGATGACAGCAGGAATGCAGCTGCAGCCCGCAGGATCTCCCTGGGCTGGCTCAGGGCCCTGTGGGTGTCCTGGGCGACCCGGCAGGCCCTCTTCCACGGCCAGGAGAAGGTCGCATGGCTCCGCGAGGTGGCCGGGCGCCTCCAATGGTGGAGGGAGGCCATGGGGCACGCAGCCCTGCTCGCTATGCCCGTTGACCGGGGAGCATGGGTCACAGAGCGGGCACAGGGCTGGTGGTCCCGGGCACTGACTCAGTGGGATGAGGCAGCCTGGAGGGCGCACTTTCAGATGAACAGGCGCACTCTACTGCGACTCATGGAGCTGTTAGCGCCCTGGCTGGAGCCGCAGCACACCCCCATGCGGACCCCCATCCCCATGGTGCAGCGGGTGGCCATTGGGGTCTGGAAACTAGCAACTCCCGATTCCTGCTGGTCCATGTCGCAGCACTTCGGCGTCGGGGTAAGCACTGTCGCCGGGATCCTGTGGGACGTCTGCGAGGCTGTGGAGGGAGTGCTCCTGGACCGAGTGATCCAGTTGGTGGACCAGGTGGCCGTGATGGCCGGCCTCATGGCTGGAGGGTTCCCCAACTGAATGGGTGCCATGGATGGCACCCACATAGAGATCCTCCGCCCCACCGCTGGGGAGGCTGTGGAATATGTTAACAGACATGGATACCACTCCCTGCAGCTGCAAGCTGTGGTGGACCACCGGGGGCGGTTCATAGACATCTTCACGGGCAACTCTGGGAGCAGCCACGATGCCCAGATCATGACCATCTCCCCCTTCTATGCCCGGATGTACCGCGGGGACTTCGCGGACATGGGGATGACCAGGATCGAGGGGGTGCTGATGATGTCCCCCTGCATCCTGGGGGACCCGGCCTATTCCCTCACCCGGTGACTAATGAAGGCATATCCGGTCGCCTGGAACCCTGTGGAGGCTCTCTACAATACCCGCCTGTGTGCAACCAGGACAGTGGTTGAGAGGGCCTTCGGGGCCCTCAAGCAGCGCTGGAGGAGTCTCGCGGGCCGCCTGGACTACACAGTGGAGACCTTGGCCCTGGTGATTTAAACCTGCTGTGTGCTGCACAATGTGTGCGAGACCGATGGGGCTGCCCTCAAATACCCCGTGCCCCAGCACCTTCCCAGCCCTGTGCCCGTATGTGAATGCAGAAAACCCGTGGGAATACCGATACGCTAAGCGCATCCGTGCTGCCCTGGCCAGACAGATCAGCCAGGAGGCTGAGACGTGAGGCGCACATGGCCATCTCCACCACCCCGAAGCCCCCACCAGTGCCCTGGGCACGCCCCTGTATGGCCACCCACCCGCCCACAACCCTGGGCCCATGAACAGACCCAAGGAGGCAATAGTTGTGCACAAACCTTTATTTCAACGCAGATTTACATATGTCCCCACCACCACCCACCTCTCTGTGCCGTGCTCCCCCCCACACAGACCGCTCTTCCCCTTGCCCCCCCTTCCCCTGCATCCCCCACGTCTCCGGGGCCTCCCCCTCAACCACCCTGTGGTCGCCGTGGAGCTCTGGGAGCTCCCCTCCCCCACACTGTCCGTGTCCCCAACTGTGTCCTGGGAGGCCTCAGTGTCCTGAGGGGCAGGCAGTGGTGGTAGGGTGGGTAGGCACGGGGCCGAATGGGCCCCCCTGGGCGGGTGCTCCCTCCAGAGGCCTACAGGGACCGGGAGGCGGATGTGTGGGCTGAGCGGGTGGACTGGCGGCTAGGGCGGTGGTGGGGGCGCTGAGGGGACCGACATCGGGGCCTGGGTGGGCAGGGTGCCTGACAGGGCAGCTGCCATCACGTATTTACTCATGGTGCCGGCGTGCAGGAGCAGGGAGGTGCCAATGTCGTGCGAGCGGTCCATCTTTGATGAATGCTACCGCACCATTCTGTTGATGGCCTGCTCCAGTCGCCCAAACGCCTCTACCTGCCTGCTATGCTCCCAGCGCTCCCACCTCCGCTCCAGCCGCACCTCCGGCTGGAACCTCCGGTCCCTTGCCTCCGCCTGTTGCAGGTAGCGTTCAGTGGCCGCCTTCATACGATCAGTGGCAGCTATCATCCACCTGCCCTGCTCGGTGGTTGAGCAGACAATATCTTCTGCCTGCTCCTCCTTCTGGCGCCGTACCCGTGTCCGGTGTTCTCTCATCCATTGCGCCGGGGGCACGGCCCCTTGGGTTGCCCTGTTGGATATACAATAGGTGCTGGTTAGGCGCCCCGACCGGCCACCCCCTGTTCCGGGGCATGGCTGGCGGGGTCTAGGGCCCCACCCCCTATCGGATTGGTGGCTGGTGCCCTTCCCCAGCGCCCTTCCTCCCCCCTACTTGGCGGTATCCCTTACTGGGGACCACTGGCTGCTCCTGGGGCTGCCCTCCGGCATCCTCATTACCCATCTGTCACCAGGGCCAGGGCGTACCATGCCCTGTGGGGATATGGGAGGGGTTGGGTGTGGGTGGGCTGCCCTTGTCCCCCAGCAGCCCCCTGGGCCCCCTACCTGTGTTCTGGGGTGTCCAGGGTGGCTGGGGGGGGCTTGCCCGGTGTGTCCCCCTCTGCCCCTTGCCCCATCTCCCCCTCTCCGGCCCCCCTCCCACCCACGTGCTTACCCTCAATGTTCATCTTGGAGTCCTCCAAGGCTGGTCCCTCAGTGTTGCTGGGGTCCCCTGAGGGTGATCAGTGTGTCGGCCTCAGAGCCTCCCGGTCTGGCCAGGGGTTGGGGGCTGCTGGGGCTGGAGCTTGTGGAGGGCCTGCGGGTCCTCGAGGTCCCTGGGCGTTCCTCCTGGGGGACGGGGGCCCTGGAGCCGGTGTCCTCCCTGGGGGCGGCGAGAGGAGGGGGTACTTTGGCCCGTTCCCTGCCCTGGACCACGGCGCTCCCCACGAGGCGTGGGGCGATGATGGAGCCCTTCATATGGAGTATACGGTCCAGGGCGTCAAAGTAGGGGGCAGTCCGGGCTCCGTGTCCGGACCACTGGTTGTTGTCCCGGATGGCCTTATACCACCTCTTTAGTTCCTTCACCTTTGAGTGGCACTGGGCCACGGTCCTGTGATGGCCTGCCACCTCCATGTCCCGTGTGATCTCTCGGAAGACGTGCTTGTTCCGCTGATTGACTGCGAGCTCCAGTTGATGCGCCAGGGTCCCCCAGATGTGGATGAAGTCCTGAATTTCTCTGTGCTCCCATTGTCCCCCCTTGATGGTAGGGCCTTCTTCCAGTGGGCCCTCCGGGTCCTCCTCCTCCGCCTGGCCAGCGCTCGTCTCCTCCAGGGGCTCGGGCTCCTGGGACCGCTTCCATGTCTGTGGGTCATGGGGGGGTTGTTAGGTGTTGTTTTGCCCCTGTCCCGCAGCCCCACTCCTTCCCCCCCTCCTGCTGCCCAGGCCGACCCCCTTGGTGCCCCTTTGCTGCCGGGTCCCCCCCCTTCGGTCGCCTTACCTGTTTCTGGGGTGCCTCATCCCCCGGTCCGGTTGCCATCTCTGGGACTGCCTGTCCCAGCTGCTGCTGCTGCTGCCCCTCCACTGCTAGCAGGTGCAGCACAACCCCCTCCTCTGCCTGCGCCTCCACCGCCTCCTCCTCCCTTGCTCTCTCGACCTCTGTTCTCCTCTCCCTTCTGCCTCGCTCCATCCCACCATGTCCCCCTGCCGCTGTGTGCCCTTTAAATCTCCCTCCACTGCTTGTGTGGTTGCTGGTTGCCTGGCAGCAATGCTGCGTGCTTTGTCCCCGGTTGGGAATCATTTTGGTTGATTCCGGGCGGTGGTTGCAGTTAAGATGTTACTTTTTAAAATTTCCCGTCGGGAATCATATTGACCACGCTTTTGGAGATGGTCCAGGCTGGAGCTCTGGAAGCGTGGTTAATTTTGACCTCTGGTGGGGACTGACTGTGGTGAACATCTGGTGCCCGCAAAACAGAGGGTGATTTCAGATGTGACGGGGTGGCTTTGGCCCCATCACAGAATCACCCTTTTGATTCCCCACCGAAATCTGACCGTCATGGCCAGCAGATGTGCCGGCCGATCCCGGCGGGGAATCGGGGGGGAGGGACGTGGCTGCGTGGCGCACTGTGCGGCCGCACAGTCCTGCCTCCCCACGCTCCCAAGGTCGCCCGCCCTCCAGGAGACAGGCGGGCACAGTGGCCAATGCGGCCGCGGTGCCCGCTCGCCCCCTGGGTTATTGACCATGGCCCGGAATCGGCAGAGAGCATGGCCGCCGATTCTGGGCCATGGTCAGGGGCCAGACGTGATGTTACCATGGTCAATCACAGTGAATCCCGCCATGGTTGAGCATGGTAATGTCACTTCTGTTGGGGGCAAAAAGTGAATCCCGCCGGGTGTTCACCCCCGGCAGGAATCACTTTGACCACGCTTTCAGAGATGGTCCCTGGACCATCCTCGAAAGTGTGGTTATTTTGATCCCCGCCGAAGGTTCACTGTGGTGAATATCTGGAGGGGATCAAACAGATATTATGGGACCATTCCCTACCACAGGGTATTGTTTGTGGTTGAGCGTGATCTCATAACATCTGAAAATACCCAGACGTTCAGGGCTCTTTGGCCCCGCCGCGGAATTGACCGTGGTTCACTGTGGTTGACTGTGATCTCGTAACGTCTGAAAATACCCTATATAGAACCCCCCCTTTTTAGATACAAGAAAATTCAATGTACCCATAGTCACTTTACTACAGGTACCCTGGGCAAAATGGTGGTGTGGGGCCTTTCCTACCATAGAAATATTTGGCAGGCACACATTGACTCACCATTAGAAAACATAAAATGTTATTGTAATTTACTTTTGAAGTTCAGTTAACATAACATTCCCTGCAGGGGCCTCTGCTCCCTCCATTACAGGCTCATGTGTAATTTATATGCCTGAATGGTATAGGCCCTGGTTATATTCAAGACCTTCTCCTGGAACCTTATCTCCATGGTTACCTACCTTCAGATAATGCCTGTTGTTTGGGATCCTGTCATCATGCCCTTCTGAACCAGGCCCTCGATGAGGAACTCTCCCTCCAGATATCAGTTCCTCCATCCTCATCTTTAAAATGTACCTGAAGACTCTTTATTTTCCCAGTGCCTTTAGAGGATCCAATGCTGTTTTCGCCTTAATATTTTGTCCCTCCCCCTTTGGATTTTAGGTTATTTTATATTAATTTTGTGAAGTGTCCCAGGCACCATTCAGCAGTTTTTTTTAATATATATATTTATTTTTTATAATTAATTATTAATTATTATTATTATTATTATATGCTGTTATTTCTACTTTATTTATAGGCCCCATCTGTTGGGGTTCCCCTCCTGAATCTCCATGACCCTCCACAGGCTGGTACTCTCATGTCTGAGGCTCTATATTGGCCCATATTTTTCACCAGTGCTTCTCTCACTCATGCTTTCATTTCAAATTTATTCATGGATCCCATGTATAGTACCAACTCTCCCCCCCCCCCAACAACAACTAGGGACTTGTGTAGTCACACAGTCTATTATTTTGGATCCAGCCCTGTTTCAGATTAAATACTATCCCAAATGATCCTTTAATTACTTTTATACTTAAACATATACCAATATATTTCTTTTATATTCTAACTTCTCCTGTTCTTCCTGAAAGCAATATAGTAGAGCAGTTGCTGAAAGTGCATCCTCCTCATCAAACGTCATCCCTAATGTTACTAGATCACCTCGTAATCCTCTGCATTCCTGGTTGGATTTAAGATCTTTTTATTGTCATGTACTTCAGCTTACAAGTGCCTAGACTCTAGAGACCTACTGCCAGATACTCCTACTCCTACTACTAACACTACTGGATAAAATAAGCTTCAAAGAAAAATGCTTCTGAAGTCATATGCCTGGTAGACTTTTGTTCCTGTTAACACTGATCTTTAAAATGACACAGAATAATTAATGTTTTTAACCTTTCTGAAATCTACAGCGTTAAAGATGCTAAAATATCTTAAGAACCTAAGTATTGTGCTTGTTTTATTTAATCTAAGTAATCAAGGCAATGTCATCTCAGTAATCTGTTCTTTCCAAGTATTAAAGTCCACAGCCTGACTGTCATTTTACCTTGCAAGTCCATCTCTTTAAAGATAAGTAGCAGTACATAATGGATGCCATCTAACATTCCATTCTTATTGATTTTTGCTCAGTGTGTTTCCAACCGTACCAAAATACCAAAACCTGCTTCTAGCTATACAACATAAATCCCCCTGGGAAATCAAACTTTTTTTGTTTTCCCTTTTTTCTGTCTTACCTTCTTGCGTTCTCCCTTGATAATGAAAAAAGGCAACACATTCTTGCAAGCCTTATATCTCTAGTAAGCCATGAATCATCTGACAGTGCATTTCTTCTCAAGTACACAAAACAGGTAAAGGCAGTCCAGTAATTCACTGCCAGGAAGAAAGGTAATCCAAATACACTAAGACTAATACTATTACACTTATAAAAAATTTGATAAGAACTGACACAGTTCTCTCTATATAATTTTTTTAATGTATAATTTTCTAAGAAAACACTGAAATAAATCTAGCCAGTGTTTGGTGATCTGTTTTTATACTGAGTTTATATCCAGCAAATATATACTGAGTTGATACAGTTTATTACACAGGAAACATATTTTCCTCCCTAAAAATGTATAGTGACAGATATACATTTAATTTTATTTATTTATATCCGTATTTTTGTACCACCTCCTTCCTGCCCAATGACTGTTTATAAGAGCTTGTGTGCTATTCTGGGCACAATTCAAGGTGCTGGTTTTGACCTTTACAGCCCTAATGGCCTGGACCACATTTATCTGAAAGAATGCCTATCCTACCATGCTCTGTTCCAGGCCCCTACTGCCAGCCAGGAGCTCCCTCTTGTGGGTTCCACTGATTACTCTTATCAGTGGGACAGGGGTGTACAGGGGGGCGTTCTTGGTTGCTGCCCCAGTTCTATGGAACTCCCTTTCCCCAGAGGTTCATTTAAGTCAGAGTCTGGGTGTTTTCTAGAGGCGATCTAAAATGTTTCTATTTGATAAGGCATTAATATTTATTAAACATTTTATTAAAAGATTTAATATCCCACCCCTCCTGCCACAGGCAGCTCAGGGCATCTTACAACAACAAAAATCAGTAAATATAAAACCAGAAAATTATGAAATTATAAAAACATATCACGCTCCCCCATCCCTCTCCTCCCCCACCCTCTACCCATCTCCCCCGCCAAATGCCTGATGGAACAGCCAAGTCTTACAGCTTTTTTGAAAGGAGACAATGTCCGGGGCCAGATGCATCCCCACCGGAAGGAAGTTCCACAGTCTCGGTGAGGCCACCGAGAACTCCCTCCCTGGAAGACTCAGGGGACCACAAGAAGGGCATCCCCCGATGACCTCAGGGGCCAGTACAGTACCTGGGGGGTGATGTGGTTCTGCAGATAGGCAGGGCGCAGACCGTTTAGGGCTTTATAGGTTAAAACCAACACCCTGAAGACTATCAGCAGCCAATGAAAAGAATGGAGCACTGGTGTAATGTGCTCCCGGTGGCTCAGTCCCACGAAAAGACAGGCCCCCACATTCTGCACCGGTTGCAGCTTCCGGGCCGTCACCATGGGTAGCCCCACGTATAGTGCGTTACCATAGTCTAGTCTCGAGGTGATGAAAGCATGGATGATGGTGGCCAGGTCGGAGTCTGAAATATATGGCCTAAGCTGACGTACAAGATATAGTTGGCGAAAGGCACCCCTCGCCACAGCCTCCACCTGAGCATCCAGGCAGAGTTGCGCATCGAGGAGTACCCCCAGACTCCGCACCTGGGGAACCAATGGAGGACAGACACCATCAATGATGGGGAACGTTAACTCCATTACCTTACCCACCAGCATCACCTCTGTCTTGTCAGGATTCAGCTTCAGTTGATTAGCCCTCATCGAATCCCCCACAGCCGTCAGACACCGAGTAAGCACGGAGACTGCAGGGTCTGGGATTGTTGAAAAAGAGAGGTATAGCTGGATGTCATCAGCATATTGGTGGCACCGTACGCCAAACCTTCTGATCACCTTGCCGAGAGGCTGCATATATACGTTGAACAGGAGGGGGGACAACACCGAACCCTGCGGGACACCACATGCGAGGTCTCAGTATGATGAAAAACCCTCCCCAAGTACCACTCGCTCGGTTCTCCCAGTCAGGAATGAGCGAAACCATTCAAGAACAGTCCCGCACACCCCTGCACAGTCCTGTGAGCACGCCACCAACATCTTGTGATCAACCGTATCAAAAGCAGTTGACAGATCTAATAGAACTAACAGGGTCGAACGACCCCGTCCGTCTCCTGGCGCGGATCATCCACCAAGGCCACAAGCGCAGTCTCCGTGCCACAACCTGGATGAAATCCCAACTGAGAGAGATCAAGAAAACCAACGCGGTCAAGATGCCCCTGCAACTGCTGAACCACAACCCGCTCAATAACCTTCCCTAAAAAGGGAAAGTTAGAGACAGATCGATAGCTGGCAAGGGAGTCAATGTCAAATGATGGTTTCTTGAGCAGAGGTCGCACCACCGCCTCCTTGAGGCAGCCTGGCATTCTGTCCTCCCAAAGGCAGGCACTGACCACCCCTACCAGCAACGGTCCCATTGTCTCCTTGAAAGATTTAATTAGCCAAGATGGGCACGGATCTAATTCACAAGAGGTGGTCCTAACAGCCCCAAGGGTCCCGATCGCATCAGCGGGTGTCACCAACTGAAATTGATCCCATAAAACTGGACAAGGTGTGACTTTCATAACCTCAGGTTCCCCTAGTGTAATAAGTGCAGCATCGAAATCGCAGTGAATATGAGCAATTTTATCCACAAAATAATTCACATACCTATCACAGCGTGCTTTAGATGACTCCACTCCAGGGTGGAGGGAGGCTGGACTGACCAGCCCCCGCACCACCCAGAAAAGCTCCACTGGGCGAGATTTTGCAGATGCTATGAGAGCAGCGGAAAAAAGCTTTTTTCACTGCCCTCATCGCCTCGGCATATGCTCGTAAACTGGCTCTATGATGCAATCTGTCAGCTTCAGTATGATAATAACGCCACCGTCGCTCCAGCCACCGCCCTTCTCTCTTCAGCTCTCGGGGCCTGCAGTGCTGTTGCCTGGGCATCAGACGTCTAGGAGCCGTCCGATCAATGGTCTGAGTCAGCAGTGTGTTCCATAGTGCAACGAGGTCATCGATGAGATGGTCATCGGGGTCAGAGGGTCCCTCAAGAGCCAACCAGAACCATTCCAGTTCGATTAACCTCTGGGGGCGAACCAATCGAATTGGCTCCACACCCTATCGGGGGCAGACATGTGCTAAGAAAGAGATCTGTAGGAGTTAATGATCCGACCATAACAAGGGCACTGCTGATATCTCTGCCAATAGTGGCCTCCCCGCCTCAGGTAGCTGACCGTTTGGGACAGGCCCATGGTTGCCATGGTGGCCATGAACTCATGCTCCGCCCACCCCGACGTCGGTGTCGGTGTGGATGTTGAAGTCCCCCCAGACTAATGCCTTTGGGGACTGCAACACCACCTCCGCCACCACTTCTGCCAGAGCATGTAGAGAGGCTGTGTAACAGGTAGGTGCACAGTATACGAGCAGCAGCCCCAGACTGTTCCCCGCCAAATCGAAAACACCAGGTGCAGAGCCTCAATCCCTACTATGGTTTGCACAGGATATCTCCTAACCAACCGCCTCTCTCTAAAAATCATAGCTACACCCCCACCCATCCCTCTGACCGTGGCTGATGCTGCATGGAATACCCAGCTGGAACAAGGTCAGCCAGAATAGGCCCCGACTCATGGTCCAGCCAGGTTTCCGTAATGCCCACGAGATTGGTGGCACAATCCAAGATTAATTCCTGGATGTTGTTGCTTTATTATTTATTTTATATTTATTTATTTATCGATTTATACCCCGCCCCTCCTGTAAAAACAGTTCATGTTATAAACTGATAAATTAGCCACCGATCTCACGTTCAACAGCAGCAGCGAAGGATCGGGGCAGGTCCTCTGATCTCAATTCCCCTGTCCAGCCGCTAAGGGGTGAGTGAGCAGGACCTGCAACAGGCACCTGTCCCGCTTCACTGGTCGCATACCACCCCATTTGGACCCATATCTCCCACGTCCCATAGTGTCCCCAATGATTGTGGCCCCACCCCCAGCATGGCCCCCAGCCCCCACCCCCTCCGGCTGTTCCGCCATGGCAGCAGGGGAGACCACCACCCCACATCCCCATCCTCATACCACCTACCCCCCCTCTGCCACAGAGGGGCAACCCCCCCTTCCCCAATATGGGTAGGGATTGAGATTGGGTTGGAGGTTATGACTTGATGTGGGTTTGGGGGTGGGATTAGGGAAGATTTTGGAGGGGGGTTTAGGAGGAAGGAATTGGTTTATTTTAAAATATGTTTTAGGTTTTTTTTATCAAAACCACCCTGAGCCATTATGGGAAGGGCAGCATGTAAGTTTAAATAAATAAATAAAATAAAATAAAAGCTGAGAATTGTATATTTGCAAAATAGGACCTTAACTTCAAATAGTTTATTTTAATATAGCTACTACAACAGAGTGAAACATATTTAGAAATATAAGTAGTAGGCACTGAAATCTGTTGTGCATGTGTACATGCTACATATATTTAATGATATAAGTTAAATATATATTTCTTAGATAAAAAAAACCCCTTCAGTTTAGGGGTCGTGTTACGGTTCCTTTAAAAGGGGGTGGGGATTTGGAATTGATCTGAAACCGTTCATATCATAATTTAAAATTACTGCTCATGCAAAAATGGCCACCAGACTATTCTGTGCATGTGTGCCATTTCCCAAAATTATAGCAGCAGCATCACCAACATTTTGAAAAGGGCAACTGGTCAGCACACATGCACTGAATGGTCCAGCAGTCAGTTTTGTTGTTTTTTAAAAAATTATTTTAACGTATTTAAATTTGGAAATGGCAGGATCTGAACTGAAAACAGAACTGAAACGCAATTTCCTCCGGCAGACCGCCCTACTTACAAGTTCAGTCATACTCTAAAAAGCATGAAATTGTAAGTTAAGGTTTAATTTCTGCACCATGTAAGCAGTAAAAACGTTGTATGGTTTCATATACTGTGCTCGCTTACAACTTAGGGTGAAAACAGACATGACGCTAACCACCTTTTAACCACCCTTGGTGGTTATTTATGCATGTTGCAGGGCTGTATTGGTGCCCTATGCAGCCCTGAAACATGAATAAATGGACCACCAAGGGTGGTTAAAGCGTGATTAGCGTCATGTCTGTTTTCACCCTTAGGCTCCATGCACCCACACTTTGCCTTGGTTTTTCAGCCCCAATCCTCTTCCTTTGGAGGTTTGGGGCGACACTGAAGCTGGGGACAGCAAGCTCCTCCCTGCCCAAATATTATGCACTTGATCTCTGTCTCCACTGTGGCCACAATTTCTTCTTCATTTATAGCTCGTTTCTCATGCAGCAGCTCAAATGCATCTGCTCACTGCACATGTGATTAGGGGTAGCAGAATATTTGCTGTCTTATGTCATGCAATGGGGTACTATACTGTATTGTGGGTGTGGGGGAACTGATGGTTAATTCTGCTACTTAGGCCATTTTTACATGGACCGCGAGGGGCAGGGATGGTCCGTGTACACGCTGCTGTGAGGATTGTGCATGGAGGAGGCATCACACAGGTGCACACCCATCTCCACCCACATCCACCCACAGAGAAACCTGGCTTTTCGGCGGTTGCTCCATTTGTGGAGATAGGTGGGTCACAGGAGTGTGCGTCCACCCACCGTCACTTTTACATGGATGCTCTCCCACGTGTCCACTGGGTGGACATGCAAGGAAGCATCTTATGTAAAAATGGCCTTCGTCAAATTCTTCTGCTTCTGCACTAACTCTGCTTCATTCCATTCTCCTCCTTACTCAGTACACAGAAAAATCATCCCTTGAATTCAGCACACCTGTTTATTTTGGAATGTCCTTCTTGCCACACATTTTTAGTGTACAATCTAACAAACTTTCACCTCAGAAGATCTGCTTTTCCAGTAAGAAAAAAGGTAAGTGAGCGGTCACCCCCAAGAAATAATTGAGGATACAGAGGATATTGGGCATTCCTACACCACTTCTTCTTTGCCCTCTGCTCCCTGCGGCCTCCTGGTCTGATGTTCTGGTAAAAAGACACATCTCTAACAATGTTCCACCTTCTCCGCCCCCCTCCTCCAAAACATACAGTGTTTGTGTAACCTATGTGGCTTAAGTAGACCTGTTATTTTAAAGGAAATTCAAGATGTGTGCAGAGCTATTGTGGGGTTGGGTAACTTGTGCATGAGCACTTATGGGATTTTCATGAGTCAGGCAAATCATGTGGCTGTGGGTTTCTCAGTGTTGCTAGTTAAAGCCACACTGGCTTCATTGTAGGCACTGGGGGTTTCATTGTAGGCAGAAGACGGGGGAAGAAGATTTGCAGGGCTTTAGAGGCCATTTTCACTGAGAAGCTGAGGTGATGGAGTGAGCTGAATGCTGTTGACAGTATTCCTAATTTTGTGTAACCTATAACAGGTGTGTGGTAATATGAAATTTATTAATTGTATTCTTAAACTTCTTTATTTTAGTTGTAATTATAATCCAAAGAGGGAAGGGAAAGATTCAACTAGATCTTGAGGGGCAAATTCACTCCCTGTTACTGTATGTGTATGATTTGTTCTTATACCAAGGTTTTGTTGTAAAGAATAAGAAATCCAGATCTTTGTACTAGTGAACAACAGCACTGTTTCTGTCAAGACTGCAGACCTCTTCGCACCCTTTTGTGGAGGAACTACAGTTGTTGAAATCAGGTGAACCTATGGGTTCACTAAACCTTTACATAAAAAAAACAGTAAGCATGTACGTCAGAGTCTTACCCCAGTGTCTTTTCTCCCTTGGTCTGTGTGGGGCTGGAGAGCATGCAGCGCCTTGGGGACATCCTGGGAGGTAGTCATTTTTAGTTGAACCTAGTTTATTTCCTAATTTGGGCCTCAGACCTCTAACACCTTATATCCCCAAAGCCACGCAAAGCTCCCCACTTAATTTTATTGATTTATTTTACTATTTTGATAACCCGCCCCCTCCTGCTCACAGAGCAGCTCGGGGAGGCTTACAAAATACACAAACAATAAAACACACAAAAAATATCATTAAAACATTTAAAATGATAAAAAGACCTAAAAGGGCAGATTTCCCCCACCCCACCCTACCCCTCTCCTTCTCCAAAGGCCCGGCGGAGCAACCAGGTCTTACACTGTCTACAGAAAGAGGGGAGGTTCAGGGCCAGGCGGGTCTTCATCGCGACAGAGTTCCACAGCCTGGGAGCGGCGACCAAGAACGCCCTCCCCATTGTCACCACCCGGGTAACCCGGGGGACTTCAAGTCGGGCGTCCCCGGCTGACCACAGAGGCTGCAATGCAATCACATTAATCAGAGAGCTTTCTAGCTCTCAAGCCATAGAGGGCTCTTCTTAGTCCTTGGCCTTCCCGGCCACCAGGCATGGACTTACCTGGGTCCTGTGCTAATGTCTCTAGCCTTTCAGCCAGGCTTGAATTATCTCTGAGCCACGTCTCTGTCCTGAGCTGCTTTCAGTCCACTTAACCGTCTCTTTCTCTGGCGGCACACAAGCTGCTACTTACAACTTTTCCCCATCTGGGTTAGTCCAGATCCTCAGGTTCCTTGTCACCTTGGAAAGTTGTCAGGCTCCTTGCTGCCTCCCAGACGCCCGGCTACTTTTGGTTCTCCACTGCTCAGCTGTTACTTAGCTCCACTCTCTGCACACCTCCCTGCCTATGCAGTAGCGGCGGGTTTAAATGCTCCGTACTGCAGTCACCACTTGAGTCCTTAAAGTCCTGCTCTCACAGCATGTAAGTGTATATTATTCCTTTAGGAAATTATGATAACACCAGTGAAGCAAGTAGTTCTATGTAGCAAGCTTCCAAACTAATGAACCTTGGTTTTCTAAGGGAGAGACAATGTGTAATGTAAGCCAATGGGAACATTTCGGTTATAAAAGGTGTTATATCTTCCCTCCAGGTATGCCTGTATTTACAAAAATTAGTTTAAATGAGCCTGCTGGATCACAAACTATTAATCTCTCTCTCTCTCTTTTACACTTATATATACACACACAGTGAAAACAAATGATAGTAGCCTGCAGTAGTCCACAATAGTCCACAGGTCACCTGCTCATTTGTTTGGTTAGCCCCCAGACGTTTACCCATTTCCACCTCAGGGTAAGTGGCTGGCTGCTACTGGACACGTTATCCAGAGAAGGTCGGTGACGTGACACAGGCTAAGGCTGCTCAGAAAAGCAAGCTAGCAAGAGTGGGACAATTGCTCCAGAAGACAACCCCACAAAAGTGCAACTGTGTGCAGAAAAAAACAACAGTAGTGTACCCACAGCATGGCCCACCATCAGAAGTGAGTGCACCCACTTTATTCATTATGCCAACCAAAGAGTGCACAAAAATGAGGGCTAGCACGGGACATTGGCTCGAGAAGAATACAATAACCTTGCAAAACAGTGTGTAACTGCATGGAGAAATAAATCCCACAAAAAGCCAGCAACCCCAGACCCCAGCAGTCACAAAACAAAGAAACCAGACATTAACACACACACCCCAGGGGCACCA
The DNA here is from genome assembly GCA_003113815.1 of Sphenodon punctatus. Lineage (NCBI taxonomy): Eukaryota > Metazoa > Chordata > Lepidosauria > Sphenodontia > Sphenodontidae > Sphenodon > Sphenodon punctatus. The sequence continues at coordinate 2,360,792 of QEPC01000136.1, read as the reverse complement.
TCTTGGCATGGCGTTGGTACTGTGGCACTGAAAACTTGAACAGGCCAGGAAAGGGGAAGTGGAGCCAGGCAGAAAGATCCCTCTGGTCTCATGGTACCAAGTGCCAACCAAGCAGCAGGCAGAACTAGAAGCAATGTGGCACCCAAAAACTGCATGGCATGGTAAAGGTAAACTTAACGTCCATCCCCCAGCATCGGCCCTATACACAGACCAGGCCAAACCACACCAGGCCAGGACAGTCCCCCCTCTCTGCCTCCCCCCCAGTCGATTACTTACAGATCAAGCAGCACTCTAGCACACAGCCAAATTCAACAAAGAAAATGGAGAAAATGGTTGCGGCCACATTTATTTTGCCCTGCCAGCCAATCAAAAGCTTGCCATGTGGCTTACCATCACTCAACTGTACCCTCCCATACCCCCCTCCAACTAAATATGGCACCAAGTTTCATTTCCAGAAGAAGCTTGTCCACCAGCCCCCCACATGTGCAGCTGTTTCCAAAGTGTTCCAAATAACGGCCTTGGTCTTTGGAACTTCAGACTTTCTGAAACAAATACCATAATCTTCAGCGATTTCCGATGTTTTTCGAAGACCAGATTACAGCCCTAATTTAACGCTGTATATTAAAAGTAATGTTGGAACTCCTCACACCAGTAAAAGTTTACTAATTGCCTGTAGATCAACATTGATCTCCCTGCTTTTCTACTCTCAAAGAATGAGTTTTAGTCTCTTGTACAGACACCAAACCTTTTTCAATAGATTGGTTTATGCTCATGTAAATAACAGGAATTCCTGTACTTGTACATCTGGAGGTCTTGGCAGCTATGCATGACTGCAAGATTAAAACAAAAAAATAACCAAAAAACCCCTCTCATAAATGTCTCTGTAGTGAAATGAGCAATATTTAATTTTGTAGATAAAAAAGAAAAGAAACATAGCATACAAAGAAAGAGGAAATGGTGTCCAAGAAATATTAAAAGCAAAGCTTCCCTTGGGGAAACAACAAAAAGTGGGGCCAAAAAATAATAATGAAGAAATGTACAGCAGAGATAGTATATAGTAATAATGTTCAAATTAATCACCATTATTACATAATCCTAATGCATATTATGTCATTTTTTTTCTCTCTCCTTCAGCAGAAATCACTAATAGAGATTCCCAGAACTAATTTCCCAAATTTTCTGGGAAAAGAGTTTAACAAATCCTACAGCAGCCCCGCTGGTTTTTCTAGAGTCTCTTGCAACAGATTCATCTAGTCCTATGCTCACTAACAAGTAGGACTGAAATGAGATTTCACCAAAACAGGAAATCTTGTTGAAATCCCAGTTCCTGATACTGTCTCAGTCAAATTGAGAACCTATTGGTATTCAGTAATGTCTTGACTGACATTTATTTTCTTGATTTACCAACTTTCTGATTACTAAGATCCCATTTACCGCTTTGCTGTTTATGACTTTGCCGTCTATTTCAAATCCTGAGATGTAATACTGATGAAAACCTGCATTTCTTGCACTCCATTTTCCCTTGTACTTCTTTGTAACTCATTGGCTGGTACTCAGATTCCTTTACTAATCTGCAGTTCAATTGCAGACTGGTCAAAGCAAAGGGAACAATGTAGAACAACAATTCTGATTGGATGCAATTCAGTGGATGTTAAAGGGGACTGGGGGAGGTTACGGGCTGGGCTATTCGCACAGTGATTGGCTCAGAAATCCAGAAGTAAGACAGTATCCTCAGCAATGTGGTAAGTGCTAAATGAATGGTATGCAGTAAATGTTAGACAGAAAAACAGTAAATTCAGATGATATTACGTGGTATTGTACAAATTGAAAAATCACATAAGTATTGGGAAACAATTGGGAAATAGAGCCCAGTTATCAATGGGTATTTTCAGACGTTACGAGATCACAGTGAACCACGGTGAATACCCACCTGTGGTCACTGTGACTTGCACGTCTGTTTGGCGGCTGCCAGATGTTCGCCACGCTCAATCCCCACATGGGGTCAGTTTCAACCACGCTTCCCGGGCTAGCTGCACCAATTCCCCGGGAAGCGTGGTGAAAGTGATCCCTTGCGGGGATCAAAGAAAAGTAACGTTTGGTCAGTCGCCACGGCCCGGAAGCACTGGCGGGATTCCGGGCCGTGGTGGATTCGGCCAGACGCTGCGTCGGCATTGGCCCTGCCGCCCGCCCGTCTCCCCAGAGGGCAGACAGCGGGGAGCATGGAGGGGGCGGGGCTGTGCGGCCGCACATTGCACCGCGCGGCCCCGCCCCCTCCCCAATTCCCCGCCGGGATGACCCCGGCACGTCTGTTAGGGCATGACAGGGTCATCCCGGTGGGGATGAATTTATTGTTTTTGTGACAGGGCCAACTGGCCCCATCACGTCTGAAAACACCCAATATAGCAAAATTTCTCATGAGTAACAATATAGCTGCTCATTCAGCTCTACTAACAATGAATGCAGGTAATAAGAATTTAAAAATTCTCTCTCTCTTACTCATATTACTGTGTGCTATTAACTGAAACACCTGCGAGTGAGAAAGACACACTTTATAATCTTAAAATTATTTTGATTAGCTGGTGATAACGGTTTCTAAAAAATGACAGCACTTTTAAATCCATTCTGACCATCAGGTTATACACAAGCAACATCAGAGAAATTTCCAAACAGAAATGTGTTCACTTACTCTGGGGAGATTTAGGTGGCCAGAGAAAAGACAGACCTTGGTATTGTGGGCATTAGTTTCTTTGCCAGGAACACAGAAGTTGTCAACTCACAGCAAATCGGTAGTCAGTCTAGTCTAGCATTTTGCTTTTATCAGTAGCATATGCCTAATTCTTTGAAGGGAGGTGAAAAAAACAATACCTAGCCAATTGTGAAATGCTAATGCTCAGGCTAATGTTCTAAAAAATGACAAGCATGCCTTGTAATTTTTTCACCTTACTAGCAAAGGGCAGACCACAACATTAGATGTCAAAATCTAAACTGGTAGTCCAATCGATGTTGGAGTAGATGCCTGGGATACTTCAACAATATGATCATTTGGAGTACTGGCTTAAGATGCTCCACAATTTGATGTTTCTTTGAAATCATTAAATGGATTATTTCTCAGTGTCCACTAAGGGGGGGAATACATGTAACAGGCAGATGTGGTTCGAAATGGATCATAGGAAGTGCCAATGGTCCATTGGGTGAGACCAACGGTCGATCAAGCCCAGCACCTGTCTCAGACAGTGGCCAATCTTGGTCGCTCGGAAGAAGTACCCAACTGGACATAATGGGGCAATCAATTCCCTGTTGTTAACTCCCATCTCCCAACAGTAAGAGGCTACAGTCCCCAAACATACCTGTATAATAGCTGCTAATAGATCTATCATCCAGAAACCTGTCCAACCCTTTTTTATACCCAGTTATATTACTGGTCTTGAACATATCCTCTGGCAATAAATTCCACAGTTTGTGTGTCGAGTCAAAACTACTTTTATTTGTTTTAAATCTGCTGTTAGTTTCATGAAGTGTCCCCTACTTCGAGTATTATTTGAAAGGGTTAAATAACCGTTTCTGATTAACTTGTTCCACACCACTCATTATTTTATAAACATTTTTTCATATCCCTTCTGTCGTCTCTTCTCCAAGCTGAAGAGCCCCAACCTATCCAGCCACTTTTCATAATGAAGCCATTCCATACCACTTAGCATTTTTGATGCCCTTCCCTGTACCTTTTCTATTTCTACTACATATTTTTTGAGAGGGGGTGACCAGAACTGCACACAATATTCAAGTTGTGGTCGAACCATACATTTATACAGTGGTGCCGTAAATATCATTATGATATTTTCAGTTTTATTCTCTATTGCTTTACAAATAATGCCTAACATTCTGTTTTCTTTTTTGATGGCCACTGCACGCTGAGCTGAGGATTACAATGTGTTGTCCACAATAGGCTCGATTCCATGCCCTGAGGATCACATGCACGTGTGTGCAAACCCGTGGAACCACACTGTGCCCTGCAGAAACTAGAGGTGTGCAACAGGCCCCCCCATGTTGTTTTCATTTTCATTATTTTAAAATGCCATTTTTGTTATCGGTATCGTTTCAAACGAAGATTTTATTTTTGGTATCAGTATCGTTATCGATTCTGATAACTATGTATGTATATATATATATATATATATATATATATATATATATATATATATAATAAAACAGACTAGCCTAAATACCTATATGATATCGAATCTCTCTCTATATGTACACAAATAATATCTATCTAAATCTAAGGAAGACAGGGGAAAGGAAAAGGAAAACTATTATATAATCTATCTATATAACTATTCTAATCTAATCTAATCAATATGTCTATCTGTCATACAGCTTGCTGATGGCAGGAGATTTCAATGCAAGAGTAGGGCCTAGTAGTGACTTGGCAGGGGATCCACCAGTGTCCCAAATAAGCCCCTGCTCATTTGCTTTAAACGACAGATGCTGTAAAGATCAAAAGGTGAACAATTCAGGGATCCCTTTTATAAATATTTTGATGAGACTTAATTTACAATTGTTAAATGGTCGTACTTCTGAAGATTTAACAGGGGAATTCACTCACATCTCTACTGCAGGTTCTAGTGTTGTAGATTATATGGCCATCTCAACGTGTCTGATAGGATGCCTTGAAAACTTTTAGGTAGGGCACCAAGTCCTCAGTGACCACTTACCACTAATTGCTTCATTTTTCCCTAATGCTCAGGATACTCATTGCATTAGGTCAAATTCTATTTTACAAACACAAAATTTATATGCTAGAAATATTTGGAATAAGAACAAGAGTCTAGAGATGACTAAATTTCTGCTCTCACCTCCTTGTCAAATCTTAAGAGATCATACTTGGACCATCTCTACACAGTATACAAACCTGGAAATCTATATCAAACTTACTAACTTTATTACACCTAAATTAACAACCTTACAATTGTTCTGCTAATAAGGACAGCATAAAAGGTAATCAACCTTGCTATGATTGGGAGTGTAGACAACTTAAGAAAGAGCTAACTAAACTTTATAGATCTTTTAGGGAGAGAGGGTGTCTAATATTTCATCTGATTTTCACTACAAGAAGAAGCAAAATAGACTAGCGATTAAATCCAAAAAACGGGCATATGTGGATAATTTGTGGACTGAACTGATACAATCTGCCAGAAGTGGTAATTCCTCTTTATTCTGGCAACTAATAAATTGTTCATTGGGTAGACCAATGACCAGACAGTCTCCTTCTATCTCTCAGGGCAATTGTGAACACATTTTCGGGGTATCTTCCCCCTTAAGACTATCACGTCCCTTGAACTAAGTATTTCGTCTAATTTACCTGAATAGCCTCTGGTCACAGAGAGTGAAATCTCTGACCTTACAGGTAAATTGAAGAAAAAGAAAGCCCCTGGACCCGATATGATTACAGCTGAGTTATTAAAGGATAATAAAGACTGGTGGGCTCCTTATTTGGCAAACCTATTTACATGGATAAATAGTTCAGGACAGACCACAGAAAACTGGGGCGAGTCAGTGGTGATCCCAGTATTTAAAATGGGACTAAGATCTTGCCCTGGGAATTATAGACCAATTAGTCTTTTGAATGTAATAGGTAAACTATACGCCAGATTTTTGGCTGTTGGTCTGAATAAGTGGTTGGAGGGGGTAAATATAATTCATATTGAGCAGGCCGGCTTTCAAAATAATAGATCACTAATAGAGCATTGTTTTGTACTCAATCATCTAGCTAATAAATATGTGGTAAAGCAAAAGCAGTTTTTTGCAGATTCTTTTTTTCCAGGCACCTGTCTAGAAGACCCTCCTATCTTTTTTTTTAGTGCTAGGGCAAATTCTCTTGCTTTTGCTTTTGCTGTTTTTGCTTTTGCTAGGGCAAATTCTTTTGCTTTTGCTTTTGCTTTATGTGGTAAAGCAAAAGCAGTTTTTTGCTGATTTTTTTTTTCCAGGCACCTGTCTAAAAGACCCTCCTATCTTTTTTTTTTTGTGCTAGGGCAAATTCTTTACCCTCTAAGGTTCTGGAAGGGAGATTCCCAAATACCCCATATCCTCTAATACTATGCCCATTTGATATGCTGGAGACTGAATCTACTGAACATATACTGTTATACTGTAGCTTATATTCAGAGATGAGATCTTTGTTTCTTGCCCCTTACTTAGAACTGATGCCAGGTAGAACCTCCTTTGAGTATGTGAGGTTCTTCCTGGAGGATAAACATCCGGACATTACCTTGGATGTTGCTATTTTTTTACTCAGGCTCTTCTCCTTAGGGGAAAAATTTTTAATTTTAAAATCTGACTTAAAAGAGCTTCCCCTCCTCCTTGATCTGATTAACTCTGGGTAGGACAGATGTTTATTAACCAGGGGTATTCAACTTTTATGGTTTTACTTGGTTATGTTACTTAAATGATTTATTTGGTCCTTTAGTTGGGGACGAGAGAAGCCATAAATTTGTGAGGCTTTTTAACTTACATTTTAATTTGATTAATGAGATTGTTTTGTGTTGAACCAATTTATTTATTATCTTCACATTTTGTAATGTATGTATTAAGTGTTATGGCAATGGCCTTTGGCTACACTGAAATTAAAAATTAAATGGTTAAATGGTATTGTTATCGATTCTGATAACTATGTAGATATATAATAAAACAGACTAGCCTAAATACCTATATGATATCTCATCTCTCTATATAGGTACACAACTAATATCTATCTAACCCTAAGGGAGACAGGGGAAGGGAAAAGGAAAACTATTATATAATCAATTATCTATATAACTATTCTAATCTAATCTAATCAATATGTCTATAATATATATCTATATCTAATCTATACTAGCTATCTAATCTATACTAGCTATCTATATATAATGTACATGGGGGAGAAGGGCAGGGAAAGGTAAAATGTAAAATGTAGGGTATAAGAAAGGAAAGATATTGGTAATACAATGAGGACTAGGAAGGATTTTTTGTGTGCAAGCACCACAGTTCTGTAAACGCAACCTGACAAGCAGAGCTCTCACAGAACAGAGAGAAAAAGCCTGGCCCTCCCATTATAAAGGGTTGCAGTGCCCACCCCCAGAGCCCCCTGATTGGTTGTGGGAGGCAGCAGGCATTGAGCAATCACAGAGTGCCATGAGACTGCTGGGGCCTGCTTGCGCTGCTCATCGGCCACAGATACATCCATCAGATACTGCTGAGCTGCTCGCCCCTCCCAACACAGGCACAGTTCAAGAGTTCAGCCCTGTTTAGGGCTCCAAGATATCCGCTCCCTCCTCCCCCTCCACATTTTCCCTCCAAAACTCAACTGCCACAGAACTAATAATGACAATGATAATGACATTGTCATTTTTGTTATCGTTGTCATTATTCTCTATTGTCGCTTCCATTATTGGAATAATGAAAATGAAAACGGCAATTTTTGTTATAATTGTTGTAATAACAAAAATGACATGTACACCCCTAGCAGAAACTGTGCGCGTGCATGCGTGCACAAAATCCGCAGGGCATGGGATTGTGGCCCGTGATTCCAAGGTCCTTTTCCTGAGTGGTAACTCCTAATTTGAGCTCAGCATTGTGTACATAAAGCTTGGACTGTTTTTCCCTATGTGCATCACTTTGTACTTGCCCACGTTAAATTTCATCTGCTGTTTAGATGCCCAGTCTCGCAGTCTCACAAGATCCCCCTGCAATTCTTCACAGTCCACTCATGTTTTAACTACCTTGAATAACTTGGTGTCATCTGCAAATTTGATCACCTCACTCCCCTTTCCAGATCATTAATAAATACATTAAACAACACCGGTCCCAGTACAGATCCCTGGGGCAATCCACTATCTATTTGGGTATTTTCAGACGTGACGGGCCCAGAGGCCCGCCACGCTGAACCCCATGTATACACTGGATGCTCTTGAGTGGTTCTGCTCATTCCTGTTGGTAATGTAATAAAGAATGGTGATGATTTGTTATTTGGGGGGATTGGAACATCTGTCATTGATGGGGTCCAGCCTCTTTTGGTCACTCACATTCATGGTCTTGGAGTGCTTCTAGATCCATTGCGGCACACAGAATTTCAGGTTGCTGCAATGGCCAGGAGTGCTTTTCACCAAATGGATGAAAAGATTGCAACTCTTTCTTTTAGAGTTGAATCTAACCACTGACATCCATGCTTTCATGCATCAAGGCTAGATTGCTGCAATGTGCTCTATGTGGGGCTGGCCTTTAAGTCTGTTGCCGGTAAACATTTGATGTGTATCATATTACTATTAGGATATATGGGTCATCACACATTCTTAATTTTCCTTTAAAACCCATTTCTCTTTCAAATTTATTTAAGTACAAAAGATACAAAATAAAAGCAAGTAATCACAAAACAAAGGAACACTTATTTCTTATCTATTTTTCCAGTTTGTTGAAATACAATGTCTTTCACAGAGATATATATTCTCATAGCCATACTCAGAGATTTATGCATCAAAATCCTTGTGCAATGGTATGAGCATTTAGCCGTAAATCTTCCAGCATTCAGCCTGGAGCCAGTTTTTATGCTCAAGTTATAAAATCCTGGAAATAGGAATTTACAAAGGAAATGCTGACAGAGGCTAAACTTTAGCAAGCCTGTTCTCTTTGCTATAATAAACACTTTATTAATTTTTAATTTCCTTTATCCAGTTCTCTTTTATAGCAAAGATTTAGATGATTAAAATCACCTCATTCACAGAGAAACTTTCATGTGGCTTCAAGACCACATATAAAAGAAAGCATATTTTCACAGCTTATTTCAGAGCTTTTTAACATTAGCAGACTTGTTCAATGAAATTTTAAGAACAAAATAAAAAAAGGATCCAACAGACCTGCACTGATTTTTTTCACAATCTTTTTATTTATTGAAATGCTGACTTAGTTTGCTAAATATTTATTATTGTTTTACCTGTCTCAAAATGAGAATTGCAAGTACTTTTATAAGTGGATGGAGAGGTTGTCCAAACTCAACATACCCTGTATGCTTTAAGTTTAATTCAATTGTTATAAAAATATTAAACTACTGGAGCTGAGGGAGTGGAGTATGTATAGATATTATAATGGGATTGTTTAAATGCAACTCCTCACCATATTGAAAAACTGGACTCTGTAGAGCTAGTACTAACATGTTCATCATAGAATACTAAGACATGTAACACAATAACATAACAGTATAACTGAGAAACTAAGGAGGAATGTGCATTTCCCCCATTATATTAATGAAAACAAAAGAGGGCTCTTTCACTTTCATTATTGAATAACAAAACCAAAAGAATTTTGTTTTGTTATTATGAGTTAATAGGAAAAAACTGAAAAACGGATTTCTGGATGTAACATTTCGATTTTTCATCCAATTTGGATGAAATTGGGCAGGCCTTTGCCCTCAATAGAGGGCATTATGTGTGCCATATTTCTGAAAGATTGGATAAAGGGATCCAATTTATAAGCAATTGAAATTTGTTATTTTATTAAATTCTGCATACACATTCCTGGCTGTAACGACTTTGTCTCCCATCTGATTGGGATGAACCTTGACAGGATTATACCTCTCACCATGGTTACTATCTCTCCTGAATTTCAGAAGGATTGGATAAAAGGTCCTGATGTTATAAGCAATTAATGTTTAAATGTTTTTCTGGCTGTAATATTATTTTTGTCCCTCCATTTTACAGGATTAACTCTCTGACCTTCCGGACTATCTCTGCCAAATTATAGAAAGATGGGATAAAGGGTCCAAATTTTATAAGCAATTGAAGTTTCGCTCTTGAAGACTATTGTTATTCAGGTAAATAGCACATGCAGTGCCATTTAGAGACAGGCATTGAAGGGGGGAGGAAGCTGTAAAAGGGATTCAGAGTAGCCCAACAGACTGACAGACACATTCACTGGCAATTACTGTATGCTTCCACCTTTACAGGAGGACCAATTGGTGATGACTTCAAGGTGTGCATAGAGGGTAGATATAAGCTGCTGTTCTTTGGGCCTGCTCTTTGTCTTTGGTTAGTTCTGGTTTTGGTCAGAGCGTTTTCCCATACTTTGCTGGCAGACTTTGTGTGTGTGTGTGTGTGTGTGTGTGTGTGTGTGTGTGTGTGTGCTAGAGCTCACTACAAGAGTTCAGCTAGATACATAAATCCAATCCCCATGCACCTGGGGTGCTGCCCATCCTCATGCCCGCTTATGGGGTGTTCTCTGCAAGTTGACAGACACCCCCAAGCACCTAGGGTGCCTGCCCAGACTGAAGCCTGTGCCAAACAACAAAGATGACAGATATATCCTCTGGCCAATTGGCTTGACATTTCAAAGACACCCTGGCTGGAACAGAAATGTGATTGGTCTCTCTTAGTGAATGATTCCAGCTTTCTAGTACCAATCCTGGGCGACTGTAAGGCAAGCATAGAAGGGACATAACTGGGACTTCAGGCAGCAAGGCAGAGGGCAGGGGGATATCATCCCAGCAATCCACAGACATGGTTTACACATCTATACTGGCCAATTGTCATCACGATCACAGCCTGCAGCACTGTGACAGAGGACATAAAAGAATCTCTATCGACTCTTTCCTAAGCACATGCTTCCAGCTTCCCAGTAACAAGTGAGGGAGAGGGGTTGGGGTGGTCACAGCACAGAATGATATATGGGTGACATTTCTGCTGGCCAACTGTCATCACAAACACATCTTGTACCACAGTGACGAACATGAGAGAATCCCTGGCATAGGTTTATACTTTCCAGATTCTGTGCAGGCATATAACTTTGAGGACCCTTTATCATATCTTTCTGATATTTGGCAGAGATGATCCTAATGGTCTGAGATACAATCCAGCTGAATGACATGTACGCTGGCTGGAATACAAAGATGTTACAGCCAGACATGTGTTTATAAGTAAATTGCTTAGAACGACAGGACCCTTTATTCAATCCTTCTGTAATTGGGAACAGATAGTACCCTTGGGGCATGTTATAATCTTGTCAAGTTGCATCCAAATCAGATGGGAGACAAAGTTGTTACAGTCAGGAATGTGTACACAGAGTTTTATAAAATAACAAATTTCAACTGTTAATAAAATTGGGTCCTTTCATTCAAGTATTTTGAAGTCTGGCTCACATAATTCCCTCCATTGGGTGTACAGGCCTGCCACATTACATCCACATCAGATAAACAATAAAAAAGTTACAACTGAATATATGTTTTCCATTGAAATCAATGGAAATCAAAACCAAAAGTAAAATGAAAATGGAACAAAGACTAACGAATATAGCAAAAACAAATGACATTTTAATAATGAAAGTGAAATGAATAATGAAAACAAGATAGCGTTACTGTGCACATCCCTAAACTAAGACAGACAAAGAAGAATCGGCCTGCTATCTCCTGACATTTATTGATGTTTGATTTGTTTATTAGAGGTTTCTATATTTTTTATTTTGTGTTACTTTATTGTTAGGGAGGTTGATTCACGTGACTGTGATGTGAAATGGAATCACTGTTATAAAAATCTGATTTTGTAATGATACATCTTCAAAATCTAATAATAAAAAGACTAAAAAAAGAAATAAAAATCTTGTCATATTATAAAACAACAAAAACCAAATATACATTTTTACCACAAAACAATATACACCCGTAGCTCTTTCAAAGCTCGTAGTTCCCAAGTTTTCACTGAGACAGAAAAAATCCTTGCAATCCCAAGCTTTGTAAATTTAAATATCTAGTTATTCATATCCAATTTCATGAGGATGCTATTTACCAATGTGTTAATGGGGTTGCAGCCCCTACTTTGTTGTAAGGAGTGCACAGAGTGTGTTAGTGTGAGCGGAAACTATGTATCTTTATTAATGATCTCTTGAGAAATGGCAACAGTCAGACCATTCTTCTGAAATTGATTTTTTAGATCTGGTTTGATTTTTTTAATATATATAAAAAAACCTATCCTCATCTACAAAATGCTTGGCCAGACAAAGAATTTTACATTTGCTCCAGAAGACACTCAGGCTGAAATTGTTGATTCCATGTCCACCCACTTTTCCAAGTAGCAAACTAAAACATTAAAAGTAATGACTCCCTTAAAAATCTTACATCTACAGTACATAGCTAATAATAATAATGTAGCAGGAGCAGACTGCGTAAGCCTAGTCCTTTAAGGAGAATGGGCCCACAAACTGCAAGGGCAGTGGAAAGATGAGGATGGCACCTCAATAAGTGCTAAATAGACTGCAGGCTCCAGTAATGCACGGGGCAGCCCGCAATTGTATAAGCCATTGAATGTTTAACTGAGGGCTCTCCAACAAAGGAAACAGTCCCACATAAACCAATAAAATTAAGTGAGAGCACACCAAGGACTGTACTATTATTGTATGTACTATACCATAGCAATATATGACCAAAATAACTAGAAATACTGTATGTAAAAACACTCCCATACATTTATTGGACAAGAGTATATAGATATATAAAAGTCATATATAAGAGGAGGAGGAGGAGGTGGTGGTGGTGGTACTGCAGGTGGAGGAGGAGCGGCAGTAGCCGGGGCAGGCTGCCCCAGAGGGGACACCCGTCCAGGGGAAGGAGGCACCCTGGAAACGGGTAAGGAGAGCCTGGGGGGCCCGCTCAGCAACACAGGGGCACCGGGGGGTGGGAGCGGGGCCGAGGCAGCTGGCCAACCGACACACACACACACACACACCGTTATGACCCACAGACCCAGAAACGGGCCCGGGAGCCGGAGCCCCCGGAGGAGACGGGCGGAAGACAAGTGGAGAAGGAGGAGCAGGAGGGCCCACGCGGGAGATGGTCATACCACAGAGGGGGCAATGGAGCCACAAAGAGACCCAGGACTTCATCAGGATCTGGGGGTCCCTGGAGCACCAGCTGGAACTCGCAGTAAACCAAAGGAACGAGCACGTCTACAGTGAGATCGTGCGGGACATGGAGGCAGTGGGGCACCACAATGGCCCAATGCTGCTCCAAGGTCAAGGAGCTCAAGAGGGGATACAAGGCGATAAAGGACAACCAGCGGTCCGGGCACGGAGCCCAGACCACCTCCTATTATGACGTCCTGGACCGCATACTCCACATGAAGGGAACCATAGTCGACCCGCGGCTCGTGGGGAACAGCATGGTCCAGGGAAGGGAATGGGCCGATGTACCCCTCCCCTTGCTGCCCCACGAGAAGGCACCGGATGTGGGGCACCGGATGGGGGACCACAGAAACACCGAGGGGCCAGCCTCGGACATCCACATCGTGGGTAGGCAAGAGGGTGGGAGGGGGAATGGACTGGAAGGAATGGGCCGATGGGGGGGACCCCCACAGGGCATGGGCCCTCCCCCAACAACCCGACACCCCAGACCCTGGAAAGGGGGCAGGGGGACAACAGGACCTGCAAAGGCACAGACCAGAGGGGCAGGGGCTGCAGGCCAACCACCTGTGGTCGTGGCCATGGGGGGGCACAGCACACCTAACACAACCCACCCCCACCTACGTCTGTACAAGTCACAGCGTGCACCGGCACACAGGACCGGCAGGCGAGGGGGACGGCAGGGAGCAGCCCCAGGAGCAGCCGGAGGTCCCCAGGGAGGCTACACGGCAAGGGGGTGGAGGGGGGTCAGAGGGGGAGTAGGGCGGGGGACCCAGGGTGGAGGGCGTGGGGGAGGGGAGGCCAGGGCACAGGGGACAGTCGGGGGAGGGCACTGGCCGCCTACCCTCCAGGTGGTCACCCAAGCACCCGCAGCGACAGTACGGGATGGGAGGTGGGCAACAGATACGCTTGACTAACCCCTACCGTGCACCTCAACAGGTCGACAAGCCAAGGCCCCACCAGCCAACCCCGTTCCCCTAGCACAGAGGATGTGGGAGCACAGAGCATGGGTACGGTGCCGGAGGAAGGAGCAGGCGGAGGACATAGTCTGGACCACCACCAAGCAAGGGGAGCGGATGATTGCGGCCATCGACCGGAAGGAGGTGGTCACGGATAGGGCCCTTCAGTAGGCGGAGGCCAGGGACCAGAGGCTGCAGGCAGAGGTGCGCCTCGAATGGAGGCGGGAGCGCCGGGAGGACAGCAGGCAGGTGGAGGCGTTCGAACGACTGGAACAGGCCATTGACCGGATGGTGACAGAGCACTCACAGAAGATGGACAGGTCCCACGACATTGGCACATCGCTGCTGCTGCATGCAGGGATCATGAGTGCATGCATGATGGCCACCACCCCACTGGGCACCCTGATGGCCCCAGCACCAACGCTGGGCCCCACGGTGCCCCCGCCACCCTCCCACCACCCCAGGCACTGGCACACTTGCAGGGCCTGCGAATCCGCCTCCAGGTCCCTTCAGGCCTCCGGAGGCAGCAGCCGCCGAGGGGGGCCCCTCTGGCACCAGGGCCACCCCCTCCCAACACCACCTGCCCCTCAGGACACTGTGGCCTCCCAGGACATGGCTGGGGAAATAGACTGCGGGGGTGAGGGGAGCTCGCAGAGTTCCATGGCGCCCACAGGGCAGCCGAGGGGAAGGCCCAGGAGATCCCGGGGGGAAGGGGGAGGGGGGATGAGAGGGGGCACGGTGCTGGGAGGCAGGTGGTGGTGGTGGTGGTGGTGGTGGTGGTGATGAATGTACATTACACACCAATAAAGGTATGCGCACAGGAAGAGTAGCCATTACTGCGCGTCACGGCCCCGGGGTAGGGGTGGGTGGATTCCCATGAGCATGGCCTGGGTACCGGTGGCAGTCGGGGGGGGGGCTCAGGCTGCAGTATCCCAGGCGATCCGCCTGGCCAGGGTGGCTTGGATGCGCTTGGTGTATCGGTACTCCCTCGAGATAGCAGTGTTAATGTAGAGTGGCACTAGGCCTGGCGGGCGCCGGGGCACGGGGAACTCGAGGGCAGCCCCATCGGTCTCGCACACGTTGTGCAGCACACAGCAGACTCCGATCACCAGGGCCGAGGTCTCCACCGTGTAGTCCAGCCGGCCCGCGAGGCACCTCCAGCGCTGCTTGAAGGTCCCGAAGGCTCTCTTGACCACGGTCCTGTTTGCACACAGGTGGATATTGTAGAGTGCCTCCACAGGGTTCCTGGCGACCAGGTATGCCTTCATCAACCACCAGATGAGGGCATAGACTGGGTCCCCCAGGATGCAGGGGGGCATCAGCACCGCCTTGATCTGGGACATTCCCATGTTCGCGAAGTCCCCACGGTACATCCGGGCCTAGAGGGGCGAGATCCAGGCATTGTGGCAGCGTCCGGAGAGGCTGGAGTAGATGTCGATGAACCGGCCCCGATGGTGCATGACCGCCTGCAGCTGCAGGGAGTGGTACCCGTGTTGGTTGACATATTCCAAGGCCTCCCCATCGGATGGGTGGAGGATCTCTATGTGTGTGCTGTCCACGGGCCCAGGCAGTTGGGGAAGCCTCCAGTCATGAAGCCGGCCATCACGGCCTCCAGGTCCAGGAGCTTGATCGCATGGTCCAGCAGCACGCCCTCCACTGCCTTGCAGACGTCTCTCAGAATCCCAGCGACAGTGCTCACCCCGACACCGAAGTGATGTGTGACGGACCGGCAGGAGTCAGATGTTGCCAGGGCCCAGACAGCTATGGCCACGCACTGGACCATGTGAATGGGGGCCCGCATGGGTGTGTGCAGCCACTCCAGCCAGGGTGTCAGCAGCTTGGCAAGCCGCAGGAGGCAACGCCTGTCCATCCTGAAGTGCGATCTCCCGGTGGCCTCATTCCAGTAAGCCTGCACCCTGGCCCACCACCCCCGTGCCCCTTCTGTGACCCATACCCACCGGTCGATGGGCATAGCGAGCAATGCTGTGTGCCCCATGGTCTCCCACCGCCAGTGAGGTCAGTTGACCGCCTCGCGGAGTGCCGCTGCCCGCTCCCAGGTGTGGGTCACCCTGCACTCCCGCTGGGCCCTGAGCTGGGCCAGGGAGCGCCTGCACCCATGGTGGGCGCACTGGGCTGTAGCAGCGCTCCTGGCCATGTACACCCGAAGCTGGACAGCCAGGTGCACTTCCTCTGTCTAGATGCGCATGAGGTCTGTGTGCGACCGGAGCCACTCAGTACATATGGCTAGGTGCATCCCGCAGGCGCCCATTCATCCCACATTCATGGTGATGGATGCCCCTGGTGAGATCGTGCTCCCACCTTTATAGCCTGGCCCTGGTCCCTCCCCACCCCCTTTCTGCGGTCGGGCACCTGTGCGGGGGGGCCCTGGTGCACCTGTGCTGCCCCCTTTGGCTGGCTGCCCCGGCGGCAGCTGGGTGGCCAGGGTGCGGCAGTAGGGAGCACACACACACCCCCCACAATGCACCTGCTTTTCCCGGCATGGGGGCTCGTGCACAGACCTGCTTGAGCCCAGGCATGCAGTCCGCAGCTGCATGCCTGTTGTCATCACCTCCCGTCCCAAATATCTTTGTTTGCTGCCTGTTGTCCTCGCCGCCTTGATATCTGTGTTGGCTGTATGGTCTGTTTGCTCGGTTCCAGAAGCTGTGCTGGGTCCGCACCCCACACCTCGCTCGTTAGCCATGCCATGTTGCGGCCTATGGCCTTATCGCATGGCCTTAGAGGTCCCCCGCTTCCCTGGCCGGCAGAGCTTCCCCTGGACTTCCGCACCCCACCACGCCAGGCGCCCCCCATAGCTGGACCTTTCATGAGACAATGGCCCTCTGTGACCTGTGGCATTCCCTGGCCGTGCAAGTGCTGCTGAGCTGCCCGAACACACTCTCTGGTGCCTACTTGAGTCTGAGCTCCAGCCTGTGCTACTTTGGCTATGAGGCAAGCGCCCACGAGTGCCGGCTGCATGCGGAGGCACTGGGCCTCCATCCCTTTCTTGATGGGTGCATCCCAGAGATGAGGTGCTTGCATGTGGGGTGGTCCACAGCAGAGACCATGTCTGCCCTCTCTGTGTGCAGCCTGGCCACCTACATGGACTGTCTGGCGGAGGGGGGCCCTGCCCTGGCTGTTTCTTTCTTTGGCTGCATCCACAGGGCCCGTGGGTATCAGCAGTCACGTGGGGCGGCTTATCACCACTTGTTGGAGCTCAGGCACCTTCCATAGCCCCCAGATGCCTATTGGCTGATGTGTGGTCCTGAACCGATGTCCAGGTGGGGCTCGCCATGCAGGATCCATTCGAGGCGTACTATCTCGTCGTCCACCACATGTCTGCATTGGGCTACCATCGGGACATGCTTCAGTGGCCCCACTACATGCACCTGGTGGGCCACCCTGCCCTTGGCCCCTTCGTGACCACCTGCAGCTGGCTGTGAGGCCCCCTGTGTCTTCAGAGTCCTGGATGCCGGCCATGCCGTGTGTTCCCGCGCCCGCCCTTCTGCCATAGGTCGCTGCCCGCTCCCTAAATGCTGTACCGGGCTCGGTGCTGTGCAGGCTGTTTCCATGGGTTCCGCTGCCTCTGCGTGTGCCTCTGGGCCCCAACCATGCCCCCCCCCATCCTTTGCTGCAACTGGTGGTGCCCTCCATGGCTGACCCCTCCCGTGGCCGTGTCCTGCTCTCCAAATCGGCTACTGGCTCCCCGGGTGATGTTGTCCTCCCTTGCCCGGCCAGTCTCTCACCTGTGCCCATGCCCCCCCCCCCGCTTGGGTGACTCTGTTACGGTGGGGGTATGGGGCTCCCGGACTGCGCCTCCCAGCTTCCCTGGCCTCCCCCCACCCCTTTGTCCATTGTGCAGTGTGTGTTGGTCGTCCCACTGTGTTCCCCCCCTCCCTTCCTTTCCCATACGGGTGTGTATGCACCCAGGCGTGTGTTTGTGCTGTGTGTTTCGCTGTGACCTTGGTTTCCCTGTGCCTGTGGTGTGTGCCGCCTCGGCCGCTCTCCCTCCTCCCCCTCCCTTCCCATTTCCCTTGTGTGGGCATTGCCTTTTGGCGCTTTTGGCTTCCTTTGCCCTCAACCGGCCATGCCTGCCTCCCGCCCCTTCTTGGCGTCTTCTGGGTGTTCTGACCACGGTCCGGAATCAGCGCAATGTCTGTTGCGCTGCCCCAGGCCGTGGTCTCTCCATCCGTTTCCCTGCCGTGGTCCCGCTCCCGTCATGTCTGTTCAGGACTGTCCTGGACCACGGGAGGGGGTTGGCTGGCTCGCCACTGCTGGGAATCCACTGTGGTGATCCGGGAGCACATAACGTCTGAAATCACCCCAAAACAATGATAATATAACCTCAGTATATCTAAACAATCTAGTATTCCTTTTTTGGTATTTTATGTCTTTGATATATAAATTCAGTATATCATTGTGTCTTCCACTGCTCTTAAAAATCAGCACAATTTATTTTCTCTGCACCCTTCTCACAAGATGCGTGTCCTGCATTTTTTCCCTTGCGTATTTTACTATGATGTCACTAATCATGGGATCTACCATTATCATAAGTGCAAATTTCATGCAATTTTAGTCTTTCCTCTTCTGTCCTGCGCCTGCTTCCTGACTGAGCTCAGAGCGGGGTTGAAATCCACAAGCCATCAGCCGATTGAAATTAACAAAACAGAGTCTCAGCTGGTTGAAACTAACAAGCTAGCAGCAGAGTGGGGTGAAATTAACAAGCTGGGTGAAATTAACTAGTCAGGAATTCAGCATGGCTCCATCTTGCTGGTTTCCACACCTGCTACTCTGTGATTGTAATACCAACAGGTATCCCATATTCCCAATTTTGCACAACCATAACACCCATCACTGTAAGAGTATGATTTCGGAGCCTAGTAATGCAGTAACATGTGAGCACTCAAGGCATAATTCATGTGATGAATGTGGAATAGTGCACTCATGCATGCAGTTAATTTGCGGGAACAAATTATAATCCCACAATTAGCGTATCATGTGAAATCAGCCTCTCTCTCTCTCTCTTATATGCACTTTCACACATTCTCTCTCTCACACTCACACACACACACACACACACACACACACAGTGAAAACAAATGAGAAAGTAGCCCATGAATCAGCTGCTCGTCAGTTTGGTGGCCGCCAATGTTCGTCCACTTATGCCTCAGGGCGGGCAACCAGTTGCTATGGGACACATCGTCTGGAGAAGGTCAGCGATGAAGTCTGAGCTAAGATTCGTCCAGCCAGTCTAATACTGACTAACATGCACCCTCCTGTCTGTTAGGCCCCACCCAGACCCACCATGAGGTGAGGTTCAAGAATTGGGCCTGGAGGAGTGCATTCACACAACGCACCAAACAGCTGATTGAGGCGCCTGGAGGAGCACACTCACCTGGTCTGGGTGCATGCCCCCCAATCAGTTTTTGGTGGCAGCGCCTCCCAGGGGCCCAATTCTGCTGGGCAGCAGTGGTCCAGGAGTCCTGTCCTGTGTGGACAGCTCCTTGGTCAGCCTGTGGCATGAACGGACTTGTGACAGCAGCCCTCCTACCCAGATTCCTCAAGGAAAGGGGGACTGCTCATTTAAATTGCCCTTCCTGCCAACCTGAGGAGTGGTGGCTGCAGTAGCCCTCCCCAGGGCAGTCAGTGGATCCAGCTCACCCCTGTTTCATTTGTTTTCACCCACAATGTCTTGGTGCTGTCAGAAGGTGTTTGCTGTTCTAGCAATCCTAAAAGGGGGATGTAGTGTATGGGATTGGTATTATACACAGGAAAGAAAAATCAAACAGAGGTGATGTTAGTGGGTAAGGCGATGGAATTGGTCATGGGTCCCATCATCAATGGGGTCTGTCCTCCATTGACCTCCCAGGTATGGAGTCTAGGGGTGCTCCTCGATGCGCAGCTCCGACTGGACTTCCAGGTGGAGGCTGGGGCAAGGAGTGCTTTCCGCCAGCTGCATCTGGTGTGACAGCTTCGGCCGTTCGTTTCGGACTCTGACCTGGTCACAGTCATCCATGCTTTCATCACCTCTCGATTAGACTATTGTAACTCACTCTACATGGGGCTACCCCTGGTGATGGCTCAGAAATTGCAGTTGGTGCAGAATGCAGCGGCCCGTCTCCTAGTGGGACTGGGCCGCCGGGAACATATTACACCAGTACTCCATTCTCTGCACTGGTTGCCGGTGGTTTTCCAGGCCCGATTCAAGGTCTTAGCCTATAAAGTCCTAAACGGCCTGGGCCCTGCCTACCCTGCGAGACCGCCTCACTCCCCGTGTCTTGGATCGGCCCCTGCGGCCGTCAGGGGGTGCCCTGCTCAAGGTCCCCTGAGTTTCTCGGGGGACCATGCAGGGGAGGGCATTCTCGTTGGATATGCTGCACCTGTGGAACGCCCTTCCAGTAGGGGCCCGGCTGGCCCCGGACCTTCCCTCCTTTCAGAGAAGTTGCAAGACCTGGCTGTTCCGCCAGAAATTTGGCGGGGAGAGGGGTGGGAGGTAGTGGGGGATGCTTTCTCTGTTTTTTCCTTTTTATGATTCATTTTAATTGTTTTTATTGTTTCAAGCCCCCCCCCCCCCCCCGAGCTGCTTGTGTCATGAGGGGTGGGGTAATAAGTTTTAAAAATAAATAAAAGAAAGAAAGAAAGAAAGAAAGAAAGAAAGAAAGAAATGAAAAACTGGCTAGGCAGCAGTGCTGCTGAGAAGGATCTGGGACTTAGAGTAAATTACAATCTCAAATTGAATCAACAATGGGATGCTTTTTTAAAAAGCAGGGGCCACTTATCAGTAGAAGCACTGTATACAAGACAAAGGAAGTAATAACACTACTCTACTCAGCTCTGTATAAGCCTCAGATGGAGAATTGTGGCTGGTTTGGGGCACCATATTAAAAATGACAACAAACTGGAGAGGATTAAGAACAACATAATATGAAATAATAAAGTTTATTTGCACTAGCCAAAGGCCATGTCAAAAAGAACAAAATAAAGATCATCATAAAAAACCCCAAAATAACAATTACAAAGGGGAAGAGACCCCATCAGCTAAAAGTCAGCATAGCTTATCTTACAATCTCTTCAAGATAAATATAAAATACATCTATTAGTAATATCACTCACATTCTCAACATATACAACAATTTCTCAACATATACATTAACTGTAGAATGCAAAACACAGTTTTAATTAATCTCTTAGCCAGTCTTATCATTTGTCTAAATTTAACAATCTTATCTTACATTACAGGTCACAATATTTGTGAACCTGTGATGTAATATATTGATATTTATCGTAAAAAAGAAAAATCAATGCTGCCTCTTGGCTGCAAGGGCGCATTTTAAGAAGAGTGGTACTCAAATAGTTCTCACAAACAATATATAATTAGCATTCATAAATTCTATGAATGAATGTTTATTAAAGGGACTGGCCTTCGCCATAGCCCAACACATTAATACATAAACTGAAAGTTATAAATAAAGTAACAGTGCCATAAGGATTGACATACAATCCAAATTATAAATTGTAAATCATTTTCAGCTCACACTTTAGCCTGGTACGATCAGTATAATGAACCCCCACATAATACGTACAATAGAATATTAAAATAAAATAATCATCATCATCATCATCACTCACGGGGATAAGAAATAGATTCCAACAGGTCTAATCCTGCTGAATAGGGGGAGCTTTATTTTTACCAGATTTTATCAACAGCCTCTTTTTCCTGGCCAACCAAACAAAAGATGCTATTGAGCAGATTTCCTCACTAGAAGATAACATAAGAAGTTGTTTAAAACTATCTGAGGCCTGGATAGCCCGATTCCTAATCAGGGGTGCTATCCATACAGCTCTAAGGCTTCGGTAATAAACACATCTTAAAAGAAAGTGCTCCGTACTCTCAACCTCGTCCAGGCCGCAGGAACATCAGCACAAATCATATAATTCCCCAGCATATCTGCCTTCGACCACTGCGGTCTGGACGAGTTCATGAATTGTATAGGATAAGAATTTTGCATCCCTCTGATTAGAATGCTTAGCAAAATCGCTCCACATAAGGATTCCATCATATTTGCTCTTTACAGCAGCTGAAGGATTTCTAGTGGGAAAGAACCTATTTACCTATTTGATCCCAATTCCAAAGAGTCTATAATTGGATAGCGTATGTATATACACATTTAACTCATAAAGGAAACAGTTGTATCCATTTATAAAAACGAACATACATTAAAAACAACAAAGTAAATAAAGGGTTTGAAATAAAAGACTTCTGCAGAAATGTTGAAGGAATTGGGATACATTTAACTTGGAGAAAAGAAGATTAAGATGATGTGGGACATGATAATAGTTTTCAAATATTTAAGAGACTCAAAGCAGATAGAGACTAAACAGTATCCACTGCCACAGAAGGCAGAGCAAGCAGCAAGTTCAGAATGGTATATTTAGCTTCACTATTAGAGAATACTTATTTGTAAGAACAGTTGGGCTCTAGAACAAGTTGATAAAGGAAATTGTGGAATCTCTTTCACTGAAAATTTTAAAGAAGAGGCTGGACAAACATTGGTCAGAAACGGCCTAGGTTTAGTGAATCCTGTCTCAGTGCTGAGGACTGAACTAGACAACACTTGCAGCCCTTTCCAGCTCAAAAATTCTCAAATTCTAAATCATTTTGTTTTCAAAACATTTCATGTAACATATCCAAACGACCTAAACTAAACAAGAGGCATTCAGGACAACTGTTGTTCTTCCCATTCAAGCGTGCAGTCTCACAGAAGTCAATAGGATCTGAGTTTGGGGGGGGGGACTATCATCTCAATGTTCACTAAAAATAATGAATAAAATGAAGTGACTAAACACACCCTACTTGGTAAAATAATAGGAGATTGGTGGAACATTTACTGGTAATCTATTAATATAACAGACAATTGCCAGGAAAAAATAGGCCATTTCTTTCAAGGCTTGCAAGGAGGACTGACATTTTACTGTGATTAATGCTGATACAGCTATTACAATGTGTCAGTACCTCTGTCAAAACAGGAGCATGGACTCTCCAAGGGTGAAAACAAATGAGACAGTGTCAGTCTGGTGGCTATCAGATGTTCACCCACACCTGCTATGGGGCAGTCGGCCAACTGCTACTAGATTCATCATCTGGAGAAGATCAGGGACACGGTGCAAGCTAAGGGCTCATTCAGACATGCTCCAAAGAGCACTTAGAAGTGCTGGTGGCTGGATGCGAATGTGAAGAATGTGCACCCAGATGATGTTTGAAAAGGTGTAGTATGCATAATTGAGCTTGTCGGTGCACTGACAGGCACACTCTACTGACCTGGTTTTTTCAAGGTGGTAGAGCATGCTTGTAGGTGCATCGACAAGCTCAATCATGCACACAGCGCCTTTTCAGACCTCATCTGGGCACAAATTCTTTACATTCGCATCCAGCTGCCGGCACTCGTAAGTGCTCTTTGGAGCACGTCTGAATGAGCTCTAAGGCTTACTCAGCCAGGCTAATCTGGGCTAAGGTGCGGCCTCCCATTTATTAGTCCCTGCCCAGTCCCATAGTGAAGTCCAAAGATTGGGCCCAGAGGAGCGCACTCACTCTGGCCACCAAACAGCTGATTGAGGGGGGTAAAGGAGCACGTATGCTCACCCCACCTGGGTGAGCATGTCAAACAACTTCGGGGGGGGGGGGGCAGAGGATTGTGCTCACCCAGCGAAGTTAGCACACCAAACAGCTGATCGAGATGTCCTGCAGGAGCCTAATTGCCCCCTGCCAAAGAAGTGTGCTCCTCCAGGCCCACAATCAGCTGTTTGACAGTCCAGGTGAGCATACTTCTCTGGGGGACCCCAATCACAGCTGTTTGGAAGCATCTCCTTGTGGATGCCCGATCCTGCTGGGCAGCAGATGTCTGGGTATGCTACCCCATGTGGACGGCTCCTTGGCCAACCTGTAGCGTGGAGGGACTTGTGACTGCTAAGGATAAGCGGAGGAAAAACAGGAATTATATGCACAAAATATGGTGGTTCTTGTTTATTACTGTGGAGACGATTAAGTATATATATATATATATAACTAATGATCTGCAGAAATTCAGTGAAATAAAGTGACAGTGGTAGGCCTGCCTTTTAGCAGAGCATGCAGTTTTTAGATTACAACCCTCACACCCAGACTTATACTATATAGTTTCAAACAATCTGTTAGAAGCTATATGGGGAGAAAAATTGGTAACACAACTTGGGATACATCAATTAAATATAATGTGCATTCACACCATTAGTCATTTCATACAGCAACTCATTATAATGCATGTGCGCTGCAGATGCAGACAAGATTCACAGATGCATAACACCATCAAGCTTAATTATATATAACAGCACTTATTTTAAAAATTATCATCAAAACGTTTGGTAATGGATGTCTTCTCTAACCTATTAATGTTAGTAAAAGTAATAAATTTTTCCAGTTACTTGATGTAATTTCCCTCTGTCCTTCCTGATTATATAAATTATGCAATATTATTTCATTAATTCAACAGCAACTAAAAATATTTTCTCCCTCATAAAAAGACAACTTTTATTTTTCTGGATGAAATATTAAAGATTAAATGGGTGTAATAAAGTGTTATAGGCATCCTTCTCCAGTTTAAAAGATCCATTAATTAGGAATCAGTACCAGCCAAAAAAAGATGTAAATCATGTAAATGAGCAACCAAAAATAGTAATACAATTAATTGAAAATAAGTGATGTGTCAATAGAAGAGATTCTAGAACAAAATCACAGGCTAAACAGTAATTAGTTGTGAGGGTCAGCTGTTGGACCCAAGAGTTATGAAGGAACTCAAATATGAAACAGCAGAACTACGAGGTTTGTAGTCTATCACTAAAATCAGCCTGTATACTACACACAGGTGAAAATTGTAATACCTTTAATTTTTTTTAAAAAGGCACTGTAAACACCACCCAGTATGGGAAGTATTAATCAGGATAAGGACCAAAACACACCACCACTCAAAGTTCATTTCCCCCAAGAATTCTGGTTTATTTAGTTTATAGTCATTGTGCTGAATTCCTGTAAACATAATCTGAACAGTCCAAACCTTCTGGAATTTGTGTAAAACCAAGCCACAATATCGGCTCCAAGCCTCTGCACCCTTGGTAAGCCTCCTGTTGGACTCTCAAGCTGACCCAGGTTCCCAGACAAGCCTTTTCAAGGGCTCACTACCTTACTAACCCAATGAAAGTCCAACGCCCTGGGCAGCTAGAGCAGCAGAGCTACTTCCTAGCTCCTGGCTGGCGTCAGACTGCCTGACTCTCAGAGTTCACAGCTCTTAATTCCTAAAAGGGAATGTGACCAATGGAGGCAACACTTCCACCTCCTTAAAAGAGACAGATTCCTGCTTTTTGAACTGGACCTGCTCCCCAGGGTTGCACTGTGCAGGGACTCACCCACCCCATCCGTTACAGGCACCAAAGCCAATTCAGGAAACTAAAGTCAAATGAGCTTAACTTCAGTACCAGACAAATCGTTAGAAACAATAATAAAGATTTGAATGATTAGACATGTAGGTAAGTGGGAGATGTTACTGTAACAGGGTCAGGCTCCCCTGGGGTAAGTGCAGCTAGGTTGCTGCCTAATAAAGTCACTCTTTTCAATGGAATCTCAGCTTTCAGTGCTTTATTCACATGCAGTTTCCCATCACCATACAGTTTTATATACAATGACCACAATCCCAAACCCTCTCTCCGCATGGCACAATGTAGTCTCAATGGAAGCACACACGTGCGAAGGGCATGATCTATATTAAATATAGATATATTCCTGCCATCTATATCAAATATAAATATAGCCCCACCATCTATATCAACTATAGATATAGCCCTATATCAAACATACAGTCCCATTGGTACTCTACAATCTCTGTAGGCCAGACACAAATCCTTCCTGCAGTAGCACCCAGCCAAACCCTCTAGCTCAGACAACTCCCTCTGACTCCGAGCAGGGTTTTGTGGAGACTCTCCCCTTATCTTTGCACTAACCCCATGACCAGGCTCATTCCCTTTTGTAGCCAGGTTTGCTGCCAGAGTCAGCCCTCACTTCTGGGCTGCCCTTAACTCTCCCAATCTCTCACAGTTACTCCCCTCACCACTCTCTCTTACTGTCTCACTGAAGTAGAGCTTCCACCCCGTTCCTGCTTCCCCTAAATCTCCCCCTATACTAAGCCTTGCTCAGACCTTTAGGCTGGTGTAGCCATGCTCAAGACCAGGTGCGAGGTACTCAGGCACTGTCCTTTGCTTCACCAAGTCTCTGAGCCTCATATAGCCTCTGCAGCCCTGCTGGTGCTCACTCCCTTGAAGGGCCCACAGCTCAAACAGCCTGCTCCTTGCTACAGTTAGCTTTCATAAAGGGAAATCATGGCTTCAAGCTTGCCAGTCTATCAGAACTCCTTGAGAGTTCTGATAGATAAGAAGAGGGGTGATCCAGTTGATATAGTGTTTATGGATTTTCAGAACAGTGCCATTCAAAGACTCTTAAGAAAACTAATTCATAATGGGATAAGAAGATGGGGCCTTTATGGACTTATAATTGATTCAAATATAGGAGACAAAATGGGATTAAATTATCAGTTTTCACAGGGTAGAGAAGTAAACAGTCGGGTGCTCCATGAATCTGTACAGAGACTGGTGTAAAGGTGAAACCAATAGTGTGTTTATTACCCATGAATACGCACTCAAGAATGCAGGTGCCCACATACCTGCGTGGGTACCTACTGGGTAATCGGTGCGCTATTCATCACCAGTGCTGTTAAACAGCTAGAGTCTTGTGGGGCAGAGGTGGAGGGTGGGTAGCAGCAAGGTGAGCAACGCACTCCTGTTTGCAGTTGTGGCAAAGCAGCAGCAATGCGAAGTCTGGAGGTGTTATGACACCTTCCAGCATGGCATGGGCCCTAGTCCAACCTCTGCTTGCACTGCTGCTCCTGCCACTGACCCAAGATAAGTCTGCAATACCGTGTGGGTACCATTCAGGCATTTTTCAGTACTTGAACTCCAAGAGGTGGTTCGGGTCCTTCAAATTCAAAGGTTTACCTATTCACAGAAGTACTCTTTTCAGTTCTACACTGGTGCTGTTAAACATATTCATTAATGATCTAGACAAGGGGGTGAGCAGTGAGGTGGCTAAGTTAGCAGATCATTCAAAATTAATCAAGATAGTCAAGTCCAAAGTAGACTGTGAAAAATTATTGAAGGATCCCATGAAAATAGGAGACTGAGCAATTAAATGGCAGATGAAAATCAATGTTGATAAGGGCAAAGCTAGGTAGTAGTAAAACATTAAAACAGTAGTTTCTTTTTTTCCCTTCAAAGGAAAAATTAATCTTAGCTATACAGATACAGGGGCCAATCTCATACGTCACATATGAGGCCAATCTCATACGTCATACCTTGCGGAAACTACACATGGGGTCTGCAGGGCATGGGATCAGCCCCACGGTGCACAATCTTCCACAACTGAAGTCAATTAGAGCTTTGCCATTGACTTCAATAGGCAGAGGACTGCGGCCACAATGTTGAGTTTTCAATTAAGAGGAAGGAGATCTTAAGGTTACTATGCATAGTTCACTGAAAACACCAGCCGAATGAGCAGTAGCGGTCAAAAAAGTAAACTATGTTAGAAGATGTGGAAAGGGATAGAAAATCAAATGGAAAAAAATTATATCATCACTTCAGAAATGCATGGTGATCATGAATACTGTGTGAACGTTTAGTGACCCCAGCTCAAAAAGGATACCATAAAACCAGAAAAAGAACAAAGAAGGGCAAAAAAATTATATAAAATTATCAAGGAACAGTTTCCATATGATGAGAGAATAAAGAGGTTAGGACCTTTCAGCTTAGAAAGGAGAGGCTAAAGGGGGGTGGTTTTTTTCCCCTTTCTAATGGCAACTTTCATAGCCATGGCAGTCCGAAACATTCCATACAGAACAGTGAATTCACCAAACACAGAGCAAAATTACTGTGTGAGCAAATCAAGACAAGCAGCAGCTAATGCATTGCCCTGGGCAGTCCACACCTTCTGACAGTGCATGAGTCCACAGGTTTTGACTGCAATCATTAATGCATTCTAGCAAAATTATTTAAGAGAAAAGCCCTGTCTTATTCATTTACATGTCCAGTAATACTCATACTCTTGCACTTGACACTTCCTGCTCTTTCAGCAGCTAAAACTTTTTATTTTACCTCAGTTAAAACCATCTCTTGAACTGTAAATTCAAGACCAAAGACAACATCCAGTTTTAGCACTGTGTTGCAAGGCAGGGACCCATGCATTCTCATCTTAATTGATACTGGGTGTTTTTAGACACACATTTCTCCTGGATGTTTGCTGTAACATCCAGAACTTTCTGTGTGTCTAAATCACTCACCCAGATCTTAAACATCCGGCTCTTTGAACTTCTGCGTGAAACTTCTCCCAGAACGTTTGTGTGTAAAAGGTTCTCCTGGTAAACTGCTTTGCTCCAGGCAGCTGTGGTCACTTGGTTTCCATGGCAGCCTGTCACGTTTACAGCTGCAGCTACTTTAGGCTGCCTCAGGGCAGTGTTTGTGTGAAGAATGCATCCAGGAAACGCCTCAGGGCAGTGTGTGTGTGAAAAATGAATCTGGAACTTACTAGTGGACTTGTAAACCCAGAATACTGAAACATCCGGAACTTTAACGTGTGTCTAAAAATGCCCAATGTCTGTTCTGGAAAAGCAGGGTGTTTTTAAAAGAGATGCTACCACGCATGGCCACACAGAAGCCATTCATCCAATCACCCACATGAAGGCGAGCCACACAGCACCCACTGATAGCTACCCACAACGTACTGCCGAGAAATCTGGAGTGTCCCATGCGGGGTGTAAACTGAGGCACTATAATAAATACCTTGGAGTTATGCTAGCTGAAGAAATAACAGAATGCAGTTCCCTCTTACTAAAAGAAAACACACTTAGAGAACTGGTAACATTATCTAGATTTTACTTAGAGCATAAATATTAAAAAGTACAGAATTTCTCCTCATCAAGAGAAAATAGAAAGACATGTGAAAAGTTACTAGGAATAAAGTATTAGAATAGAAATCATTGAAACGATTTCTCACTTGCACGCCTGCGCACAAATGAGCAATAACCACTCTCCAAAGTAGTGATAATTTCTAAAACCTGACCACTTAAAATTAGCTACTGATTGGTCCCTTATCTGTCAGGAGCTGGGAGTGAACAGCAGGGAATGGATTGCCCCATAGGGACCTGTTGGGTAATTCAAGCAACCGAGATTGGCCACTGTCAGAGACAGGTGCTGCTGGGCTCAATGGACCATTGGTCTGACCCAGTATAGCACTTCTTATGTTCTCATACATCACCAGATACATTCTTGATTAGTTAAACTCAGCTGGGTTAAGATAGCCTGCTTATGCATCATTTACTCCAAGAAGAGAAAGATGTTTTGAAAAGTTACAGAGGGTGGGCTCAATCCAATGCGTACGCAACCCGCATGGATCCATGTGGAAACCACGTGCATGCGATCCACAGGGCACGGGATTGCGGCCATTGTGGTGACTAAGCTTTCTTATCAACTTCTTTAATATAAACAACTTCCTACAGCATGTCCTAATTTTCACCTAACCTTTTCTAGTTAGCTTCACTCATAAACCTTTGCCTAAATAACATTTAACATGATACCCTTTTGGGGGAACCTAAGGCACATAGCTACAGTGGCAAACCAAAAGTGTGAGGCTACAGGTGTCCACATATCCCCAGCCTATATGAACTGGGGCATAGGGATGGGCGAATGCGGTTCGGAAGTTTGGAGTTCAGCCCGAACTCGGCCTGCTCAGATGACCAAACCCGAATCCAAACACAAACTGACCGAACCAAACTAGATTCCGAACGTCGAAATGACCTAACAGTTTGGTCAGCTCGGATCGCGTTCAGGTGAGTTCGGGTGGCAAAAACGTGTCACTGGAAGGCAAAACGTGACAGGGAGAGGGAGTCAGCTGAGGAGCAGACTTCCAGGCACCAGGGGTGGAAAGGCTTGGAGTAGCAGTCAGCCTGCCCAATCACCATCCCTTTTCGCCTCAGACCACTGGCTTCGCAGTCTGCGATTGGCCACGGGCTAGGCTGCACGGAGCCAATGGGGCTTGCGGTGAGGCGGGCGCAGCAAGAAACAAAACTGATTGCCTCCCCCCTTCCCAACACCTTCTGAGCTAGTCACTGTTCCTGAACAGCAGGCGTTTCAGAAGGCTCCCTCTCTCCCAGCAGTTTTTGTTCCTTCCTATTCCTAATCCATTGCCATCCTCCTCCTATTTCACCCATCCAACCCATTTACCTCCATATTATCATTTATTTAGATTATATTAGATAGATTTAGGTGTTATTTTTTGTTTTTACCCCTCCCTGTGTTCCCTGTGTTCAATCTTCCTTCCTCCCTCCCCCCTCCATTGAATCCTTTCCCTCTCCCTCTTATTCCATCCCTGATTCCCTTCCCCTGTTTTAAGTTTTGGATTTATTTAGAGTAGGATTATTATTAGATTGATTTTCATTTCAGTTTTGTACCCCTCCCTGTGTTCTTTGTGTTTCCCCCTGTGTAATATTGTATATATAGATAGATAGTTATTAGATAGATAGTTACTAGATAGATATACATAGTAGTTAGCTTAGTTATAGAGATAGATAGAGATACAGTGTGTTTGTAGGACAAGGCCTTTGTAGTTAATTATTAGGATATTCCATTTAGTTCAATAGGTTTTAGAATAGTTAATAGCAGTTAGATTTAGTGTAGAGATAGATATATATATAAAAAAAGAAACAGTCACTCCAATATGTACCTAGAAGCTGCCACTCTAGCCCCAGGACCCACCGTCATGGGTCTGGGGCTATCATTCCTCGCACGGAGACGATGTCATTCCACCGCATCAAGAAACAGCCACTCCAGCCCCAGGACATGCCGTCAGGGTTCTGTGGCCAAGTTACTGGCAGGGAGGGCTGTGGCCAATATCTAGAAGCTGCCACTCTAGCCCCAGGACCAACCGTCATGGGTCTGGCGCCATCATTCCTCACACACAGAGCCTTTTTCCAAATGCCCAAACAGGACCGAACCGAATGGCCGAACCCGAACGTGGCGAACGAACGAACGGCCGAACTGCGATCTGTTCACCCATCCCTACTGGAGCAGCCACCCATGCCAGTAAACCATTCAGCCGCTCATAGGCACTGTGTGGAGGAGACACGGCTCTTACAAGGCACAGAAACTGGCCGTGGGCACTGGGGAGCCAATTTGTCCATTTTGCCAATTTCAAAGGCAACTCTGTCACACTTCCCCCTTACCCATGGTCCTTGGCAGGGGGAGTCCAAGGCATCTGCTGTGGTAGCCATGCTGAGAGCTGCCTGTTAGAATCCCTCCCCATGCACTCCACCTGAGTGACTGCTCTGCAGCTGTGCTACTCAGTGATCATGGACCCACCATCCCAGTCTTGCTAGTTTTAAAACAGCCATATTATCTCTACCTGCCTACTCACAGAGGTGCTGACATCTGTAACACAATTTGTAACACTCAAAGTACTAAATAAATGCTAAATATGGTCATTATTAGAGTTATTCATTGCAATGCCTAGAGAAGACAATGGTTAGAACAAAGGGCACAGAGTTGAAGACTGGGTTCTATTCCCAGCTATTTTCCAATGGCTTGCTTGGCAAAGTGAATGGATGATTTTCAAACCAGGCCTCTATTTTGTAAGCTCAATTTTTAAAAAACCCCAACTGATATGAAGTAGTGGAAAGCTGAAGTTTTCCTTTTTCAGTGTAGGGTAGATAAGTAACAAGGTTTAGGAAACAGAAATAAATATGTAAAGTGTGTCGGACTAGCTGTAATGGATGTTCTTTGGTCTTTCATATTAGCGAGACCACAGGAACTAGGGATGGGCGAACGCGGTTTGGATATTCGGAGTTCGGACCGAATCAGTCTGTTCAGACGTCCGAACTGAATGTCCGAACCGAACTCTCGAATGACCGAACAGTTCGGTTGTGTTCGGATGAGTTTGGATGAGTTCGGGGGCAGGAAAAACATCTTTTCAAAGGGAAAAAAAATAAGTTTCTGTTTTGATTTTGGTTAAGTTTCTGTTTTGGTTTCGATAGTGCTATTTTTGACTGTTCGGCCAAGTTCGGCCAACCGGAACTTGGCTGAATCGAACCATCGAACCCGAACTCGGGTTTCGAACTGAACGACCGAACATTCGAACCGCATTCTGTTCACCCATCCCTAACAGAAACTAAAAATGATTAAGGATAATTCAGCAAAACCAGAAAAATATATATCAGCACACAACACCATAAAAGAACTATATACATCCTTTCCGATATCCTGTGTGAAGCTGTGACTGTTCTGTACCAAAGACAGAAGGAAAGGCAAAATTCCAAACACACAACAAAATCTGAATGCCAAAAAGACATGTATAAACACTTTTATGGAATGCATAATGCATGCGTAATATTTCATTCCATTTGGAGAATTTATTTTAAAAACCCAAACAAACACCCCCACCCCCAAACAGGGATGAAAAGCTGGTGTTTTGTTTTGATTTTGTCCATGTAAATATAATCAAATTAATTGATAAAAATATGCTTAACATAAATTAAGTTTCAGATTATTCATATTCTATTTCATCAAATGTCAATAAGAAAGGAATTAAAAGGGAATTACCATTCAACTTGCTATCTAACTTCTAAAAAATCAGGGAATGTTGCAACTCTGCTTTTTATACTCTTCTGTATGTACAATCACTCCTCAACCACACTTCTAGCAATACACACAACTACACGATACACAACATGCAAGAAGGGCCTGACTAATAAGTAACTGTGTACTCTTCTTACCGCACTGTTACTCACAGTTCAGTAACAGTCAGAATTCAGATATCCTTTGCTTATGATTGTGCTTTTGGAGGTATTGGTGAGATGTGATCTCTTCATACAGAAGAAATCAGAAGTGGAAAATCAGACTGCATGCACATAAAGTAAAGATAGTAAC
Organism: Sphenodon punctatus; assembly: GCA_003113815.1. Classification (NCBI taxonomy): domain Eukaryota; kingdom Metazoa; phylum Chordata; class Lepidosauria; order Sphenodontia; family Sphenodontidae; genus Sphenodon; species Sphenodon punctatus. Next base: position 2,327,877 of record QEPC01000136.1, on the reverse strand, counting down.
CAGAATGTCAGCAGCTGACTTTGCAGGACAGGAGAGGCCAATACCCAGGTCTGCTACCATTGACTGGGCTACCTGTTGGGTCAGAGATAGGAGGACAGCTAAGACTGGCTGGGCTGCCTGCCAAACAAGGAGAGAGGAATTACCTACACACTCATGTAACAATGTGCTGTTGTGTCAAAAACAGCAGGCTGCATCAAAAATAAGGTTTGCTACTTGAAATTACCATTTCCCCCCTGGGTAGCCAATTGTATGGGTGTTTATAAATAAGACAAATAGCTGCTGGAGTCTGTGTTCAGTCTGTGCGGCCCTCACTCATGTTTTAGAAATTGCTTGTATTCACCAAGACTTGAGTGCTGCCATTTTACCTGCAAAGTCAGAGTTTGAGGTTATGGAAGCTCAGTCTTGTCCTGTATAGTTGGATCAATTTCGATTGGTATTGTCCACCAATGTGAAGGGAGGTGCTTGGGGCTGTGAGGAAAACCAGTTGTGAACTAGATTCTTGCTTGTCCTGGCTGGTGAAGGTCAGCGGGGAGTTGCTGGGACCACTGCTGGGGCCACTCCTGGCAGGGCTTGTCCATCCCTCCTTTCAGGAGGGTAAGGTGTCGGACATTCTTAAAACTGCAGTTCTCTGGCCCCTGTTTAAGAAACCATCTTTGGATGTTGATTCCTCAGCCAGCTATCAGACTGTCTCTAACCTTCCCTTTTTAGGGAAGGTTATTGAATGAGCGATTGCCCAACATCTCCAGGCTCATCTTGATATCATTGGATTCCTGGACTCAGTCCAGTCAGATTTTTGCTGTTGGTATGGCATAGAGACTGTGCTTGTGGCCTTGACTGACCTGGAGATGGAGAACATTGAATATGAAGTGTTGTTGACATGTCTGTGGAACCTGGCAGGGTGTGTGCAACCACTCTTGAGTGGTTCTGCTCTTTCCTGTCAGGTACCCAGAGAGTGGTGGTGGCTGATTGTTTGCTATCTTCTCAGGGCCTCCCTGTGGGGTCCTGAATGGTTCCATTCTGTCTCCCCACTTGTTCAACGTATATATGAGGCTGCTGGGTGAGGTCATTTGGACGTTTGGGCTGAAGTGTCATCAGTAGGCTGATGGCACCCAGCTCTACCTCTCTTTTTTATCTGACCCAGACCTGGCAGTCTTGGTGCTTTCCCATTGCCTGGCTTCTGTTGGAGACTGGATGAGGATGAGTCAATTCAAGCTGAATCCAGACAAGACCAAGGTCATGATGGTTGGTTGGTCTTGTGGCCTGGAGGTAACTGGGGCTCCTCTTATTGATGGTCGATCAATAACGCCATCTCTGGTCAATCAGGTTTGCAGTCTTGGAGTGCTTCTAGATCACTCGCTGCACCTGGATTGTCAGGTTGAGGTGGTGGCCATGAGCGCTTTTCACCAACTCCATCTGGTGAGGAGGCTGTGGCCTTTTCTTTCTGATTTATATCTGGCCACCGTCATCCATGCTTTCATCACCTCGAGGCTACATTATTGCAACGCATTCTACGTGGGGCTGCCCTTGCTGACTGTTCAGAAGCCGCAGCTAGTGCAGAATGCGACAGTTCACCTCCTGTCAGGGGTGGGGCACCGCGATCACATTGCACCAGTGCTCAGTAGTCTGCACTGGCTTCCTATAGCTTTCCAGGCACAGTTCAAAGTGCTGGTTTTGATCTTTAAAACCCTAACGGTCTGGGCCCCACATATCTGAGAGATCACCTATCCTCCCATGACCCATTGCAGCCTCTGCAATAGGCCAGGATTGTCTCCCTGTGGGTACCATCAGGTTCATTTATTTATTTATTTTTATTTTTATTTATATTAACATTTATATGCCGCCCCAGGCATCTCAGGGTGGCTAACAACATTTGAAAACATATTAGAACATAGCAATAAAGCTACAATAAAAAACAACCTAAAATCCCCAAATCAAAACCCATATTCACCGTAACCAAACCCAACCACCCACCCCATCTCCCTCAGTAAAGACCTGGTGGAACAGCCGGATCTTACACTGTCTGTGGAAAAAGGGGAGGTCGGTGGTCAAGCAGACCTTCAACGGTAGGGAGTTCCACAGCCACGGCGCAGCCACAGAGAATGCCCTCCTCATGGTTGACAGCTGGTATGACGAGGGCTCATAGGGGTATTCTTGGTTGCTACCCTGATGTAATGAATATCCCTTCCCCCAGAGGTTCGGTTGAGACAGAACATCTTCCGGAGGCAGTATAAGACCTTTCTCTTTGTATAGGCATTTGGCATGCCGGGATATGAAATGGGGGTTTGGTGGGTGGGTTGGGTTGTGAGAGGGTTTGGAGTAGGACATGGGGAGGTGGTATTGGGCTCGTTTGTGGTGGACTGTGTGACGTTGTGAGGGGGGTTGGGAGGGTTATTTTGTTTTTATTGAATTGTTACCTGCCCTGAGCCTTAGGGAAGGGTAAGATAAAAATGTAAACAAACAAATAAATAAAAAATAATAATAATCAAAATTGCCCCAAGTTAAAGAAACAAAATAAGAGACTACTTCTGGTAGGACACAAAGGAAAGTTACCAGTCCATTGGAAATAAAATATTGCATGGACACAACCCAGGAATCACACAGACTCAGTGTTTGGTAAAATGGGCAATGGACGCAACTTTTTTGTTTACAGCAGGTGGCCCTTTTCTCTTTGCTCACCAGTCATCACCTTAAGCACCACCACAAGAGTGTGCCTTCTGCCGATCCTCAATCTAGTGACAATACAAGCCCTTCTGGGCATTCCAGTGACAAAATCCACAAAGAGAACAATGGTCAGCTGCTTAAGAAATTGCGTGGACACGACCCAAGAATTAGCTGGTGAATTCTGCCTTATATGAAACTCACCCAGCTGATGCTGGCTGGTTCCCAAAACGTACGAGGTTGAACTAAATATGTATAGACTGTAGAGGACAGGCAAATTGGTCTGGCCAATAAGCCACTAGCTGTTGCCTGTCCCCGGCTGACCCAACCATGAGAAATCTCCTGACCTTGTCTTTTGCTTTGTTTAGTTGCCAAATTCCATAACTATGGTTTCCTGGCTGATATCCACTTGCAGTTGTGAAAATTTGTTATAGCATCTCAACCCACTGCCCTGGTGGGTACCACACACAAAAGAAACAGCTCTGAAGAAGGCAAAAACCACACACCCCTTATGCCAATTCAGGGGTACATAAAATTCCTTCTCAGCCCTGTTGAACACAATGACCAGCTAGTCGCACATAGCAGGGTAATAGCTATTTACAACCCCTGTCTTGAGAGGGCTGCCCAGATATGTCCTGGTTATTTAAGCCAGCCTTGGTACTACCCCCATCTTCCCTTTTGGCCTGGCCATAGGCCAACTGTCATTCAGGTGGTCAGCGAGGGGAGGGCATGCACCTGGCCCTGGGTGTTAGTGCTCCACCCTTGGCAGTGAAAGGGGATTCCCCAGTCGACCCCTGCAAAGCTGCCACTTGGTTGACAGGTGAGAGCATTTCTTTCACACATACAGATCAGAGTGTTCTAATTTATTTTATTTTCATATATTTTTACCCTGCCCCTCTCGCCAAAGTGACTCAGGGTGGCTAACAATCATTTCTAAAAACAATAAACACTAATAACAATAAATATAATAAAAATATAAAAATTCAAAATATGTGCAAATGTAAAAATTGAATTATTTATTAATAACAAACTAGGCAGACAGGGGAGAGGAATGCATACTAATACTACTGAATCTGTCCTGTTTACTATGACTATTAATTTATTAAGCCAAAAACTGAAAGGCAATTGACCTCTCTTTATAATGCAACATCACAGTTTGGGTTTACTATGTCCAAAGATACTTTCAAACATATTACATGATTTTAGCTATCCAAACAAAAGATTTGATCTCTGGGTATGTCATCAATTCGAGGTTTTGCTTCTATATTTTGTGAACTGATGCCCTTTTATAAAGTCAAAAGATGTTTGAGAAGATGAATAGAGTAACAATGTATGACCTTTCAAGTTGCTACAGAATTCATACTATAAATCTCCCCCAAAAGAAAGATACTGTATTAGCAAAGTTGTTACAATTATTCCTTTCTTTGGAATACACATTTGGGAAAAAAATTAAATATACTAAGGAAAACTAAAATATAGTATGATTTACTAGATGGCTTCATACTAGAATGAAAAACTTTTTCAAGTAAATGAGAAGCAAAAGTCTGCTAGAGGGTCAACTGGGTCACTGGATGGCCAGGTTTTGAAAGGGGCACTTAGGGAGGATAAGGTTAAGGACATTACAGAGAAGCTAACAGAATTCTTTGCTTCGGTCATCACTACAGACTCAGAGGCTGCTGGGGAGATATCCACGCTGGAACTATTCTTCGTAGGTGATGAGTCTAGAGAACTGTCCCAAATCAACATGACTCTGGAAGAGGTTCTAGAGCAAACTGACAAACTAAATAGTAACAAATCACCAGGACTAGATGATATTCACCCCAGAGTTCTGAAGGAAATCAAAGAAGAAATCGCAGACCTACTATTTGTCATTTGTAACCTCTCACTAAAATCTGCCACTGTACCTGAAGATAGGAGTACAAAATGTAAAGCCAATATTTTAAAAGGGTTCCAGAGGGGATCCTGGAAACTATAGACCAGTGAGCCTGATGTTGGTGCTGGGCAAACTGTTGGAAATGGTTGTGAGCCAGTCTATATAGTGTATCTGAATTTTCAGAAATTGTTTGGTAAGGATCCCTCACGAAAGACTACTACTATTACTTATCATTTCTTTAGCAGTACTAGGTGTACACAGTGCTTTATAGTCACAGATTTCCAGTGGACTTACAGTCTAAGGCTGCTTGCCAACATGCTGCACTGCTGTGTTTGGGGCTGGGGCTGTTGGATTGGAGGAGCCTGTTGTCACTCTGCTTCTCCCTCCTCCTTCCCCAGGTAAAAACTGCCAGGGCGGGGCCCTGTGGGACAAGCTGCACTGCTGTGTTTGGGGCTGGGGCTGTTGGATTGGAGGAGCCTCTTGTCACTCTGCTTCTCCCTCCTCCTTCCCCAGGTAAAAACTGCCAGGGCGGGGCCCTGTGGGCGCCAGCCCGAAGGGCGACACCCAAAGGGTGTCGGCCGTTGACTGGGGCCGTTCACTGGGCCGGGACGCCGGGGGCCCCTCTGCCGGACAGACATCTGTAGCTGTGCAGCTTATTTTATTTTGTTGTTGTTGTCACCACCCCATTAATATTACTGCTACTGTTGTTACGGGGGGGTGGTTTTTATTTTCTTTTTAACCTGTGGGTTTAAGGGGCTTGTGGGGATGCAGTGGGTGTGGGTTGAGGGTGGGGGGCATGGGGAGTGGGTTAGGGTGGATAGGGCCTACCCCCCTGGTGAGAGGAGGGGAGGTGGCCCTTGGGGAGGGTTTGGGGGACTCCCTGTGAGAGGGGGAGTCCTGGGGAGATGGGCCTTGCCCCCCGGTGAGACGGGGGGGCATGGCTCAAGGGGACTCCCAGTGAGAGGGGGAGTTCCATGGATTGGGGTGGGAGGTTGGGGTGGGTTGGTTAGGGGGGTGGGAGGTAGCTCCTGTGGTGAGAGCACAGGGGGGGAGGGCCGGGGGGGAGGGTTGCCCACCAGTTGTAGAGGTGGGTAGGGGAGTTTGGGGGGGTGGGGCTCCTCTCGCCGGCCTGGCGGGGCAGCCTATGGAGGGTGGGTGTCTAACGGGGTTCTCTGAGGAGGGGAGGGGTTCCGCAGCTATCGGGGTTGTTACGGGTCAGGGGAGATATGGTCCCAGGGGGAGGTATGTTCCATCAGCGAAGAGGGGGCAGTGCCTTGTGCCCATTCCCCTCTCGAACCCCCATGCAGGTGGGTTGTGGGTCGAGGCCCAGGAGACCCCAGGCCTTGGTCTGGTGCTGCTGAACGCGAGGTCGGTTGTCAATAAGTCATCTACCATCCGGGAGTTAATCCCGGAGTGGGACGCCGACCTCGTGTGTATTACAGAGACCTGGCTGGACAATGAATCGGGTCCTATTTTGGCTGATCTTGTTCCGGCTGGGTTCTCTGTGCAGCATCAGCCTCGGCTGGAGGGACGGGGGGGCGGTGTAGCCATTGTTATCAAGGATGCGTTGTCTTTTAGGAGATATCCGGTGCAGGCTCCACCAGGTGTTGATTGTCTCCATCTTGTGTTGGATTTGGCCGGGGATAGATTAGGGGTGCTGCTGGTGTACCGTGCACCCAACTGCCCGGCGGCATCCCTACATGCTCTTGCTGATTTGGTGTCAGATGTGATCCTCCGGACCCCTAGATTGGTGGTCCTGGGGGACTTTAATATCCACACTGACACCGATCTTGGAGGAGCGAGGCATGAGTTCATGGCCTCCATGACAACCATGGGCCTGTCCCAAATCATCTGTGGCCCCACACATGAGGAGGGACATACACTGGATTTGGTTTTCTGCACCGGCCTTGAGGCGGGGGGTCAGTTAGTAGGAGTTAAGGCTGTAGAGCCTTTGTCATGGTCTGACCATTACCTCCTTAAGACGTGCATCCTGGCGCACGATAGCCCCCGGCAGGGTGCAGGACCTATTAGATCGGTCCGCCCCCGGAGACTTATGGAACCGGATCGGTTCCGGAATGCTCTGGGGGAGTTTCCCCTGGACCTTGACACCCGCTCTGTCGATGATCTCGTAGCCTTCTGGAACACCTTGTTGGCCGAGACCATAGACAGGGTGGCTCCCAGGCGTCCGCTGCCCTCTCGAGTCTCCCGCAGGTCTCCTTGGTTTACTGAGGGTCTGCGGTGTTTGAAGCGGGAGAGCAGGCGGTTAGAGCGACGGTGGCGCCGGACTCGCGACCAGTATGATCGATCGCAGCATAAGAGCAGTTTAAAGGCTTATGCTGTGGCGGTGCAGGCAGCAAAGAAGCAGTTCTTTGCTGCTCTTATTGCATCTGCAAAGTCACGTCCAGCGGAGCTTTTCCGGGTGGTGAAAGGCTTGGTCAGTCCTGCCTGTCTCCGCCTGGACCTGGAGCAATCCAGTGACCGCTGTGACCGGTTTATCGAGTACTTTGTAGATAAGATCGCTCGCATCCGCCACGATTTCGGCACCACAGTTATTGCAGAGGATCATCTTGGGGCTATGGATGCCCCGTCCTGTCCTGTTTTGTGGGATCGGTTTCAGATGGTGTCGCCTGCCAATGTGGATTCCTTGTTGGGATCTGTTCGTGCCACTACCTGTGAGCAAGATCCATGCCCGTCCTGGCTGGTGAAAGCCAGCCAGGAGACGTTACGGCCGTTGTTGGCTGGGGTGGTTGGTGCCTCCCTTCGGGAGGGCAGGGTGCCTGACTGCCTAAAAGAGGCTGTGGTTAGACCCCTGCTCAAGAAACCATCTCTTGACGCTGATGCTCCTGCCAGTTATCGGCCGGTCTCTAATCTTCCCTTTTTAGGGAAGATTATTGAACGGGCTGTGGCACGACAGCTCCAGGAGCATCTGGACCACATCGGTTTCCTTGATCCCTCCCAGTCTGGGTTTCGGCCTGGGTATGGTACGGAGACGGCATTGGTGGCCTTGGTTGACGATCTCCGTCTGGCGTTGGACCAGGGTCGTCAGACCTTACTGGTCCTGCTAGACCTTTCGGCTGCATTCGACACAGTCGATCATGAGGTGTTGGTGACTCGCCTGCGGGACCGTGCTGGAATTGGCGGAACGGTCTTGGACTGGTTTCGTTCATTCCTGGCCGGGAGAACTCACCGGGTGGTCTTGGGGGAGTGTACGTCTTCCCCCCGGGACCTCACGTGTGGAGTCCCGCAGGGTGCCATTCTGTCCCCCCTCTTGTTTAACATCTATATGCAGCCGTTAGGGGAGATCGTGAGGGGGTTTCAGGGCATGCAGTGTCATCAGTATGCTGATGACACTCAGCTCTACCTCTCCTTTTCCACCGACCCAGGCCATGCAGTCTCCTTATTTTCCCAGTGCCTGTCAGCTGTGGGGGCTTGGATGAGGTTGAGCCATCTGCAACTGAATCCTGACAAGACGGAGGTGATGTTGGTGGGCGAGGGCTTGGGGAGCCTGGGGGTGGTTGAATCTCCTCTTGTTGGGGGGGTTCGCCCCCCCATGGTGTCTCAAGTGCGGAGTCTGGGTGTGCTCCTTGATTCGCGGCTCAGCTTGGAATCTCAGGTTGTGGCCGTGGCGGGGAGTGCGTTTCGGCAGTTACATCTTGTCCGGCGGCTTCGGCCGTATCTCTCAGACTCCGACCTCGCCACTGTCATCCATGCCTTCATCACCTCGAGGCTGGATTACTGCAACGCGCTCTACGTGGGGCTGCCCGAGAAGCTGGTCCGGAGGTTGCAGCTGGTGCAGAATGCCGCGGCCCGTCTCCTGACGGGGGCGGGTCGCAGGGAGCACATGACACCAGTGCTCCGGGCTCTGCACTGGCTGCCTATAAAGCACCGGGCCAGGTTCAAGGTGCTGGTTTTAACCTTTAAAGCCCTTCACAGCCTAGGCCCTGCCTATCTGCGGGATCGCCTCACTCCCCATGTACCCGTGCGACCCTTGTGATCATCCGTGGGAGCCTTTTTGGAGGTTCCCCGGGCGAGGCGGGTGGCCACTGATGATAGATCTTTTTCGGTGGTCGCCCCTGTGCTGTGGAATTCGCTTCCGGAGGAGGCTCGGCTGGCGCCTACTCTCCTGCTGTTTCGGCGTATATGTAAGACCTGGCTGTTCCGTCAGACTTTTGGCGGGGGGTAGGGGTGGGGTGGGGCTGGGGATAGGGATGGGGGTTTTCCCCATGTAGGGTATTTTAAATTGTTTTAAAATTTTATTATTGTTTTAAATGAAATGTTGTTCACCGCCCCGGGCTGCCCTGTGGGCAGGAGGGGCGGGATATAAATTTAAGAATAAATAAATAAATCGTGGGCACAGTGGTAGTAGCATTATTTTTCCTTCCTCCTGTTAAAATCAGTAACAACATGCAAGGCTGGATTTTGAGCCCTGTACCACGTTACTTATTTTAACGGGAGAAAGGAAAAATAATGCTACAACCACCATGCCCATGATTGGGGACTCATGTGATCACCCTCTCGTTAGTTTTGATTACAGAAGTTTCCCTCCCCTCCTGTAACATCAGCAAGTATCAAAAGATGGGCAAGGATGAGGGGAACACACAGGGAAAGACAGACAAATACATATTCCTATTTTACACATGGGGAACTGAGGCTGAGAGGCTGCGACTTACTTAAGACCACCCAGTGAGTTCATTGGCTAGAGTGAGATTTGAACCATGGTCTCCCAGATCTTTAGCACTTTATTCACTAAATTCTTAAGGAAGTTAAATAGTCATGGGATAGGAGGTAGGGTCCTATCATGGAATGACAAGTAGTTAAAGGATAGGGGGGGGAAGGGTAGGACTAAATGGTTAGTTTTTGCAACGGCAAATAGTGCGGTACCCAGAAATCTGTACTGGGGCCAGTGTTCATATATACATTAATCATATGGAAAAGGGAGTAAAGAATGAGGTGGTCAAATCTGCAGTTGACACAAAGTTATTCAATGAAGCTTTTGCAAGGAAGACAAGTAAATAGTGGGGTTCCCCATGGAACTGTACTGGGACCAGCATCGTTTAAGATCAAAAGAACAAAAGTAGTGCCATACTCAGTCAGACCAATGGTCCATCAAGCCCAGCATACTGTCCTCTGACAGTGGCCAACATCGATAACATGGAAGAAGAACCAACAGTCATGATGGGCAATTCCCCGTTATTCACTACCAGCTCCTGATAGTGCGACATTCATCCTGTAATCTACTTGGTTAATAACCATGAATGGACCTACTCTGCAAGAACTTATCCAGTCCTTTTTTAAACCCAGCTATACTACTGGCCTTGACAACGTCATCTGGTACCAAATTCCATAAGTTAATTATCGTTGAGTGAAAAAGTACTTCCTTTTATTTGTTTTAAATCTGCTGGCAGCTAGTTTCACAGAGTGTCCCCTAGTTCTAGTACTATTTGAGAGGGTAAATAACAGTTCCCTATCTACTATCTACTCATTCCACACCACTCAAGATGTTATAAACCTCTATCATGTTCCATCTCAGTCTTCCCTAAGCTGAAGAGGCCCAGTTTGTCAAGCCTCTCTTTGTACGGAAGTCGTTCCATACACTTTATCATTTTCATTCCCCTTCTCTGTACTTTATCTAGCTCAGCTATGTATTTTTTGAGATGAGGCAACCAGAACTGCACACAATATTCCAGTTGTGATCGCACCATTGATTTGTATAGAGGTATTATGACATCCTCAGTTTTATTCTCTACCCCTTTGCGAATAACTCCTAACATTCTGTTTGCTGTTTTGACTGCTGCTGCACATTGGGCTGAGGATTTCAGTGTATTGTCCACAATCACTCCCTTTTCCTGAGTGGTAACTCCTAGCTTAGTATCCAGAATTGTGTACTCATAATTTGGGTTATTTTTCCCTATGTGCATCACTTTGCACTTGTCCACCTTAAATCTCATCTGCCATTTAGATGCCCAGGCACCAAGTCTCGTAAGATCCTGTTGCAGTTCTTCACAGTCTGCTCGTGTTTTAACTACCTTGAATAACTTGGTGTCAGCTGCAAATTTGATCACCTCACTCTTAACGTCCTTTTTGAGATCATTAATGAATACATTAAACAGCACCGGTCCCAATACAGATTCCTGGGGCACACCACCTTTTACATCTCTCCATTGTGAAAACTGAACATTTAGTCCTACCCTTTGCTTCTGATCCTTTAACCAGTTACTGATCCATAGTAAGACACTACCTCCTATCCTATAACTTTTTAATTTTCTCAAGAGCCTTTTGTGTGGGACCTTATCAAATGCTTTCTAGAAATCCAGGTACACTATATCTACTGGGTCTCCCTTGTCCACATGCTTAATTACACCCTCAAGAATTCCAACAGATTAGTGAGGCATGACTTACCTTTGCTAACTCCATGTTGAGTCTTCCCCATTAAGCCATTTTTATCAACATGCCCAGCAATTCTGTTCTTAATGACAGTTTCCACCATTTTGCCTGGCACAGACATCAAGCTTACTGGTCTGTAGTTTCCCAGATCACCTCTGGATCCCTTTTTAAGTATCAGGGTAACATTTCCCACCCTCCAGTCCTCAGGTACAGTGGCAGATTTTAGCGATTGGTTACAAATTTACTAACAGTAGGTCTGCCATTTCATATTTGAGTTCCTTCAGAACTCTGGGGTGAATATCATCTGGTCCTGATGCTTTGTTAGTATTCAGTTTGTTTAATATATATTAATATATACATTAATGAACTGGAAGAGGGAGTAAAGAGTGAGGTGATCAAATTTGCAGATGACACCAAGTTATTCAAGTTGTTAAAACGCAAGGTAGTTAATGCAAGGTAGTTAAAACGCAAGCATGAATAGGTGGGCTTATAGTATGTTTGGCCCGTTTTCACATTCTGGGAGGCGGGGTCTGTTTGCATCACATGGAGCGCTGATGCACATCTGGTAAGCAGGGGGTGGTAAACAGGTCAGGATGGGTGTGTACTGGGAGTGTGACTGTACCCATACACTGCCCACTCCTCCCCACACATGGAGCATCCTGGATTTTTCCCCGATGCTCCATGCATGGGCATGAGTGGGTGGTGCATGGGTCATGGCACTTACCAGCATATAAACTGCTGCATCCCAATCATACCTCTGAAGTCTGACACAAAGCCCGTTTTTATACAAACGTCTCCCCACCCATTACCCACCAATCACCCACCCATCATGCATGTTGCAGGGCTGCATAGGGTGCCAATGAGGTTCTGCACTATGCATGATGGATGGGTGGGGAAGGGTTTGTCTAAAAACACCCCAAGTCACAGCCCTTGATGACAGCACCCTTAAGTTACTCCTCTCCGAACTGAATAACCTCCCTCTTTCACCTCCCATAGCTTGACAGAAACTGACTCCCCCACCTTTCAAACTCCCCCCAACATGCATGAGCCAACCGATCCCCCAGCATTCTATCATACAGACCAAAACTGACCAAGAGGGGATTTGAGGAACAGCTTGCTAAGGATACCAAATCCAATAACAAGTCCCCACCCCCCACCCCCAAGTACATCAGGGGTAGGAAACCTGCCAGAGAAGTAGTTGATATGCCAGATGATATGGGAACAAAACGGGTGCTCAAGGATGACAAAGCCATTGATGAGCAACTAAATCAGTTGTTTGCATCAGTTTTTACTTCAGAGGATGTTGGGGCAATACCTACACCAGAACTATTTTTTGTTGGTGAAGAATCTGAGGAATTATCTGAAATTAGCATCACACCAGAAGAGGTTTTAGTGCATATAAAAAAAATTAAACAGCAAGTGACCTGGACTTGATGGTATTCATCCAAAGGTACTGAAAGAACTCAAATTTGAAATTTCTGAACTACAATCAGTAATATGTAACTTATTACTAAAACCCTCCTCTGTGCCAGAGGATTGGAGGTTAGCAAATGTAACCCCAGTTTTTAAGGTGGTCTCCACAGGTGATCCTGGAAACTACAGACTAGTAAGCCTAACTTCAGTACTGGGAAACTGATAGAGACCATTGTTAAAGATAGGATTACTAGGCATATTGAAAAGCATGATTTGATGGGTAAAACCAGCATGGCTTTAGCAAAGGAAAGGATGCCACACTAAGCTATTCGAATTTTATGAGATTGTTAATAAACATATAGATAGGGGTGATCCAGTTGATATAGTATATTTGGATTTTCACAAAGCTTTTAACAAAATCCCTTGCCAGAGACTTCTGAGCAAATTAAGTATTCACGGGATAAGAGGTAGCTGGTTTAAAGATAGGAAACAAAGGGTAGGAATAAATGGTCATTTTTCAAGTTGGGGAGAGGTAAACAGCAGGGTGCCTCAGGGGTCAGTCCTGGGACCAGTATTATTTAATATATTCATTACTGATCTGGGGAAAGGGGTAAAGAGTGAGGCAGCTAAATTTGCAGATGACACCAAATTATTCAAGATAGTTTAGACTCACCCAGGCAAACTGTAAGGGACTACAGCGGGATCTTGCATGACTAGGTGAATGGGCAATAAAATGGCAAATTAAATTCAGCGTTGGTAAGCGTATAGTGATGCACATAGGGAAAAATAATCCTCACTTTACATGCATAATACTAGATTCTGATCTGGGTGTAACCATTCAGGAGAAGGATCTTGAAGTCATAGTGGATTGTGAACAGTCATACTGGCGGAGGTCCAAGGGCTGTTTAGCCTTTGAAGGTGGTGAAAATTCAGGAAACTGAACAATATGGAATTCAATCGAGGCACCTCCTAAGAGGTGGGGGGTTGGAGAGCTGTTGATCAGGGGATGATCCACCCATAGCTTCACCTCTAGCCCCATGGGTCTGACCACCAACACCAGCTAAGTAGGAGACCACTGACCACAAGCTTGGGAGTGTTGGCTAACCTTCCTTCTGGACCCAGTGTCAGAGTAGACCTGGGTCTGGGTGTTGGCTACTTTAACAGCGGCGGCTCCTCGTTGAGGGCTGTGGGGGCGGTGCCCACCCACAAACCCAGGCGGTGGCTGCTGTTGGGTTGGGTTTTTTTTAAAAAAATTCCTCCCCGACCCCTCTTGTCCCTGATTTTTTTTCGCTGGGGGTTGGCGCTTGGCCGTTAGCCGCGAGTCCACCGACGTTACCTCTGAACTGTGTGGACTGGAGCTCTGTGTGTTCTCCCTGCTGGCTGGGCTCCTGCTGGGCTGCAGCGCTGAGCGAGGAATTCCTTGGTTCTTCTTCGAGTGGCTCCTCCCATTCTCACAATGGTCTCCAGAAGCCGGCAGCAGCAAGCAACCAACTCGTGGAGAGTCTCAGCCAGGTCTGTGAATTGGGACCCTGCAGGCAGGCCCACTTAGGGAGGGGGTGGGGGGCCCAGTAAAGACAGAGCAAGGTGGCAAGTGAGCATGTGCAATGGGCGATATTCTTAGAGCCCTTTTTATTGCTTTCTCGTACATGCTCACTTGCATTTTGGGGGCGGGCAGGGAGGAGGTGTTTGAGGATTCCTTTAGGAATCCTCCAGAAAACCCCCCCACGTTTTTGGGCTCCACAGCCATAGCCCTGGCCAATCAGTGGCCACAGAAAAACATGGGGAATGTGTGGTGTCTGTGTGACTCAGACTGTGGGAGGGTGGAAAGGAAGAGACTAACACTGCTTTTAAACGAGGGCGCGCTAAAGCGCCTTCCAAACGCCGCATTAAAGGAAAGCCGCTGGAAGTGACGTTCTCCCCGTTGCCGGCGGCGGCGGCGGCTGGAGACACGGGGCTTTGCAGCGGCGCGTTCTTAAGACTTCAATTATTAGGCTTAAGAACGCGCTGCTCCAAAGTCCCGTGTCTCCAGCCGCCGCCGGCAACGGGGAGAACGTCACTTCCGGCGGCTTTTCTTTAATGCG
>QEPC01000136.1:2271370-2305540 GCA_003113815.1 Sphenodon punctatus | reverse complement strand
CTTCTGGAGCTGGGGCATCTTCCGTGGCCCCCTTCTGCTGCCTGCTGTGTGCCGGAGCCTTCCGCGGTGGAGATGTCAGCCCTGTTGGGGGTGTGGGCCCGTGTGGACGTCCATCTGGCTCTCACCATGCCTGATCCCTTCGAGGCCTACTACCTGATCGCCCACTACATGTCCTTGCAGGGGTACCACCGGGGCATGCTGCACTGGCCCCACCTGGTTCACCAGGCTGGGGACCCGGGCCCTGGGGCCTTGGGGGCCCCCAGTGGCGGCCTGTGACACTTGCCTCACCTCCCAGCCCCCCCGGTGTCGTGCCCCCATGTGGGCTCCCGCCCCGGTCCGGGGGTGCCCCTGGTCCCCGCTGCCTGCTCCCGCCCTGGTGTCTCCGCCTCAGTGTGCTGCCACCTGCTTCGTGGGGCGCTGCTGCCCCTGCCCGTGGCCCCCTCCGCCCCACCCCACCCCGGTGGCCCATCCCGGTGGCTGGGTGGGGCGCTCCGTGTGGCCTCCCGACCTGCCCGTGTGCAGCTAGCGGTCCGCTCCCGCCGGCCCTGGCACCGACTGCACCCCCCCATGGGTGCTTGAGTGACCTGGGGGTTGGGGCCCACCCCGGACTGGACCGGGTTCCTTCCCCGGGTGGGGGTGTGTCGGAGTGTCGCTGGACCTGCAGAGGGGCTCCACCGGACCCGGCTGTCCTCCATCTTCCCCCCTGTGACTGTGGGGCCCCCTTCCTCCTCCTCCTCCTCCTGGACCCTCTCCACCGTGATCGCTGTGCATTGCGGGCCCCCATCGTGCCTTGTTCCGGGGGTCCCGCCCCCCCCTCCGAGACTACCTATGTTGCTGTGGGGGCGCCTCTGTGGACTGAGGTGCTCTGGGAGTGAGGGTTGCTGCTGCCTGTGCCTTGCCCCTTGGCGGTGCCCCCCCTCGTCCCTCCCATTGTTCCTCGTGCTGTGTTCCGGGCGCCCCTGCCCCCCCTTCCCGACCTTTCCCTTGTATGTGGGGGGTGTGTGTGGGGGTGTGCCTGGGCGTGTGGTCATGCACTGTGCCCCGCTGCGAGTCCGCTGTGTGTGTGTGTGCGTGCGTGTGCTGTGTGAGGTGCCTGTCAGCCTGTTCTCACTCTTCCCCCTCCCTTCCCATTTCCCTTGTGTGGGCGTTCCCTTGTGTGCCTTTTGGCTTCGTTTGCCCTCCGGCGGCCATGTCTGTGTCCCGCCCCTGCCCGGTGCCTTCTGGGCGTTTTGACCACGGCGGGGGTTCGGCTGCACGTCTGTTGTGCTGCCCCGGTCCGTGATGGTTCGGCCCGGTTCCCGTGATGGTCCAGGTCCCGTCACGTCTGTTTGGGTCATTTTTCCACCCCGGGGCGTGGTTGTGCTGTTCACCCCCCCTGGGGGTTCACTGTGGTGAACCGCCCGCCCGTAACGTCTGAAATCACCCATTGTGTTCTCTAGATATGCACGTGTTTTGGATGGACGCGTGGCACACACAGGGCATGGTGGACTGACCCTACTGTTCCTTATTTTACCTCTACCTGCCCATCAGGGCCTGATCTTTTAAACCCACAGAAGTCAACAGAAAAATTGTAATTGATTACAGTAGTTCAGTTCTGTACTGTGAACAAAAGAATAGCATTTTCTAATTGAGATCAATATTTCCGTCTTAAATCCTGCAGATATTGAGAAAAAGGTATGTATGGCATATTTAGATTGAATGGAAAATTGGCAAAAAGCCACCAAAAAGGACCATTTCCACCAAGAGATTTATCTGCTATAAAATATACAAAAAAAATCTCCATAATCTTTTGAGGATAAATGATAAAAATTGATGCTTTAAAAATAAACTTTCTTCTTAAAATAGCATCCCAAGTTGAACATTTTCTGCAGTTTCTTTATTAATTTGTCTATAAGTTGGTCTGCACATAAATGAGGGACTAACAACATTTGTTAGAGGCAGACATAATACAGGCAGGTGATGCACAAACTTCCACATACATCTCTGCTAATGCATTTCAAAGACTGACATATACATCTACAGTATTACAGCCTTGAGCCTCCTTAGCAGAGATGGCAAATTGTGCCAAGTTGTGTGGTGGTTTTGTGATACAGATCAATGCCCACTAGGAAACACTGAACACTGTCAACTAGGATTGGCTTCAGACTTGACTTATCTTGAAATGCCGCTCATAGTAAAAACTCCTCATTTCAAAACTGCCCCAATGTGTTAATTTTACAATGGCAAAAAACAAAACAAAACAAAATCAAGAACAATTAAATAAAAGCCAGCTTCCTGTCTCTTTTAATTCAAATAGTAAATATTAACTGGGAAATTCAGACATAGAAAGTCAAAATAAGGAACAAAATTTTGAGCAAGTAATTTTCCAGGCCTAATTATACTGATATTTTCTGTGGGAAGCCAGGCCTTATATGATCCACTCTAGTGCTAGTCTCCAGCAGTGTGGCTCCAAACAGTTGTGTGCAATTTCATTCTGGGTGTTGACAGACTTGAAGGCAGTGCTCAACCATCACCACCCGATCCCGGTCAGGAAGCCACATGAACATGTGGCCGCCCAGTCCCGCCCCCATGCTGTACCCAGCACCCCACACTCCACAATGACAGGCAGCCATGGTGGTCAATGATGGCCACCAGCCATGACAAACCCAATCTGGGCCGGGTCATGGCAGGCTACAATAGGCGTGACAGCCAGCTGTAGCCTGCTCTGGCCTGGTCATGCGGATCATAACCCAGGCTGTGATGCCAGATGTCTCTGGGATCACAGTCCAGGCTCGCTGCTGACACACCCAGGAGTAATCCCAGGCCTACATCTAGCAGTGCAACAACAAATGTGTCAGTGGGTCAGAGCAGGCCTAAGTGGGCCAAAGCAGGCCACGGTCACAGTTGTTAACACCCATTGCTTAATTAAAGTATGAAAATGAATGGGACTTCATTTTTATAACTAAGGTAATGAAAACAAATTAATAAGAAAACAACATTAGTTTGATTTCATTAATTTTGTTTTTAATTTTTTGTTTTATTTTTATTACAAATAAAAGAATTTTAAAAATCACTGCACATGTGTAAAATTGCTGCTGGGTCGGTGCCATTTTATAAAAGGACGTACATGCACAGAATGGTCCCAGTGGCCATTTTGCATGTGTAGTGACTTTTTATTGTTTTCATTTTTAATAAAACAAAAAAACAAACAAAAACAGTATAGTCCTTTACAAAAACCCCTGAAAATGAATGTGTTTTTGGAAATGAAAATGAAAATGAAAACAAAAACAAAAACGAACAATGTGCCTTCCGCACACCCCTGGCTCCAAATATTAGGAGCCCTTCTGAGTGTTCTGTTAACTTGGGACAGTTACTTTTCCTAGGTAATTTCTGCAGAGCTAAAGGCAGATCCTTACATGGATCCCATATGGATGGTCTCTGCAGGAACCAAGAAGAGGTCACCAAGCTGCAAAAGCTTTTGAGTCGTGATGACTCCCAGTCTACTAAGTAGAAATGTTCTCCTTCCACTTGTAATTTACATTTATTGGTTTCATTTTATATTTTTCACAGCTCAGTCAGGCATAGGAAAGTGTATGAGACTAGTCATGTTCCATTTTTCTTAAAAGAGAAAGTCCCTTTTAATATTAATCTGCTAGGCAAATTTGAGCAAACATATTTGCTTTACTCATATAAATTTTAAAACCTTTGCAAATGTTAAGGATTGTATGCCTAAATCATAAGGGGAAAACAGTATTTTAACAATGCATAATTCTGGTTTTGTAATACTGACTTTCTAGTACAATGATCTAAAGAACAGCTGCAATACAAACATTAGGACAAAGCTCAACTATCAAATCTTAAAGACAGCCTGACTTAAGTCAGTGAAACATAAGTAAACTAGCTTATGGAAATATAGGAAGAAAATCTTTGTGATGTGGAAACAGATGTCACTGTACATTTTTCATTATGCAGCATCACCCACTGCCTTGTTCACATGGCTCTGCTCGCTAAATTTAACATTTTATCTTTCAAATTTCACTCCTAACCTGAACACACTGTGGATGTTTTTAAACGAGTCCCACCCAATTGGTGGACGGTGGCTTTAGCTAATATGTTCTCCAGAATCAATGAAACAGGCAAGATCCCGACGCTTTGGAAAATAACAGTAGTCATGCCCATCTTTTAAAAAGGAAGTAAAGCAGAACCTAAAAATTATGGACCTATCAGCCTACTATGTACTGTGTCGAAATTATATGCTAAACTTCTGTTAGAAAGACTATTCAGTTGGGCTGAAGAAAAGGGTCTCCTTGCAGAGAAGCAGGCGGTTTTCGGACCCAGCAGGGTACTATTGATCATTGTTTTGTAATATCTCACATAATAGAAAAATACAAACGCAATATGCAAAAGCTGTTTATCATCTTTGTAGATTTCACTTCTGTGTTTGATACCATAAATCAGGCTAGGGTCTCGGCTAAACTAACAAGATATGGGATTGATAGACACCTTTTGCTATTACTTAAGGCGTTATACTCAGAAACAAGCCTACACGTGTGTGTGGATAGGTGTCGGACATTTTCTTCCACAATCCAACTACCAGAGGGGTACGCCGGGGTGCCTCTTAGCCCCAGTCCTCTTTAATCCTTATGTAAATGATCTCTTATTGTCTGTCCAGGGGGAGGATGAATATATGCCTCCCAAAATGTTCCATGCTTATCCATGCACACCTGTAGGCTTGTTCCGGAATATAATGCCTTAAGTAATAGCAAAAGGCATATATCAGTTAGGAAGGTTTTATATTTTTGTTTAGCGGTTATTAGGAATTTCTCCTGCCCTGGTGAGGGGAGGGGGGTGTCGGAGAGGGACTGGAGGAGGAACTTTCTGTTGGTGAGGGGGGTGAGGTTCCCTGGGGGGGTGTTAAATCCTGCTGGTGAGAGCGGGGGGGGGGAATGGAGGATTTGGGGGTGTGATCTCCCTCACCATCTGGGCAGAGCAGTGGGGGGGGAGTCTTGTACGCGGGGGGGAACCGCAGTCACTGGGGTCGTGATGGGGTGGGGAAAATATGGTCCCTTGTGGGGGATGAGATCTGTGAGATGGGGCAGGTGCTTTTTGCCTGTCCCTCCCACCTTGTCATCCACTTGATCAGAGGACCCCTGGCAAAAGGAGTTTGTGGCTGCCTATATAGCCTCCACTAAATCTCTTTCAGCAGAGCTTTTCCGGGTGGTGAGGGGGTTGGTCGGTCCACACCCCTCCGACTGGAACTGGAGTCATCTGGTACCCACTGTGACATGTTTGTTGATTATTTTGCAGATAAAAATCGCTTGGATTCACCACAACTTCGACGCCACACTTATTACAATGGGTGAACCAGAGGCTGTGGAAGCCCCGCCTTGTCCGGTTTCGTGGGATTAATTTCAGTGGGTGTCGCCCAGTTAGGGCCGCTTTTTGTAAACTTGACCCATGCCCATCCTGGCTGGTTAAGGCCAGCTGGGAGACATTGGGGTCGCTGCTGGTGGGGGTGGTCAATGCCCCCTTTGGGAGGGAACAATGCCAGGCTTCCTCAAAGAGGCGGTGGTGTGGCCTCTGCTCAAAAAACATCACTAGACACTGACTTCCTCTCCAGTTATCAGCTGGTCTCTAACCTTCCCCTTTTTAGGAAAGGTTGTTGAGAGGGTAGTGGCTCAGCAGCTACAGGCCATCTAGACCACATTGGTTATCTGGATCTGTTAGGAGTTAAGGTAACAACAGACGTACTTCAATTGCTAGGGCAAGATGGTGCTGGAAAATGATCCCTCAGGGTCTTATATAGGCTCTGGGTATAAGCTGCGAGAGCTAACCCTTGCCAAAGCTCATCACTGGGATTCGCGCACCGAACAAGGCCCACTCTAAGTATGCACGCACGCACACACGTATATAGGGCTATGGTGGGGAAGTGAGGGATCAGTGGTGGTTCAGGGGGGAAGGAACCCACGGGACCCAACGGAAAGAGGAACCAGGAGGGGCTAGGGCTTTCACACAGGCTTACCAGGAGATGTCAGATCACAAGGAAGGGAAGGTTCAATCCTCTCTCTCTACACACGCGTTCCTACTTTCACAGTCACCCAAGCACTCACCTTACACACTTCACGCTCTCCACTCACACTACGGTTGTTGCACACGCCAAACAATCTCCACTCCACTCCACGCCAAGGGCCAGTCTCACGGCACAAGTCCGATCACCAGCACTGATCCAAGCTTCTTCCGCGGCTTATAAGGGAGCCTGATTGGAAAGCGCCTGCAGGCGTGCCGAACGGCGAGGGCGCACTTCCGGGTTCGTGGAGCGCATGCGCCCGATATCGGCGTTCCCTGGGTTACCCAGGGGCGTCACGCTACAGCGTCTCCGCCCATCTCCTGCTGACGTCGGAGTGGGCGTGGCCTCCATAGCCCGCCTCCGCCTTTGTGGCTGCCGGTGAGGCCTAATGCGGCCGTGCAGGTGCCTCCAACCCCTTACTCCCCTTAGGGTTCTGACAGGATCCCTTGCAGTCCGGCTTTCGTCCGGGTTATAGCACTGAGACTGCACCTGTGGCTTTGGTCAACGACCTCCGCCGTGAATTAGATCAGGATCATTCGACCCTCCTAATTCTGTTAGGTCGGTTGGCTGCTTTTGATACTGTTGACCATGAGATGTTGGTGACTCGCTTGTGGGACCAAGTTGGGGTGGGCAGGATTGTTTATGAATGGTTCCGCTCTTTCCTGGTTGGAAGAACTCAACGTGTAGTGCTCAGGGATTTTTCTTCATCTCAAGACCTCACATGTGATGTCCCACAAGGTTCCATTCTGTCCCCTCTCCTGTTCAACGTGCATATGCAGCTGCTCAATGAGGTCATGAGACGGTATGCGGTGCGGAGTCATCAATATGCTGATGACACCCAACTCTACCTAACTTTTTCTTCTGACCCAGACCCGGAAGTCTCCGTGCTTAACCGGTGTTTGGCAGCTGTAGGGGACTGGATGAGGGCGAGCCAACTGAAGCTGAATCCCGATAAGATGGAGGTGGTGATGGTGGTGGATGTGGCGGCTCCCGTCATTGGCGGGATTCGCCCTTGGCTGGTTCCCCAGTTTCGCAGTCTGGGTGTGCTCCTCGGCCCGCAGCTTCGCATGGATCTCCAAGTGGGGGTGGTGACGAGGATTGTGTTTCATCAATTACATCTAGTACGTCAGCTTTGGACATATGGTTCACAAAGTGACCTAGCCACTATCATTCATTCTTTCATTACTTCGAGATTGGACTATTGTAACATGCTCTACATGGGGCTACCCATGGCGACGGTCTGGAGACTACAGCTAGAGCAGAATGCAGTGACCCATATCCTTATGGGGTCTGGTCGCCATGAGCACATTACACCGGTGCTCCGGGCTCTGCACTGGCTGCCTAAAGTCTTCCGGGCCCAATTCAAGATGTTGGTGCTGACCTGTAAAGCCCTACATGGTCTCGGCCTGACTTACTTGCGGGATCGCCTCACTCCTCGTGCTCTGGAGTGACCCATGCGTCTGTCAGGCGTGCCCTTCTCAAGGTTCCCCGTGTGGCCCAAGGGGCCACTATGGAGACAGTGTTTTTGGTGGCTGTACCTAGGCTGTGGAATTCCCTCCCAGCGGAGATCTGGATGACCCCGGACCTCCCTTCCTTCCGGCGTATGAGTAAGACCTGGCTGTTCTGCCAGATGTTTGGCGAGGGAGATGGGGTGTAGAGTGGGGGGAGTGGGTTGGGGGGGATTTATTGTTCAGTGCCTTCCGTTTTAATTGCATTGTTTTTAGTTTTCTATGTTTTATTTATTTTGTGTTGTAAGCCGCCCCAAGCTGCCTGAAGTAGGAGAGGCAGGGTAAAAGTTTTGTTGTAGTAGTAGTAGTAGTAGTAGTAGTAGTAGTAGTAGTAATAATAAATAGGACTTAGGAAAGTCCCAGTTTTGATGTATGCAGACAACAGCACTTTGTTTTCATTGTCCCAAATAGGTTTGTGTAGAATGATGGCATCCCTTGTTGAGATCTGTGGACAAGAGGAACTGATAATACATTTTGCCAAAACTAAGATTATGGTTTTTACTCCATCTTTCAGACCTATGTTATGGCCGTTGGATGACCATCAGTTAGAACAAGTCAAGATCTTCCAATATCTGGGGGTGGTATTTTCCCATACAGGGTCTTGGGGCTCTCACATTAGGTATGTGAATCACTCTGCTTTGTCCTCATGCAAGTCCTTCTGTGTTTTTTCTACTCTAGAGGCGGCAATCTGGTGTGTCCTGCACTGAAGGTTTTTGAAGCAAAAGTTATAGCCCAGATAAGTTATGGTTTACCAGTCTGGGGATAGGCTCTTGTGAAAGCTTGGAACTTATTCAAACAAAGTTCCTAAGAGCTGTGCTGGGTCTTCCCTCCATGATTTCTTCTGCCATTCTACTGCTTGAATCAGGATCTAGAACTCTTAGGTCAAGAGTTGTATTACATCTCCTTTATTTTTTGTTAAAGGTGACCCAATCAGCTCCTTTTTTGCTTAAGCTTTGTTTGGAAGAAAAACAGGCTCCCGGCTTCTCTTGAGGGAAGATGTAGTGGGTTAGGGTGGCCAATCTGATTGGTTCTTTGGGCTTTCCCCCCGGTGTTTTAGCCCCCGTTCCCCTCAGTGTGGTGAGACAGTTGATCGAAACATGTATTGAGGACAGTGAGTTACAAACCCTTAGGGCTAAGGCTCTACCTTCTCGCTCCTCCCCTTGGTACAAATTTTGGATACAGGGAGAAGGAGGGATTGTCCTAATTATTTGTGGACACTGACGTATCCTCTATACAGGAAGGCTTTTACGGCACTCCAATGCCAGTTTATGCAAACTGAGGTGGTAAAGGGGTGTTACTGGGGAACTGAGTGGCAAAAGCGGACCTGCATTTGTGAGTCAGGGAATGTTGAGGATCTTCCTCATTATGTCCTGCGATGCCCCCTGTATTCTGCTGCTCAACTGGAAATGTGTAGAAATTTGAACCTATGTCCATCAATTCCAGATACTCATGGTATTTTCAGACGTTACGAGATCACGCTCAACCACAGACAATCCCCTGTGGTGGGGAATGGTCCCGTAATGTCTGTTTGATTCTCACCAGATGTTCACCACAGTGAACCACCGGCGGGGATCAAAATAACCACGCTTCCGAGAATGACCACGCTTTCGGAGATGGTGCCCGGACCAAAGTGATTCCCGCCGGTGGTGAACACCCGGCGGGAATCACTTTCTGCCCCCAACAGACGTGACATTACCACGCTCAACCATGGCAGGATTCACCGTGGTTGAGCGTGGTAACGTCTCGTCTGGCCCCTGACTATGGCCCAGAATCGGCGGCTATGCTCACCGCTGATTCGGGCCATGGTCAATACCTCGGGGGGCAGGCAGGCGCCGGGGCCTCATTGGCCTCTGTGCCCGCCCATCTCCTGGAGGGCAGGCGGCCTCGGAAGCATGGGGGGGCGGGGCTGGGAGACCGCATGTTGCGCTGCACAGCCCTGCCCCCTTCCGATTCCCTGGCAGAATCTGCCGGCTCGTCTGTTCTTCTCAACTTCAAATGAGGGACTTTCCATGTAAATTGGGAGGGAGGGGCATGCATGGAACCTTCTCATTTAACATTATTATTTTCACTAGACCACCAAGTTAAGGTAGAAACAGCCTTGTCTTTATTAAAACCTTGTCTTTATTAAAAACTGTATGCAACTCTGCATTAAGAAAACAGTAAATCTTTTGTTATACTAAGAACTAAGTCATGATTGGAAAAAAGATCAAACAGCCAACTGTGACCACTTAGTAGAGTGGTTACAACAATTTTAACCACCTAACAGAGAGAAGGACAAAATGTGAAAAGAGTGGATAGAGAAGCCAGTGTGTCCCTACAGTACAAATATACACCACTTAATAACAATTAAACTGCACTTTTATATAAATACAACTTACATGGCAGACAGTTAAAGGATTTTAGGTCCAAGAACAAAAACTTTGTATGGGTACTCTATTATCCTTTAAAGACATTTGTCCCCAAATTTTGATGATACCATCTCATTCAGAGGGCCAAACAAATCCCAATTGTTTCACTTGTGTGCACAGTGCTTTCTGCTTTAGGTATTACATCAGAGGTATTATGAATTCATAAGTGAAAGGAAATATTTCTCATGGTGGAGTTCTGTTTGTTCTAAAACTCAATGACAAGCAACACTTTAAAGAGTTATTCACCAACTGTATGCTCTCTAGCCATTCTAATCTCAGTATAAGTAGAGATAAAACAATAAAAGAATATTTATGGTGATTTAGTATAACCACATTTTGCTTCTCTTTCAAAGATGTAGTAAAGTGATAGCACCAGCACCAAACAAAGTATAAATGATCTGGATTCAATAATGAAAAACAACCTATGATAACTTCATGATGCTGCTCAATGGCTGTTTTTACACAGATGCCCCCTCCCCCTCGCGGGTGTTTGGGCGGGCGTGCAGAGAGGGGGGGATGGGTGTGCGTCCATGTAAACACCACGAGTGGTGGGTGCTTGTACATGCACGTTCCCGTCACCCACCCACCTGCACCCATTGCCCACCCGCCTCCACCCACAGAACCCTCCTGTGGGTGGAGATGGATGTAGGTGGGTGTGCACCAAAACACCACCCACCCACCTCTGTCCGTGTATTAACGGTCAATGGAACTATGGACCCATCACCAATCTTATCTAGACTGTTTGTCAGTATGTATGAAATGGTTCAAGTCCAACTAGAAAGGAAGACTGATACTGCCTGTTCTCTATAATAGAAGCTCTCAGGTTTTGTGCTTACAGTGCCCTAACTTATTTGTTTTCTATATTCTGTGTTCCCCTATTGGTGACAATAGTGGAGAAACAGCATACATGGGGCCCTGTACTATAGGTTTGTGAAATATCCTATAAAATTGTACACTTTCAATAGAAGTTTTAAGTTCTATGATACTCTCCTTAAAGAAAGAAGAAAAATATTTATTTTCTTTTAAATGATCGGACTACATTGTAAATATGCCATATTGTCCTGCATAACGAGTGATATACAGTCATGCTGCTAAAGAAGCAGTATAAGGAAGTGATCATGGATTATGGCTCAACTCTAGACCATATTGTTAGTGATTTACTCTGACTGCACTGTAATAGCAACAATGTTTAGCTCGAATGGAGTGTTTTCTTTCATTAGATTTTAAAGCACTTGCAACAAATTGTTATTTTATTCTTACAAATCCCCATGAGATAGTAACATATTACCATTATCCCTATTTTACAAACAGCGAGACTAAAACCCTACGTGACTTTCCCAAACTCATCAGAAAACCACTGACAGATCTCAGAACTGAATCTGAGTCTCCAGAGTATTATATCAAAGCCCTAATCACTGGACCATTCTTCCTGTTTTCAGGCTTGCTGGATGGTGTTTTATAGGGAGACACAGATAGGACAAAAAACTCTGGCCAAAGCAGGTCTCTGCCCATCCACACCACTTGCTCACGTCACACTACTTAGGCACTCTTGCGTTCATAGCCCAGTATGTGCAGGTTGTCATCTTCAATATTGGACTTTTTCCCAATTATTTTGTAAAAATACCAACTCTCTGCCCAGTCCGTTAAAAGGCTTGCTATAAAGAGTTATTTATTTTAAATTTTGTACATCATGAGCATGATTCCAATATTACCATGGTATTGGAAATAGTTTAGGTTGTCAAGTCCGCACAGATACGAGAAGTTTGAAAGTCTCTTGAAGTCTGGTATCTGGTTAAAGGATAGGAAACAAAGAGGTCAATCTCATGCCCCGCAGATCCCACATGAGCACCCGTGTGGAAGCCACATGCACCTCCATTGCGGGCACATTGTGCCACACAGGATCCGCAGGGAATGAGATCGGCCCCAAAGAGTAGGAATAAATGGTTAGTTTTCACAATGGAGAGAGGTAAATAGTGGAGTGCCTTAGGAATCTGTGCTTAGATTGGTGTTGTTTAATGTATCAATAATGATCTGGGAAAGGGAGTACAGAGTGAGGTGATCAAATTGACAGATAACACAAAGTTATTCAAGATAGTTACAATACAAGCAGACTGAAGAATTTCATTGGGATCTTGCAATACTGGGTGACTGGGCATCTAAATGGAAGATGAAATTTAATGTGGACAAGTACAAGGTGATGCACATATGGAAAAGTAATCCAAATTATACACAATGTTGGATTCTAAATTAGGAGTTACTACTCAGGAAAAGGACCTTAGAGTCACTGTGAACAATACATTGAAATCCTCAGATCAGTGGGGGGCGGCAGTCAAAAAAGCAAACTGAATTTTAGGTATTATTTGTAAAGGGATAGAGAATAAAATTGAAATTATCATGATGCCTCTATATAAATCTATGGTGTGACACCTTGAGTACTGTGTGCAGTTCTGGTTGCCCCATCTCAAAAAAGATATAGTAGAAATAGAAAAGGTACAGAGAAGGGCAACACAAATGATAAAGGGTATGGAACAACTCCCTTATGAAGAGAGGCTAGATAGCTTAGGGATTCAGCTTGGAGGCGAGACAACTGAGAGGGAATAGGATAGAAGTTTATAAAATCATGAGGGGTGTGGAATGAGTAAATAGGAAATGGTTATTTACCCTCTCAAATAGAACTAGAACTAGGGGACATGCCATGAAACTAACAAGTAGCAGATTTAAAACAAATTTAAAAGTATTTTTCTCTTTCAACGTTCAATTAAGTTGTGGAATTTGTTGCCAGAATATGTTGTCAAGTCCAGTAGTATAGCTGAGTTTAAAAAAGGACTAGACCAGTTTCTGGAGGATAGGTCCATAGCAGCTCTTAGCTGCACAGGTTTGGGGGAACGTAACCTCTTACTGTTGGGAGCAGGGAGTGAACAACAGGGAACTGATTGCCCCATTGTGACCTGTTGGATATGGCCCCCACGCAATCGAGACTGGGACTGTTGGAGACAGGTGCTGGGCTTGACAGACCATTGGTCTGACCCAGTATGGCACTTCTTTTGTTCTTAAACTCTGCACAAATCTCTTGCGCTAAATATTTCTTTCTTTCATGAACTTAAGAACATAAGAAGTGCCATTTTGGATCAGAATAAATAGTCCATTTAGTCCAACAATCGCCAGAGTTGCCACTCTCAGGCACTTCAGAGAAATACCCATTAAGTCATAATGGAATGATCCATTCCCTGTTGTTCTACTACCATCTTTCGATAGCCAGAGGTTGCATCTCCCGACCTCCTTGACTAATAGCCATTTATGGACCTGCAAGAATTTATCCAATTCTTGTTTATAACCAGCTGTGCTACTAGCCTTCACAAGATCCTCTAGCAACAATTTGCACAAGTTAATTGTGTGTTGAGTGAAAAAGTATTTCCTTTTGTTTCAAATCTGCTGCTTGTCAGTTTCATGAAGTGTCACCTAGTTCTAGTATTATCAATGACCAACCTTGCTAACTAGCAAATTCTCTACAAATGTTCAAAATATGCATACACATGAAACCAGAAAAGAGCCTTTTCTCTTTACAGAAAAACATTGTGGTTTGATGTTTAAACACGTATACATGTGAGTAACATTGCTCTGTTTTGTTGTTGTCATGGCACCATCAGGTTCATAATTAAGTAATAATTGATTCCCTTTGTCGCTTTGTAACGTCTTATTACTATAAATATAGCTATTGGAACACTTTTATTGGTTAGTAATTGTTAAGTAGTCCTAATGTTTTCAATCGGACTACTTGTGTGAATTATGTCACCCATGTGCAAGAAAATAGGGTTCATAATCTGGTTTTACATCATGTTTACAGTTTCCTTTTTTACACAGCATCCATCTTGTACCTTCACCATTGATAACAATACCAGTGCTGGGAGAGTTACTGACTTCAGTAAAGGAAAATGTTAAAGCAAAATGTGATTACCCATAATCTTTCCTAAACCTCAAATAACAAGCTTCAGTATTGTCATGGTTTTGACACGAATAGCATTACACGATCAGTAACATATTTCTGGAAAGATTACTTGCAGTCTTATTACCTCAATCTATTCCATATGCTGTATGTCACCAATCAAAGAAAAGCACAAATATTAACCATTTCTTCCCTAAAATATGTGCAGTGGTTTAATTAAAGCAGTAAAATGTCAAGAAATGAAGCAAGAAAAGTACTAGGTACTTACCGTGTCTTGAGATTTATCTTTGACATCATAGACTGTTAGTTTTATTTTAGTCTCCTCATATATAGGGTACTCTGGTGAGAACGTCACACCGGTCAAGAACAGTGGGTCTCTTGTTCCCTGTATAGCACAAGTAAACATCAGAGATTCAGTAAGGTAGCAGCTGTGCCTTGTGCAGCATGCAGTTGTGGCCAAGAGTGCAGAAACTATAGCGTTTCAAAAGGAAATATTTCTGCTGTAGTATAGAGAGACAAAGATTGCTAAATGCGAGAACCAGCCACATAAAAATTATAAAAATTTAACCAGACTGAAAAGAGGGGCTCTGAGATACAGGAAACTAGTCGATAACAGCGAATGCCCCCATGTGGCCCTGTCACCATACATCAGTATTTTTAATAGTACTCTGTCATAAGCAATTCATTTTTTAAGTAAAACATTTTACAAAAGTGTTTCCTTTAGGGTCACTGTCATTACTTTTTGTATTCATTTACACGGGCAGAAGCTACGATTTGTGCAGTTCATCAGATTAATGAGTAAAATCACCCTAACAAAAAAAAACCACCTTCTTCACAATAAATAATATGAACACAGCATTGATTTTTTAAAAAAAAATTAGCTTTGGTATTTTCCTCAATTTCCTAAGCAATAGTTGAATGTTCAGGTTAAACATATTTGAAGCTGTCTATTGATTTCTGCAGGCTCAGCTTCAATTTTAACCCAGACTGGCTTATGCAAAAACTCTATACCAGAGAGATGCAAGGAGAGGGGGAGAAGGAGGAAAAGAGGATTTTCTGTTGGCACCTATTGGTTCAAAGGTAGACATTGGCAACTATCGGTTCAAATATTGAATAAGACATAATTTAGAAAAGAAAATACATCAGTAGGGTATGATGTACCCTGCAAACTGGTACTTTTCTGGTTAACTTCAGCTACTGCATATGAATATACAATGGTAATTAAATAAGAAGAATTTTGAAATATGCCATATGTAGCAACTGTTTGTCGTTTCTAGGGAATAAACATGATTTTTTTTAAAAAAACAAACAAGTGTCTTAAGTTATTGGAAAGATATTTTTTTAAATTTGCTAATAAAAAAATCAAGCTTTTTGCAAAATTTGTATAACTTTATTTTCACTTTGAACAAAATTAATCAATACTAAAAGAGGAATATCCCAGTCACAGAAATCCACTGCTTCAATACTACAATCTCAGGGCTCTGTGCAGTATCTGGGTCATCCCTGGTAATAGGAAATGAGTCTACTTCTTTCTGAATCATCTTTTCCATCTACTATAGTACATCCAGCCAGTCAGTCTGCACTAAACCATCCTGCTCTGTTGCAGGCTATTTGAGTTATGTAGTCTCAGGATGTCTGTTGGTTCAAGTCATGACAACTGAATTAGCAGACAGTTAAGATCAGAAAATGATTTCAAGAAACATTCCTCTGCCCTGGATTTCTCAAACAACTAACTATCTGTTAATGAAAATGTGTGTATATTTGTAGGGAATACTTTCCTTTTTTTAGTAAACTTCAACACCTTACACATTTAAAGTGCCTTTTACACTGTATAGTTTACTTGTGTCATTGTTGTAACTTGTAAATATAAACGACCATGATGTCTGGGGCATAGAGTAGGAAGATAAGCACAAGCAAAGCAACGTGAGGTACTCCTTTGCTCTAAAATACACTGCAGATTATTAAATTTATAAATAATACTGTTGATTTAGTCATAAAAAAAAGAACATATATTTAAGCTTGAAAAAAAATGCTAAGTTTTTAACTGACAAGAGTGGGGAATAGAGTTTTTAAAAGTGAAAGGAGAACAGACTAAATTGCACTAGGTTCTTCTATCAATAAAACGCTTGTCCCAAAAACACTGCATTCCTATTTAACTTAATTTTACATCCTTTTGTTACTTAATAAGAGCAAATATTCTTCAGCAAATCTGAAACCTAAGTCTGAAGAGCCAGACTATACTGTATGTCTCCTGTTGGGAAAACAGACTTTTCATGAAAAGGCAAGTTCATTTCCTACTGTTTATCCTGGTTAAATGCCAAAAACTGCAGAACACTTTCAGGTACACTTTTACAAACAACTAGCATGCACTTGCCTTACAGAAGACTCTGTACTAACTTGTTTAAGCTGCTCATTCAGTTTCTATCTAAGGAAACAACTTCTCCTGAAATAAAATTCAGTGAATAATTTAACATAATTAAAAAGAGCTCACCTCCACAATTTCAGTGCTTGAATATCTTGTCAAAGTCTGTTCTGTTGGATGTACTACTGTGATCTGTACAAACGTATTCAGCTTCCGATCACGAGCAGTAGCCACTAGATCCTTGCATGCTGGAAACGGCACAACATTTAAAAAGAAAATGGAGAAAAGAACACTTGTAAAAGCAAATCTCAGAAAAAACTGCAACAGGACAAAGCAGCTACAATGATTAATCCAATAGCTGGAGACTGGAGCTGATTTTGCAGAGGAAGTCCCTTGGAAGGACTTTACAGAAATAGGAAGTCACATGTTCCAGAGCTGAATTAAGACTGCATTTCCATTAACCACATTTGCAGAGCTTGCACGGCTTCCCCAGCAGAGGCTCATTGGCTCTTGTATATACGAACATACACACAAACACACATTTTTATAGTATCGGATAACTTCACAGTTACTACATCAGCTGTCAAATAATTTACATGAAATCTCTCTCCTGCAGCTTCATGTGGCCATCTTTTGTTTAACAAAGTTTATAGTATTTTATATTGCCAGGAAAATTCAAAACAAAATTAAAAACTGTCATCACAACAGAGGAAGTGCCACTGGGTCACACCAATGGTCCATTGAGCCCAGCATCCTGTCTCTGACAGTGGTCATCTTCAGTTACTTTGGAGAAGTACTCAACTGGTCATAATAGGGTGGTTAATTCCCTGTTTTATTATGTTCTTATATCCGTAGTTTCCAGGATCACCCATCTCATATTACATATTATTGTAAAGCTGTGGATGATAGGTCCCCCCTCCTGATGAGAGCAGGAGGGTAGGGGGGGAATTGATGGGCTCCTTCCCTGGTGGCAGCAGGGATGGAGCATATGATATGGACAAACTGTGATATACTGTAATAATATTGACTTATGATTGTTATATTGAATTATGTAAGGGAAGGAGAGGGTATGGTTAATGATGAGAGATTATGTTATGAAATGTTATGTTATAATAATTGAGGGGTTATTTAGGTTGTGTTGTTTTGTATTGAATTTATAATTGTTATGGTTCTTTGTATGTTTCTACTTTTGTTGTTAGCCGCCTCGAGTCGCCGTAGGCGAGAGAGAGTGGGATACAAATAAAAGTTGAAATGAAAACGAAATGAAATCGCTGGAGCTCCTTTTTAAATATTGGCATTCCTCAGGTACAGTGGCAGATTTTAATGACAGGTTAAAAAATAACCAATAGTAGGTATGCAATTTCATATTTGAGTTCCTTCAGAACTCTGAGATGAATGGGGTAGCCGCCCCGAGCTGCTCTGTGGGCAGGAGGGTGCGGGATAGAAAAAAAACGGAATGAATAAATAAATAAATAAATACCATCTGGTCCTGATGATTAGTTACTATTTATCTTGACAATTTTCTCTACCTCTTTATTGATTTGTGACAGTTCTGGTCCTGGTGATTTGTTACTATTTAGTCTGTCAATTTGCTCTAGAACCTCTTCATTGATTTGTGACAGTTTTTCCAATTCATCACCTACAAAGAATAGTTCCGGTGTGGGCATCTCCCCAACATCCTCTGCAGTGAAGACCAAAGCAAAGCTTCTCTGAAATGGCCTTATCTTCCCTGACCACCCCTTTCATCCACCTTCATCTAATGGCTCAACTGACACTATAGCAGGCTTCTGGCTTCTGATGTACTTGGGAAAGTTTTTGTTATTAGTGTTTGCATCTATAGCAAGTTACTCTTCAAATTCCGTCTTGGCCTGCCTTATTAATGTTTTACTTCTAATTTGGCAATACTTACGCTCTTTCCTATTTTCTTCATTTGGACTAGTTTTCTATTTTTTAAACAGATGTCCTTTTTGTTGTAATAGCAACATTTACCTACATTGGCATACATTTGGTCTTCTCGCTACCTTTTTTAAATTGTGGAATACATTTAATATGGGCTTCCAAGATGGTGTTTTTAAATAGTTTCCACACCTCTTGCAGACATTTAATCCTCACAACTGCTCATTTTAGTTACCCTCTAACTAGTTTCCTCATTTTTGCATAGTTCACCTTTTTAAAATTAAATGTTACCTGGTAGTTTTATTTGTCATTCTCTCTCCTATAAGTATGTCAAACTTGCTTATATTATGATACTATTGCCAAGTGGCTCCACCACTGGTACCCCTTGCACCAGATCCTGTACTCCACTTAGGACTAGATCCAAAAAGCTTCTCTTCTCATAAGTTCCAGGACCAGCTTCTCCAAGAAGCAGTCATTTCTGGCATCTAGAAATTTTACCTCCGCATCAGGAGACATTCACCCAGTCAATGGGTGATTTCAGACATTACATGATCAAAGGCCACCAGTCAATCCCCTGTGGTGGCAGCGATCATGTAACGTCTGTTGGGGGAAACGGATGTTTCCCCCCAGATGTTACCATGGCGGGGAATCACATTAGCCACGTGAGCGGCCGAAGCGGCGGGGCCAGAGGTTGTTGCGCGGCGAATATGATTCCCCGCCGTGGTGACCCCCACCGTCACGTCTGGACGGCGGCCACGGGTTGGAATCCCTGCAGGGATTCTGGCACGTGGCCATAGCGGGCGAGCGCTGCGGCGGCATTGGCCGTGGCGACTGCCCGTCTCCCCAGAGGGTGGGGAGCGTGGAGGGGGTGGGGCCATGTGGCCGCACGTTGCGCTGCGCGGCCCCGCCCCCTCCCCGATTTCCTGCCGGGATCCCTCGGCACGTCTGTTACGGCGTGACGGGGTCATCTCGGCGGGGAATTCAAATTTCATTTTGTGACGGGGCGAATCCGCCCCGTCACGTCTGAAAATACCCAATATTAGGGCAATTGAAGTCTCCTATTATTATTGTGTTTCAAATTTCAGTAGCCTATCTAAACTCAGATAGCATAGATATGGGATAGGGAATCTCTTCTGTCCTGGGGGCCACATTGAACATTAGTATGAGCTCTGAAGGCCACATAGAGGTTGGGGTGGGGGTGCTTAATGGGTTTATTCAAGAAAAGGAGGGTCCAGATCATGAATCTGTACTGTGGATCTGTCCCCTACCCTTCTGTGCATGCCCTCCTCTCTACTCCATTATCATGAGCTCAGTTTTTCAGTACTTGGGGGTAGAGAATGGATCCAGGGGCCAGATCCAGACACTGAAAGAGGCCACATAAAATCTTGTTGAGGGCCATATTTGGCCCCCGGGCCTGAGGTTCCCCACCCGTGCCATAGATTCTTCATCATTTTTATTGCTCTTTTGTACACTTCTTCCATTTCTACTAATATATCTTTTTAGAGATGAAGCAACCGGAACTATGCACATATATTCTAGGTGTGGGCACAACATAGATTTTAGGCCTGAAATGACACTTAGTACCTGTGGTAGGGAGTCCATGAGAGGGTCGCTGCCTGCCCCTTTAAGAGCTAACAGGCCAGGAAGAGTGCTGGCCTTAAAGAGAGGAAGCCACAAGAAAACAGCAGCCGAAGGAACATCTAAGAGTGCAGGTGGAGTGGAGGGCTCGCCTGCAAGTTGACAGGTGAGCAGCAGGCCAGGGTCACTGAAAGGAGAGGCGGTCGCATCCAGGAAGTTTGAGAGAGAGTAGCAGGGCTGGGAGAGGCAGCAAGAGTTCACAGCAGCCGCTGGGGAAACTAACAAGCGGCTGGAGTGGAGCAACTGGGATAAAAGACGTGCTGGGATACTGAGGCGTTGATGCAGCCACAAGGACTTGGAAGAGAGGCTGGGAGCCAGGAGGGCTCGCCTCCAGGAATACAAGGACAGAGGTACGTTGGGCCCCTGGCCTGAGAGGGGATTAAGCCCACCAAGGAGCTGGGGCAGTTGCAGTGAGATTCTGGACGCAGGTTAGTCAAAAGGGCCAGGGTGTTGCTGTAAGAGTGCTGTAAAACTGTCATAATCCCAAAAAGTATTCCCAGAAAGTGATGAAAAGTGACAAAAAACACCAGAAAGTGATGACATTTATGGGAAATGATGAAAAATCAAAGGCGATGATATTGACAATAGCAGAAACACAGAATCACTCACTGGAGACAGAGGAAATTCTGGCCCTTTTTACACAGATGGCACCCACGCATGAACATCCAGGGTGTTCATGCGTGGGTGCCGCCCGTGTAAATCCCGTGGCAGGTAGGTGGGTAGGTGGGTGGGTGTGCATGCATGTTCCCGTGCATATGTGTGCACACCCACCTACACCCATCCCCAGTGCATGGAAACTGGTGGTTCCTCCATACTTGTTGATGGGTTGGGGGTGGGTGTAGATGGGTGTGCGTCCATCTACATCCTACCGCCCACCCACTACACATGGACCATGATGCACACCGACCCCCCCATGCCACAGTCTGTGTAAAAAGGGCCACTGACAAAATCTCACAAACATTCCCAAAATATCGGTATTTCCATGTAGAACGTGAACACTTGCTCTCATCTCACCGCTAAGAGATTTATATAGTGGCATTATGATATTTTCTGTTTTACAACCTATCCCTTTCCATATAATTCTTAACATCCTGTTTGCCTTTTTGACTGCTGCTACCCTGATGTTCCAATGAATTGTCCACAATGACTCCAAGATCCTTTCCCTGAATGGTAACCCCTAATTTAGAAGTCAGCATTGTGTATATATAGTTAGGATTATTTTTCCCCATGTGCATCACTTTGCACTTGTCAGTATTGAATTTCATCTGACATTTGGTTGCTTAGGCATAGAAGAACCTCCTGTAATTTCTCACTTTCCATCCCCTCCATTATAGCTATCCTGAATAACTTTGTGTCATCTGCAGATCAGATCACCTTATTGTTTACTCTTTTTTCCAGATCATTCATGAATACATTAAACAACACCGGTCCCAATACAGACCCTTGGGCACCCGACTACTTACTTCTCTGCATTGTGAAAACCGACCATTTAGTCCTTCCCTTTGTTTCCTATCCTTTAACCAAGTTACCAGTTCATGACAGGACACTGTCTCTTATCCCATGATTAATTATTTTTCTCAAGAGTCTTTCATGAAGGACCTTGTCAAACACTTTCTGAAAATCCAGAAACACTACATTAACATGATCATCCTTTTTCACATGCTTGCTGGAAAGCTCCAAAAGATTAGTGAGGCATGACTTCCGCTTGATACACTGATGTTGGCTCCTTCCCATTATACCATGTTTGTCAATATGCCAGATAATTCTATTCTTTACAGCTGTCTCCACCAATTTGCCTGGCACTGACATCAGTCTCACTGGTCTGTAGTTTCCAAGGTCACCTCTGCAGCTTTTTTTTTTTTTTTTTTAAATTGGCATTACATTCACTACCTCCAGGTTCAGAAGCAGATTTTAGCAATGAGGTTACAAATTACCAGTAGTAGTTCTCAATTTCATATGTACACATTATACACCTCAACACCAGAGAAGACTTTTATTTTCTTTTTTTTTCCAACTTGAAACTTCATTAAACTCCTTTGCTAACCACATTGATCCCTGCCACCAAGAGGGAAGATTTGGGCTGAGTTGCTAGAATTTTCCTTTGAAGTATCATTGCTGAGGAGGATATGGGCCAGATTGATAATAACACTGAGAAATTGAAAATCAGAATGTGAAATACAAGCTCCACCAAACAAGCTGTGATGAGGTTTATTTTTCAGTCTTTGACACTATAGCAGTTCTTGATCCAAGAAAAATTAGTTGGAAACCAAAGTAGATTTAGACTAAGATCACTTTCTCCAAGCAAGAATGACGTGGCAGTCTGCTAAAAATAATGAACCAAGCAATGTTACACCTTCACTAGATCTCATAAAGGACTTTTTGTCAGGATTATTATTATTATATCAATAATAATAGTAATTAATATTAACAGTTTAATTATTGTAATTAAATAACTAAATAAGAATACTAAAAGTACTTATTATTATTATCCCGCCCTTCCCACCTCTTTCTCACTGGCCTTCCCCACTCTCCCCTTTCTCCCCTTATCTCCATCCAAAACTCTGCTGCCAGGGTCATCCACCTCGCCAGTCATTTCGATCACGTGCAGTCCCTCCTCTCCTCTCTTCACTGGCTCCCCCTTCCGGAACGAATCCTGCACAAGCTCCTAGTCTTTACCTATTAAGCTCTTCACAACCTTGCTCCCCCTTACCTCTCTGAGCTAATTCCCCCTCTGTACTCTAGTCTGTAAACTCCATTCCTCCTCTGTCCCCTCTCTCACCCTCCCACACCTCCCCTGCTCCCCTAACCGCCTTCGTCCCTTCTCACTTGCTGCCCCCCATGCCTGGAACTACCTCCCTGCCCACATCTGCCTCACCCCCTCCCTTCGTACCTTCAAATCCCGCCTGCTTGAATCCACCTCCCCACATTCCACACTGCACCGAGAGAACCTGCATCCAGGCCAACCTGGCAGCAGCCCAGTCCCCAGCAAAGCAGCTGCTGCCAGCTCCACCCGCTGGCGCATGCCAAAGCCTCCATGGACTGCACACAATGTACAGAGGCCCATTTGAAAGTGGGCCTCAGAAAGTGTATTAGCGTACCACATGCGGCCAAGGGGCTGTACGTTGTGCAGCCCTGTTATAGAAGAACAAATTGTCGACCCCTGATGTGTCTTCTGTGGCTGTGATTCTTAACCGGAAACATCTCAAAGTGAATGGTGGTAAACAACAAGGTCAAAGTATATAGGCCAGGGTAAAGAGGGGGGGAAAGTTTCAGGGAGGGCATTTTCATACATGACGGCTCCCTCCGCCGCCGCCAAGAACTTCTCCGGGAGGTGGTGGGAGCTGTCACTTGGCTGTGACCTGGCCTGGCCACTGAACAAACATGATGGCAGCCGGGCCAGGGAGAGAGTGGGAAGATGCACAGACATGTGTCTGCCTGGCCCCGCGCTGAGTGAGGCATCCTGCCCCCCTGGTCTGTAACTTTATATCCAAATTCCTTCAGAACTCTGGGATGAATACCATCTTGTCCTGGTGATTTGTTACTATTTAGTTTGTCAATTTGCTCCAGAACCTCCTCAAGAGTCACAACTATTTGGGACAGTTCTTCTGATTCTTCACCTACAAAGACTTGGTCCGGTGTGGGTATCTCCCCAACATCCTCAGCAGTGAAGACTAGGGCTGTAGCGGAATATCGCAGCGGTAGCTATTTCCGGCGGAAACAGTGTTTCCACAATTAGTGGAACGGCATGGCAGAGGCTTTCATTCCGCGGTTTCATTCCGCGGTTCCGCTTATTTAATTCTGCAACTTAGTGGAATCGTGGAAACATGACATTTTCGCTATTTCCACAATTCCGCCAGCACCAAAAAATAGCGGAAGAGCGGTTTTCCGCGATTTCCGCAATTTTTCCGCAATTCCGCGATTTGCAGAATTCCGGCGGAATTAGCGGAATATCCGCAGAAAAGTCGCAGTGTGGCGCGGGCAGTTCCGAAATGGCAGAACGGAATCGCGGCGCGGTAAAAGCTGCTGCCGCATCAGCCCTAGTGAAGACTGAAGCAAATAATTCATTCAGTGTCTTTGCAATGTCCTTATCCTCCCTGAGCACCCTTTTCAGCTCCTAGTCATCTAATGACTCAACTGACTCTCTAGCAGGCTTCTTGCTTCTGATGCACTTGAAAAGGTTTTTTTCATCTTTAGAGAGTTGCTCCTCAAATTCCCTCTTGGTCTGTCTTATTAACGTTTTACATCTAATTTGGTAATGCTGATGCTCTTTCCTATTCTCTTCATTAGGCTAAGCTTTCCATTTTTTTAAGTATGTCTTTTTGTTTCTAATAGCCTCCTTCACCTCCCCATTTAGCCTAGCAGCCGTTTGGTCCTCTTGCTACCTTTTTTTTATTTGCGGAATACATTTAATCTGTGCTTCTAAAATGGTGTTCTTAAATAATTTCCACACCTCTTCCATGTATTTAACCCTCACAACTGGTTCTTTTAGTTTCCCTCTAACTAGTTTTCTCAGGCCACTGTTATCCATGCTTTCATCACCCTGAGACTAGATTACTGTAATGCACTCTGTATGGGGCTGCCCTGGATGACGGTTTGGAAAATGCAGCTCGTGCAAAATGTAGGAGCTCACCTCCTTTTAGTGGCGAGGCACCTGGAGCACATCATCCCAGTGCTCCGAAGTCTGCATTGGCTACCTATATTTTTTCAGGCACAATTCAAGGTGCTGTTTTTGACCTTTAAAGCCCTAAATGGTCGCACTCCCACATATCTGAAAGACCACCTGTCCTACTATGCCCTACTGCAGCCCCTGTGATTGGCTGGGAGCACTTCCATGCGGGTACTATCTGTTAGTCTTGTTCGTATAACAAGAGCTCTCAGGGAGACGTTCTTGGATGTTGGGAATGGGGAGGTGGTATTTGGTGGGTTTTGTTGGGGGTTCTGGTAGATTGGGGTTTTTGGGAGGGTTGTTTGTATTTTAATGTTTTAATCTTATATATTTATTTTGTAAGCCACCCTGAGTGTTTTGAGGAAAGGGCGAAATAAATAAATAAATAAATAAAATTGATTTTCTTATACTATCTCAGACATACAAAGGAAAAAAATACTGTACATGCTAAACACAGGATAAGGATATACAGAAATGTCCAGAGTAACTGTTGTGTGGACAGTTGAACTCAGTACCTTTAAAAATAAATAAATCAGAAACACTAGTTGTTTTCAGATGTATGGACTGCCCTGGTGCTGGCCATGCCAGCCTGCTTCAATCTGGGCGGCCCATCCATTGAAAGGTGACTTTGCCAGAGGGAGTCCCACCAACAGCACTCCAGAACATCCCCGGAGCATCATCAGCGGAGTGGGCTGGCCAAACCTGGGGCACTGGTTTGAAATGGACCCGT
This sequence comes from Sphenodon punctatus, assembly GCA_003113815.1. NCBI lineage: Eukaryota > Metazoa > Chordata > Lepidosauria > Sphenodontia > Sphenodontidae > Sphenodon > Sphenodon punctatus. The sequence goes on along the minus strand of QEPC01000136.1, from coordinate 2,280,343 downwards.
TGTCTGTCTGATGCACGCGGACCCATGCTGCAGCTCTGCTTCCAGTCAGCTGTTACCCTCAGCAACACCATAGAGTTGCAGATGCAAGCCTAGAGTGTTGAGTGATCGCTCAGAACTCTATAGTGTGGGGGGTGCTGCACAGGTGGTCCGGGGAACCCGCTAGGTCCCAGACCCAGGTAAAGCTGTGAATGGGCGGACATGGGGGTGCACCCCCAGAGTAGCGCAGGGGGTGGGCATCCCTGCATCTGTTTAAAAAACACCTATTGTGCTAAGTTCTTGTTTTCACATTTTTCAAAATGTGGGATCTGTATACTGTATAAAACTGTTTTACATATGAAAAGTAGTATATAATGTCCTCATGCAAAATTACACTGCATCAATTTTATCCTTCAACTTTTAAGTTTTATTTTCAAAGGAAGAGTATTAGTGTCGAAGACACAAAGTTGTTCAATTTTCATGACTCTTCCTATTCCACTGCTTACACTGTAACCTATTAATACTATCTAATCCCAATCTGCAGTATAAACACAGACACAAGAAATGGAAGAAAGCTGCTTCTGCAAATCAATGCCCTGTTATTTCACTGGTGCTCCAGGCAGCAGCAAAACAGTTCTTTTGCACATATTCTCCACCAAGCTGCATGTGCAACTATAGATTAGCACATTCTAAACATTTGATATTACATTTTGCTCTATCCGGTCTTAACATATTGCTGAACTTTTTCCTTTTAGAGAATCTCTTTAGCTCTGTGAATGGATAGCACCATGTAATATAAGGCTGATTGCTTACACACAGATCTTACACACAGATATTTCAGAGTTAGACTAAGGTTGCGTTCACACATCAGAGGAGGCAGGAAAACTTCCATCAGAGCAACTGCAGCTCTATTCTGATAGAAATGTGTGCACGTGAGAATGCACTATTCCACTTTTATGCTGTGAGAACACCCGTCACTGTAAAAGTACCATTTGGGGACCCAGTAATATGCATGTATTCTCACAGCATAAAAGCTAAATAGTGCATTCTCACATGCACGAATTCCTGTCATAAGAGAGCTGTGATTGCTCTTACGGAAGTTTCCCTGCCTCCCCAGTAAAGTGTGAAAGTGCCCTAAAACACAGGAACAACAAGACCAGTACCTGAAGCCCTAGTGTATGAAGTCATATAGCTACATCAGAATCTAAGCTTTCACTTAAACAAAAACAAAATGAAATTTCCGAGGAAGTAAGAAGAAAAGTTTGAAAATGTGATCTAAACATAGCCACAGTCAGCAAACAGCCTGAAACTAAGTTGAAATGAACTGAGCTTTTCAGAGTCGCAAATTAAATATGAGGACTTATTTAATAGATTCATGGAATGTCAGTGTCAGAAGAGACCTCAAGGATGATTTAGTTCAACACCTTACTTGGATGCAGGATGACTACAACTACAACATCCCTAACAGAAGGCTGTCTAACTTTTTTTGAAAAGTGACAGAGAATCTTCAACCTCCCTAGGCAACTTGTTCCATTGCTGAACAGCTCTTAATGGATGCTTTTATATGGACAGCACCCACGCTTCTGCTATACCTCACACCGGGGTGGTCCATCTGGCTAACAGCGGGCTGCCAGAAGCTCAGGCGGTCAGAGACAGAGCAGACAGTGCCTCATCTGTTCCAGCCCTACTGTGGTGCTCAGGAACGTCCCGGAGCACTGCCACAACAGTGGGCTGTCCAAAACTGGGGCACGAAGTGGAGATGGAGTAGCTGTCCATCTACTCAGCAGATGGCCACTGAAGCTCTCTCAGCTAGGGGTTGCCTCAGGCAATGCTATAGAGCTACAAGCAGCAGCCTAAAGTGTTGGGAGATTCACCCGCAGCTCTGTGGTATGGGGGAGAGGGGAGTTGCATGGGTGGATTGTGAGCCGTGGCAGCTGCGGGGCTAGACGCTGGGGATGCAGGACTGGCCACCCTCAGAGCAGTTCATCTGAAGCCACTCACTGTTAGGAAGTTCTTTCTAATGAAAGTTCTAATGAAAATCTACCTTCTTGTAATTTGAGACTGCTGTTTCTAGTCCTGGCCTCTTAGTAATAAAGAACAATTCCCTGCCTTTTTATTGTTGGCAACCCTTTAGATATTTGAAGATTGCTATCACAACTCCCATTAATCTTTCTTCGCTAGACTAAACATACCCAGTTCCTTCAACCTTTCCTCATAAGATTGACTTTCCAGACCTTTTATCACATTTGTTGCCTTCTTTTGAACCTGCCCCAGATTTTAAATGGGTGAAAACAAATGAGATGGGGGTGAGCTGGATCTTCTGGCTGCCCCAGGAGGGGCCATTACAGCCACCACACTGTGGGCTGGCAGGGAGGGTCAGTTCAACTGAGCAGTCCCCCTGAGGCTGGGGAGCTGCCATCATAAGTCCCTCCACACCATGGATCATCTGAGGAGCCGTCCACATGGGGCAGGACTCCTTGGACCCCAGCTGTGCAATAGGATCAGGGCCCCCAGAGCAGCTGTTGTCAAACAGCTAATCGGGGGGCCGAGAGGACTATGGGTGCGAACTGCTAACATGCTCACCCAGCCCTCCAGCTGATCAGGGGGGTCAGGAGGAACATGCACACCTGGTCCCCCACAATCCCCTCATTAGCTTTGACAGACTGTGTGAGCTGAGCACACTCCTCTGCCCCCCCCCCCGCCGATCAGCTGTTTGGTGGCCATGGTAATCACACTCCTCTGGGCCTGATCCTCAGAACTTGCCTCACGGCCAGACTGGGCAAGGACTAAGAGATGGAAGGGCACGTGTTAGCCTAGATTAGCCCAGATGAGCGAGCCATAGCCCATGTTGTATTATCAACCTTCTCCACATGACACATCCAGTAGCAGCTGGCTGCCCTGAGGCGGAAGTTGGTGAACATCTGCTGACCACTGAACTGATAAGCAGTAGAGTCACAGGCTACTGTGGGCTACTGTCTCATTTGTTTTCACCTGCTGTCCTTCTTAAAATGAGATTCCCAGAACTGGACACAATATTCAAGGTAGAACACAATACAAAGTACTCTGCTGACTTGGAGACAATGCTTCTGTTAATGCAGAAGCATGAATTTCATTGAGTCTTCAAATACAATTTTAAAAAAATCAGATATTCACAAAACTTTATTAAGTTTCCTTAGTTCGATTCTTAAAGTCAAACCTCAAGTTCAAATTACTTCAATATTCTAATACCAAAAAAAACACCAAATGCTACAGTTATAGCGAATAGCTAAGCAGAAGATTAACAAACTTTGTGGTTTGTAAAGGTAAGGAAACTGCAAGGCCATTTGTGTGTAATGTAAGCAGTAAAGACATTTTACAGTTTCACATATTGTGCTCGTTTGTAATTTAGGCACCACACTTTGTCTTGGTCTTTCAGCCCCAAACCTCTTTCTCTGCAGACTTCCTCTGCAACACTTCCACTGCTCCCCTGAAGTCCCCAAATGGTAACATTAGGTTTCAGCCTGAAGAAATACTGAGGCTGGGGACAATAGTGTGAGTAACAGAGGGACTGGGGAGATCAGGGGCGTAAATATGCCTCCACTCAAAACCAGCTGCATTGCAAAAGTGTTCCACTACAAATCTGATGTGAGAAAAGTCACTGATGCATAAAGAGACAGCCCCACTCTAGTAGTGTAGCTGACCATCAGTCAGCAGTGACGGAAGGAAGAGCAGGCCCAGTAGTGGGAGAAACTGACTCATTGGCCACAATGACCCCACTGTTCTTCAATTTAATATTTGTTGAGAGAATACTTGTTAACTTGATATTCAGTGTTCAAAATTAAAATTCACTCATTTAAAATTATGTGCCCTGCACCATTTGACCTATCACATATTAATGAATTATCCAATTAACGTTGAGTTGAGTATCAAATTCATTAATATCAAATTTTAAAATCCCTAAAGAATTCCAGAATCCCGTTGTAAAATTTGTTTGTGAAGTTTGCAAATTGATATAAATTTCAGATTTGCAAATGCAATTTCATAGAATTCAATGAATATCTGGATCATTTTAAATATTCATTTTGCCACTACCTGAAACAATACATCTGAGAAGTGTGAAGTTCTCCAATCATCTCAAATGAATGTTAATGTCAGCACCCATTGCTCTGGCAGCCCCAGATCCCCTAACAACAACAGCACAAGTTCAAGTGATAGAAGCAGCGTAGCAACTGTCCTCTATGCACTACAACCCCAGCACGTCCACCTTGGCTGCTTGTGGGCACTGGGCACCCTGCTGGGATGATTGTGTCAATGGAGGGAAAGCAGAGTTGTCAGATTGAAATTTCAAAAACCAGAAACACTAAGGATTTGCATTGGGCAAATAATCCCAAATTCCATTATGTGCTGATTCAAATTAATGGCTTTGTCTTTCCTATGTAAAGAAAATTCCCCATGCAATAATGGGAGTTTCTTGTTCTCTCTCTCTTTCGGTAATTTCAGACGTTACGGGATCACAGTCAACCACCCTGAATCACAGTGGATTTGGGGTAGTGGCTGTGATCGTGTGAACATCTGTTTGAGCCCTACCAGATGTTCACCACAGTGTCACTGGAATGGGGCAGGGGGGAAGTATCCCAGGGAACGGGTTTCACATGGCCAAGGGTTCTCACGCTTCCACACACGTACACAGCCCCAGTCCCAAAGAACGGATCTCCAAGAAATAAAGCCCATCAGGATAGTGGCTGGGTTGTGTTGGTCTCAATGAGGCCAGACCCTTATCATCATAGGGTGTGGAGACAGTAGAGAAGCGTAGGGCCTCACACCTTACACCTTCACAGTTATAACCCATACTGGGGGAAATGGGGCTTAGGGAAAAAGGGATGTAGAGAGCGTGAGGGATAGTGGGGAGAGGTCCCGGATAACAACGGTCAAGAAGGAAGGGCTTTCACACTACTAAGGCCAGCGGGGGAGGAACCCAAGGAGGGGGAAAGGGCTCCTTCATCCATTCACACTCCACCCACACTCTCTCTTGCTCACACACATGCCACTCTCTCAGAACCGGGAAATATGGGGGAGAGGGGAAGATAACAACAATTATAACAATAATGCAAGTCAAAATCCAAAGCAGATAACACGTCACACTTAGCTCTCAATATTGGCCGGTTTCCTCCTTTGTAATCACCAGCGTCAGGTGCTTCCCGATGCTGGGATTTATGTCGGTGGCCAAGCCCCCGTAAGTGCCCGCAGGTGTGTGGAGCACCACACGGAGGGCAGCACCACTTCCACTGTGCATGGCAGTGTAGTCCCCGCCTCCTCAGCAGCATCAGGCATTGCCAGGGCAACCGGGACGTGGTCTGGCGTCGGCAGTGCTGCCGCCACCTCTGCAGGAAGAGGTGCCGTGGGGGCCCCGAGTATGGGACGAGCCTGTCGCCGGCCCACTCTCTGGGCTCTCCGCCATCCTCATGGTCCCCTCTGACTCAGAGATATGACACACGGTGAATTCCTGGCAGGGTTCAAAGCTAACTATGATTCTGGCCTCACCTCCAGAATCATGGTTAACTGAACCATGATCCGGAATGGGACGAAAGTAACGTCTGTTCCCTCACCCCATTCCTGACCGTGGTCCAGACCGTGGTACGGGATCGGGCGCAGCGGTCAATCAGCGGCCGGTGGAGTGCGGGGGTGGGGTGGGGTTGAGCACTGTGCAGCCACGCCCCCCTCCCCAATTCCTGTCTGCAATCAGGCCAGCACGTCTAAAGAGCGACTTGTCTGATCATGGACCAGGATCCGAGACGGATTCCGGTCCAGGGTTTAGCGTGGCGGGCTGAAATTACCCTTTGATGGCAATCACTCGTCTCATATGCTCCCTCTCAAGGATGGCCAATTCCCCCTAAAACAGGACATAATACAGGTCATCTGCTGCTAGGGGAAAGCTGCCATATTCTTTCCTTGTCTTACTTGGATGATAGCAGAACGTTCTACTCTGGCTGCTTTCCCTTTGTGCTGGTATGAGATGATACACAAACTGCCCAAAGAGAAATGGTGCTAGCAGAGTCCTATATGGCTTTGTGTCACTGGTACCTATCACTCCAAATGGGGTTAGGGTAGTACATTACAAACATTTAATTTTGAACTTGTGTCTTTGGTTTGGGTATTAGTGTGCTTTATCTACTAATACCCAATCTTAAATTTGTGATCCTTGCAAGTTCACCAAACTCATTGCTTTGTGTGTTGTAGGGCTGAATCAAATAGAAGAAAAAGTATTCACGAATATTTCTGAGTAACCAAGTACCAGGCTCGACTCTTCAGGAGCAACTTGGTAATACTTGCTTAAACAACAAATCTCCAGATGCCAAACACTGAACACCTGCTAGGGCTGAAGCGGCAGCAGCTTTTACCACGCCGCGATTCCATTCCGCCATTTCGGAATTGCCCGCGCCACACTGCGGCTTTTCTGCCAACATTCCGCTAATTCTGCCGGCATTCTGCAAATTTGGAAAATATCCCCCAAAATTGTGGAATTGTTGGAAACTGTTGGAAAACCGCTGTTCCGCTATTTTGTGGCGCTGGCGGAAGTAGTGAAAATGGCATGTTTCCGCTATTTGTGACGCCTGTGGAAGTAGCGGATTGAAATTAGCGGAACTGCGGAAGTAGCGGAATGAAGCTAGCAGAATGAAAGCCTCTACCATGCCGTACCACTAATTGCAGAAACGCTGTTTCCAGTGGAAATAGCTACCGCTGCGACTTTCTGCTACAGCCCTAACACCTGCTTATGCAAACTTTGGGAAATAAGCTTTTTTAATCCAGAAAACTGGTAAGGCTACACGAGACATTAACCCACAATGGGTGACATTACCTCACAACGTAGCTGACTGTCAGGCTGGCAGCTGCCAGGTGTTCACCCACATCTACCCCACGGTAGGCAGCTGACTGCTATGCGATGTGTCCTCTGAAGAAGGCTGGTGACACATCACAGGCCCCTGTTGCCCCATTCAGACCAATATGGGGTAACAGGATGCCCCTCATCCTCATGGGTTTTGCCATTCCTGTGCATCTGTCATGGCAGGGGCAGAAGAGTGGGCAGGCCAGGGGGTGGGTGGGGCAGGTCCAGGCGCCTGCCTGTGTCACCCACTACTTGGCCTGCCCTGGGGTGTTGTGGGACTTGTGATTGGGACCGGCCCACCAAGTTTCCCTGTGGGGGGTGGCAAATCATTTGGACTGCTCTCCCTGCTGGCCCAAACTGTGGTACCTAAGTTCTCCCTGCCCGGGGCAGGCGGGGGATCCGGCTGGCCCTGTCTCGTGTTGCTTTACCCAATATCTCCAATTTGACAAATTCAAAATCTACTTGGAATATTTGCTTCTGCAGTTGTATGTCTAGGGCTCCAAACTGCTGTAATTCGGTCCTAAGATCATCTGGGTGTTCCCAGACTGCGTAGGAAAAAGATGGACAAACAAGGCTGCTCCTTGACATTCAAAAATAGTTACCATAGTAACCAAGTCATACTTCAGCTGAGAAGATGCATCCATTTTTTTCATGATGGTGCTTATAGTTGGCAGTGGGAATATCTCAGCCATCTAAAGTTCATAGAAAAATAGCTATGAATGAGTTTGTAGCAATAACACCAGCAGAGTTGCCTGGCCTGATGATTTTATTTTGAGTCTCATTGCAGATTTTTTCTTAAGGCTCCAGTTGCTGATTTTATAAATGCCTGCTTTAAAAGTTATGTTTCTAGAGGTCATGGTTTTAGTGAACAACTAGAAAACATTATTGTCTCTACCTCTGTTTCCTCCCTCCATTTGTCCCCCTCCCCACGTTGTCTCTCTTAGATTGTAAGCCTACTAGGGCAGGGACTGTTTCTTTCTTACAATTGTAAAGTGCCAGTTACATTGCTGGCGCTATATAAATGCTTAATAATAATAATAATAATTACTGCACCATTTTAAAGGCTCAGAAAGCAAGAGGCAAATAAGAATAACCAAAATGTATTATTATTAAATCTTATGATTTTTAACCCAATCCTATGCTTTTTGATTATGACATAAGTTTTGATTGAGCATTTGGGCTTGGTATCTCTGCAGTGGGAAACTAAATAAGCAGTAAAACTATGTCCATTGCAAATGATAATCCAGTATGTCTGTCAGAATGAGGAGGCGACTAGTATTCATTTACTTAATCCAGAAGAACCAATAATTTTAAGAATCATTAAGGAGTCTATAGGGGATAAGGTTCAGGTGGAATGTTATGGGGATTTTTATATATTGTTATGTGTGTTTATATGCTTCTTATTTTGTAAGATGCCCAATCCTCAGGGGAAGTGTGGGGTATAAATTTAAGATCAATCAATGAGGAGTGGAAAACAAAGTCTGCTTCAGATTTGTGGATGGGGATTGCAGAGTGAAAGCATGCCAGCTGTACACATACAGACTATTTACATGTGAAAAGAGAAAATTTAGTCAATTGCAGATTATTTACAGCACTCAATTTACTTACTAGTATGGCGATGCCTAGAGTCAGCTGACCTCTCTCTGTAGACCAACTTTCCAGTTGAAATGAAGTGCACATTGTAACACACTCTAGCTGTTCAGCTAATAAAGTTTACATCTGGACACAGCAATGCCTACTTCTTGCCAGTGTCACACAATATTAAATTGAAAAATAAAATAAATAAATTTGTATTTATTTATTTATTTTTCAATTTAATACCCCACCCCTCCTGCCATCAGGCAGCCTGGGGCAGCTTACAATATAAAAACACAAATAAAATCCAATATAATTAAAAATTTATTATTTTATTTATTTTTATTTAATAGATTTCTATACCGCCCCATCCTGCACAGCAGCTCAGGGCGGTTAACAACAATAAAAACAGTTTAAAATATTTAAAATACAAATATAAAACATATTAATAAGACAGGGTGGTATAAATAAATATATAGGTGGGGGATTAAAAATCACCCCCCCTCCCCTCCCTCCCAAAGGCCTGGGCAAACAGCCAGGTCTTACAGTTCCGCCGAAAT
>QEPC01000136.1:2255080-2270898 GCA_003113815.1 Sphenodon punctatus | reverse complement strand
CACCACCACCCCACCCTCATCCCCCCCTCCACCCTTTCACCCCTCTCCCCCACCAAACGCCTGGCGGAATAGCCAGGTCTTTCAACTTTTCCAAAAAGAGGGGAGTTCCGGGGCCAGCCGCACCCTCACCAGAAGAGAGTTCCACAGTCATGGCATGGCCACTGAGAATGCCCTCTCCTGTGTGGCCCCCCCGCAGAACACTCGGGGGACCTCGAGCAGGGCACCCCCGGACAACTGCAGGGGTCGATCCAGCACCCGAGAGGTGATGCAGTCCCACAGGTAGGCAGGCCCTAGACCGTTTAGGGCTTTATAGGTCAAAACCAACACCTTGAAGCAGGCCCGGAACACTATCGGCAGCCAGTGCAGAGCACAGAGCACCGGTGTTATGTGCTCCCGGCGGCCCAATCCCACCAAGACACGGGCCGCCATATTCTGCACTAGCTGCAGCCTCCGAGCTGCTGTCATGGGTAGCCTCACGTAGAGCGTGTATATGCGTAAAGGGAGTTATCTGTGTGACCATGCCCTTTGGGAATTCTCTGACCTAGTGTGAATTCTCTGAAGTGCTGGGTATATGACTTTATAATTCCTTCTATGTATGTATTTTCATACACATAGTGCCTTTCTACTTGAAACTTACCCACCTACATGGTCTAACACACTTGCATATATGAACCCATAATTTTGCCCTAAATAAAGCTGTCGCCCTCCCCAAATGTAAAGTGAGAGTAGGCTCCCTTGATTAATGCTCTAAAAGTTCACTCAGCAAACAACTAATGTTTGCAGTTTTATGCTACTCAGATTAGTAAAGCCATATATGTACTATTTTAAAAATGGTTTCATTCATATTGTGTAAATATTTCCAAATTTCTACTGAGAACCAAAGAGGCTACGTATATCTGGATAAAATAAACATTTAGAAATGTTAAACATGACAAAGTATATTCAATCAGAGCTTTGGTGGTCAGCTTAGCTTTTATTAAAAAAAAGAAAAGAAAAGAAGAAGATCTCCTGCACCTCAGTCCTAATGTGAAATTGCTGGCATAATTAATAGTGATATTTGAAACTTACGCTAGAGGTACTTTCCGTTTATTGGGTTGGAAATAGAGAAAGAGGGAGATTCTGTAAAATGCCTTGAGGTTTTTGAAAGCTCAATGTCCCTCAATTTACAAAATGTTAATATAAGAATGATTTGGACATTGATATTCTAAAGTTGTAACTGATTTGGCAAGCGTTCATCTTTAAATGATATCATGCTGTCCCCTGGAAAAAATAGAGTTATAGGGCCATTTGCCCTTTCACCCTTTTATATACAGCAATACCAAATTCCTAGCGTAGTCAAGTCAAGTTTATTATAAGGGACTGGCTTCCGCCATAGCCTAAATCAAAACAGTACATAGAACAAATACAAACCAATACAAAAACACACACTAAGTTTACATGATAGTACATACTATATAAATATAGGTATACATGACACCTAACTTACATGTTGGAACCTGTCTAGTCGTTTCCCAGTGTAGTCAGAGCTTAGTCTTTTTCTCACGAATTTCCCATTGAACTGAAAATACAGGGGAAGCTCACCCATTCTGGCACTGCTACACAAGCCTGTGCTGCAGCTTCCTCAACAATAAGGCACGCCCACCTTTATACTATTACTCTGGCCTATCCATTGCCGTTTTAAAACACTTCCCTATTGGCTGCATGGCTCTACCCAGGCTACCAGGCAGTTGTAGAATATCTCCTTACACAAAGGGTGAGAAGTTCCAGATTTGCCCATGGATGTGGCCATCACCCCCAGGTTTACTGGTCTGTATGAAAGGCACCACCAGATGTGAAACACAAAACAGGCAGGGGCTGCTTCGAGTCAGCCCAGCATGTCATACTCCGCAAGATCCAGGAGTCTGCTGCATGGAGCAGGCCAGCCAAACCCAGGGCGATGGCCAAACGTGGCACTGCTGCCTGTCTCTCAAGGGGACCCACAGAGCATCTCTCCACCCATCCATCTGTTGCCTCATTCAGCACCATAGTGTCTCAGACAACCACCTAGAGTGTTGCTAGAGCGACCCACAGCTTTATGGTGGGGACAGGGGGTGCCGCGTGGGAAGACTATGTCCAGGGGACGCCACTGGTTTATCTGATGTGGCCCCAGGCAGAGCTGGTAAATGGCAGCTGCAGGGGTGGATCCACCAAGCAGCTCTGGGCTCCATCAGGCTCCCTATCATTCTGAAAACACCCATAGTAGTCACAGGTAAATAGATAGCACTAACTTAACCTTTACCCAGCCTCCATTATATTCATTTTATGCAACAGGCTTTTGGACAATATTTTATTTTAGGTTTTTCAAGTTCAAAATAATCTACTGGTGTCTAACTATACATTCCCTTTGGCTAAATGAAGAAACGGGAAGAAACTAACTACTACTGCAAGAAGAAGTTAACTGAGCATAAAAATCAGAGCTCCGACTGTTTCCTCAACTGAAAACTTTTCAGTGGTGTGCCCTGTAGTCCATAGCCAACTTTGGAGCAATAGTATCATTTACCTTCTTCAGCATAAACACTAGACGACGTAATCAATAAGGGAAGTGTGACTGTGTTTGGTTTCACTTTCAGCACTTCAATATTACATTACACCAGTGCATATGCAGCATAGGAGAGAAATTTCCAAATGTCTTGAAAGGAAAGGAAATTATGTCCTGAGGGACATTTTCTCTCAAGAAGCTGAAATAATAGATTATACAAATAAAAAAGGCTTTCCTCTCTCTGGCCCACATCTTCCTCACTTACACACCTGACTTACACTTCCTCACAACACACTTTTTGGTTCACCAAAGGAAGTAAACCTTTGCACAAAGCAAAACAATGCAAAACAACCAAAAATGAACAATACATAACCCCAAAACTGTGTCAAACTCCAGTCATCTTTTCTTAGGAAGACCAAGTGTTGGCCTACCGAATGTGTTTCACTTTGAACGCTCTAGAAGGAAGGGCCTGCCATTTACTATTTGTCTATATACCATGTGGCACACTGTTGCCCTGTCCAGCATTCAAAGCAGTGAAGCATTGCACTAGTGCAATATGAACGCTGAAGAACAACAATAGTGATAGAACTGCATATTGAAAGATGGGCAAGTCAGTGTGTGATAGGGTAAAGCCTTCATGAACTGCTGGACCTTTAAAGGACAGTAGCAGCAGCTTGGTGAGGGTGTTAATGAGGCTGCAGGAGTTGCCAGAAGGCAGGATAAAGCCTAGCTAGAAGGCAGGATAGAGTCTAGGTAGAGGCGGCTGATGAGTTCAAAGGCTGTTGGGATGGTGGGTGGGACCAACGGTGGACAGGGCCAAGACAAAGGTAGGTGGGGCCAAGCCAATGGTAAGTGGGGCCAACGCAACGGTAGGTTGGGCCAATGCATTGGTAGGTGGGGTCCAGCAGAATATTGAAATTATTATGGTATTTTACAGCCTCAGTTCACCATCTGTAAAAATGGGAATGTATGTGTATGTCTCTCCCTGTGTTCCCCCTCACCCATGTCCTTCTTAGATTGCAAGCCCACTGAGCAGGGACTTGCCACCAATCATCATCAGCAGGAGATTTTTATTTATTTATTGGAATTTATACCCAACCCTTCCCAGATGGCTAAGAGTAGCTTACAAAACAGATAAATATATTATATAAAAACAGCATAACATCGACCATCATCTCTTCCCCTCCCCCCTTCCCAATCCCACCACAAACCCCACAAAACCCTCCCCAGCCTTCCCCTCACACCCCTACACCAAACACCCACCAAACCCCCCCATTCCTTATCCCTGCCCACCAAACGCCTTAACAAAAGGAAGGTCTTGCACCGCCTCCAGAAGACACCCAGGCTTCAGCTCAAATGAACCTCTGGGGAAAGGGAGTTCCATAGCACTGGGGCAACAACCGAGAACGTCCTGCTGTGAGCCGTCACCGTACAAATGAGACTTACAGATGGTGCCCACAGGGAGGTGCTTCGGCTGATTGCAGGGACCACAGTGGGACATAGAAAGACAGGCGATCTCTCAGATGTGTGGGGCCCAGACCATTTAAGGCTTTCAAAGTCAAAACCAGCACCTTGAATTGTGCCCAGAAAGCTATAACAACTTGGAAGCCAGTACAGGCTTCAGAGCACCATTGTAACGTGCTCCTGGTACATCAACCCCAAAAGGAGGCGATAGCTTCAGATTCCAAACTGGCATCAAGGGCAGCCCCATGAAGAACATATTTCAGTAATCTCACCTCAAGGTGATGAAAGTATGCATGACTGTGGCCAGATCCTAATCAAAAAGAAAAGTCTTCAGTCTCCTCACCAGATGGAACTGGTGAAAAGTAATCGTGGCCACCGCCACAACTTGATAATCTAGGCACAACAAAAGGTTCGAAAGCACTCTGAAGCTGCGAACCTGACTGACCAGAGGGATCTGGACTCCATCAATAACAGGAGTCCCAACACCCTCCAGGTCACAAGGCTGACCAACCACCATCACCTAAGTCTTGTCGGGATCCAGCTTCAATTGGCTCATCCTCATCCAGTCCCTGACAGCAGCGAGGCATCCAGCAGGTACCAAGACTGCAGGACCTGGGTTGGATGAAAAAGAGAGGTAGAGCTGGGTGTCATCAGCATACTGATGGCATTTCAACCCAAACCTCCTAATGACCTCACCCAGTGGTCTCAACCGCTGCTGGCTTGGATGGTCAATGCCTCTTTTAGGGAGGGTAGAATGCTGAGCTGCCTCAAGGAGGTGGTGGTGAGGCCTTTGCTCAAAAAACCATCGCTTCACATTGACTTCCTTGCCAGTTATTGGCCTGTCTCTAACCTTCCCTTTTTGGGGAAGATTATTTAACTGGTTGTGGCTCGGCAGTTGCAGGAGCATCTGAATGTCATCAGTTTCCTGGAACCTTCGCAGTCCAGCTTTCATCAGGGTTTTGGTACTGAGACTGCGCTTGTGGCTTTGGTCAATGACCTCCACCGAGAATTTGACGAGGGTCGATTGACCCTGCTGATTCTATTAGAGCTGTCGGCTGCTCTTGATACTGTTGACCACAAGATGTTGGTGACTCGCCTGAGGGACCAGGCTGGGGTGGGCGCAATTCTTCTTCACTGGATCCGCTCATTCATGGCCGGAAGAACTCAATGGGTGGTTCTCCGGGATTGTTCTTCATCCCCCCCAGGATCTTTCATGTGGAGTCTCACAAGGTTCCATCTTGTCCCCTCTCCTGTTCAACCTCTTTATGCTGCTGCTGGGTGAGGTCATGAGAAGATTTGATGTTCGGTGTCATCAATATAGTGACGACACCCAACTCTACCTCTTGTTTTCATCCAACCCAGACCCTGCAGTCTCGGTGCTTACCCGATGCTTGGCGGCTGTGGGGGACTGGATGTGGGAGAGCCGACTGAAGCTGATTCCGGACAAGACGGAGGTGATGATAGTGGGTAAGGTAATGGATGTGATGTCCCCTGTTATTGATGGGGTTCGTCCCCCATTGGTTCCCCAGGTTCACAGTCTGGGAGTGCTCCTCGATGCCTGGCTGTGCCTGGATGTCCAGGTGGATGCTGTGGCGAGGAGCTTGTTTTGTCAATTACATCTGGTGCAGCAGTTTCGGTCATATATCTCAGACTATGACCTGGTTACTATCGTCCATGCCTTTATTACCACTTGGACTATTATAGCACGCTCTATGTGGGACTACCCATGGAGATAGTCCGGAAGTTGCACCTGGTGCAGAATGCGGTGGCCCACCTCCTTTCGGGGACAGGTCGCCGCAAGCACATTACATCGGTGCTCCGTTCTCTGCATTGGCTGCCTATAGTTTTCTGGGCCCTATTCAAAGTGTTGGTTTTTACATATAAAGCTCTAAATGGCCTGGGTCCCAACTACATGCAGGACCGCCTCACTCCCCAGGCCCTGGTGTGGCCCCTGCGGTCAGCCAGGGGCACCTTCCTGGAGGTCCCTTGGATGGCCAGGGAGGCAACTCTGGAGAGAGCATTCTTGGTGGCCACACCTAGACTGTGGAACTCCCTTCCAGCAGAGGTCCAGTTGGCTCCGGATCTCCCTTCCTTTTGATGAAAATGCAAGACCTGGCTGTTCTGCCAGGCATTTGGTGAGGGAGATGGGTGCTGGGTAGGGTGGGTAAGGATGATAGGGGTTTGATTATTCCCCTCAGTTTCAGCTTACGGTGTATTGTTTTAATCTATTTATTTATTGTTGTATTTTTGTATTTGTGTTTTATTGGTTGTTACCCTCCCTGAGCTGCTGTGAGCAAAAGAGATGAGATAGAAATAAATAAATACATTTCTAACTTCCTTCTCCTTAGCTGCCCCCCATGCCTCGAACTCCCTTGCTGCCCACATCCGCCTCGCTCCCTCCCTTCGTACCTTCAAATCCCTCCTCAAGACCCACCTCTTCCGCTCTGCCCTCCCCGACTCCTCGTTCCCCTCACCTAACTCCTGCTGATGTACTCATATGCTCACCACATAGGCCAACCAGCCATCATTCTCGATGTAACCAAGCGTGTGCACCTGGGACCTCGCATCCTCATTAATGTTACACTCCTTGTCTCTCCCTCTGCTCCCCTCCCTTCATCTCCCCTCCTCCACCCTCGTCTCTCAGTTTGTAAGCTCTAGGGCAGGGACCATGTCTATTCAATTACTTTGTAAAGCACCAGGTACATTGCTTGCACTATATAAATGTTTGCTAATAATACATACATAATACATAATAATAAATAAATACATAAATTGAACAAGAGGGGGAACAGAATAGAACCCTGCGGGACCCCACGGGGACGTCCCGAAAGGAAAACAAGCAATCACCCATCACCACTCTCTGGGACCTCCTCATCAGGAAGGAGCAGAACCACTCAAGAGCAGTCACGTGTACCCCCACTAGGTCCAGCATTCGTGTCAACACCACCTGTATCAAAGTGGTTAACTGTATCAAAGGCCGCTGAATGATCTAACAAGATCAATAGTGTAGAATTCCCTTTGTCAATCTCAACATGGCCAAGACCATTGACCAAAGCCACAATTGCAGTCTCTGTACCATACCCAGGATGGAAGCCCAACTGAAACAGGTCCAGGAATCCAATGGTGTTGAACTGCACCTGGAGCTGTTGGGCAACCACACATTCAATAACCTTCCCTAAAAAGGAAAGGTTAGAGACAGGCCAGCAGCTGGCTGGGGAGTGAGCATCCAAATATGGCTTCTTGAGTAGGGGCCGGACAACTGCAATGCATTCAATGGCATTGAACACTATCGCAGGAGTACCAAAACAGAATGACAGAAGTACCAAAACAGAAGTACCATAACAACCAGCCAAGATTACAGAAAATTCCATTACTTTACTTAATGTGCAATGTAAACATTACAATATCTGAAATACACAGGCAGCATAGGCCACAAGCATAGGCCACAACTAAAATGTATAGAAAATGCTACAAAACCCAACAGGATTATTTGAAATTCTAAATGGCACACCATAAATGCTGCAATTGGTTCATGTGATGGAAAAGATTCCTCATCTCTGATATAACACTTTCAGTCCTTCCTACAAGCTGAAAGCTCGCAGATCAGTGAACAAGAGAAAAAAATACATGGAAAAATTCTTAAGATCCCAAATTCAAAGTAGAGTGGGGGACAAAGTTCAAAGTGGCTAATGTGGTTATTACATCCTTTAAAAACACTAAAACCACACAAGGCTATATGCAAAATCAGTAAGTATTTTATAAAAGTTTCCTTAGCCACCAAACAACTTAATCACAAAATAAATTTGGCAAAACTTCTATATTTCTACTGTGATTTTTTCCACTTTGAGCCCACTGAAACATCCCAACCAACCAATTTAAATATTCAAAGTTAAACTTTCTCAAGCATCAAATGACACAGAGAGAAAAAATTCAAAGGGGCTGTCTGTCACTAGAAAGTGCAACATTATAAGACAATATAAGGTCACATGGAAAACACATGTATTTGAAATGTTCACACTGCCGCATTTTATTATTATTAATTATTATTAAGTATTTATATAGCACGAGCAACGTACCTTGCGCTTTACAACTGTTGAAATTAGACAGACCAGGGTCAATCTAAGAAAACAGTATAATACACTACTCACAGTATACCCACTCAAAATATCCAATATCTAAACTATACATAAACACAAAATATGTTAAAGATCTAAGAGAATGAGAGCTGTGCTGTTCAGTTGCTTTCCAAGTCTCTCTCTCTCTCACACTCACACATATATAAATCCAAAATAAAATAAAAAATAGATTTAAAAATAAAAAAATAAAAATAAATACAAACATAAAAACAGTAAAAAATAGAAAAGTAAGTTTAAAAATTATTACCCACCCAAATAAGGAATCCAGTTGTTCTCTGCAGCAGCCTATGAACTGGGCCAGATCTTGAGCTCTGTCTCCCACTCCCCTTGTAAAGAGGGAGGAGGGTGAGGAAGAGGCTGTGTGCTTACTGTGCCAAAAACCTGCGCATCTCCAGCCTCCCTAGGTCCTCCAGACTACTCTTCCTTCACTTCCCTGTGCATCAGGGAACTGAAGGGAGTGCCCCCCTGCACTTACTCAAGCTCAATGCAGCAGTCTGGCCTGGAGGCGTCTAGTTCAGCCACCCAGACATCCTTTAAAATGGCTGCATTTCTGCCCCCATAGGGGCTCTGCCACTCTGTTCCCCACTGGGCTAAAAGCTACACTGGAATCAGGAATCCCTGTGGTATGGACAGGAGAAGCTGACGCCCATACTGAAAAAGGCAGTAAATTCTTCCTCAAAGGTGTCCATCTGTGCAGCAGCAGTCAATCGTGCTGCCCAGCCACCTTCAGTCAAAGTGCCTGCCCAGTCGACTGCTCCTTCTCCACAGTGCCTGCTCCTTCTCCACAGTGGTCCCTAGCCTCCACATGGCCACGCAGCAACAAGCCAAACTTGTGCATGTGCAGTTAGCCAGCACATCCTCCCAGACCCGGAAGTGCAGCACAAGCGGCTTGAAAGCGGCGGCACAGATGGTGCCGGTCCCGCAGCAGTGCCAGTAAGGCAAGCTCACACACACTGCTGGGTTGTGGAGTCCTTTGGGGGTAGGGCACCAGCTGTGGGCTAGGTGTGGCAAAGCCGGCCAAGAGGAAGGATAAAGGTGAGCAAGAGCTCAGACTGAGGAGGCTGTTGAACTGAGAGCGTCTGTGGGAGAACTCTCCTGCTGAAAAATGATAGCCAAAGGTTTGCTGACTGCCTGGACTAGGGGAAGATACAAAGGTAGAGTGTCTGACCATGAAGGGTCTTCTGACTTCAGCGAGACTGTGCCTGACCCAGAGACCCAGAGCTAGTGAGTAAAGGGTTGTTTGCACCTGGCTAAAGAGACTTTAGAGAGCCAGAGGGATTGCCTGGCTAACAGAGACCTCAAAAGGCTTGCTGGGGAGCTAGCTAGGAAGAAAGTCTGGCCCAGAAGCCTAAAGGAACTAAGACTATAAGTCAGAGGTAAACTGCCTGACTACAAGGATTATAAAGATAGTAAAGACACACTGTATGAGTGTAAAACCCATTATAGAGACTGTATAAGACTATGTATGGATACATGTGTGAATAGAAGGCTTAATTGTGAGCTAAATTCCCAGAGTGACTGCTTATTTGGGCCTCGATCCTGATAACACTTAGTCAAGGCAAGCCCATCGCTAAGCAGTGTCAGGTACAATACTGGTGCTATAATAATAATAAATAATAGTAAAAAAATCAACAACAACTAAGTCATGCTCTCAAATGAGGAGCTGGATGCCAACAAAGGATATTCCTTAGAAGCTTCCAAATAATTACCTTGGTATTGACACACTGGACTTTCTGTAGACTCTTACAGACTACTGTGTGTTTTGTGGAAAGCAATTATGGCAGGGATCAAAAAAGGGGCAAAGCTATGAAATAGGTGGAACAGCAGGATTCCATTAAAGCAATTCAATTATTTTAAAATAAACAGTGATGTTGAATATACACCTGGACTTTCTTTAACATCTAACACACTAACAAGATTCATGTTTCTTTCCTTATAAAATATGGATTAGTGGGATACAGGCAGTGGTGGCTGGTGGTTTTTGAGGCTGGTGGGGCAGTGGGTGGGTTGAACCTTCTGCCGGCGGCTTTGCCGCCGACAGGCCAGAACTAGGGGCAGCGGTAGGCGGAGTCAGGAGCAGCGGCAGGCCAGTGGCGTGGCTTAACCAAGCAGCAAGGAGGTCCCAGTGTTAACATTGGATGGACATTACATTAGTTAACGCTGGGAACTCCTTGCTGCTGTCTGAAGCACTCTCACTGGGGGATACAGAGCCCTTTTACTGGGGTCCCATCCACTCTCTCCCACTGGGTCCAAATTAACCATAGCAGGTTACAAAAATAGATGACATTGCCATCACCTACCTTTATCCTGAACCCTCGAATCCTCAATTTTCATGGCATCCTTTTCATTCTTTTCTCTTCATTCTCAGAAGAGAATGAAAGGGAAGAGAAGGACAACAGAGGAGAGTAGGAGGGAAAGGGTTTGGTTTTGGTGCAGGAGAAGAGTAAGGGGAAGAGATGGGTTCAGTGAGGGACAGGGGAAAAGGGTCTCCTCATTGTCTGCAGCCTTCTCTTCTGCCATGCTCCTACCTATTTTCACCTCTGTTCACAAGGAGAGCAGTTGCAGGCCTGTATAGCAACCAAACACTCCCCATCCAAACCAGCATCCCCAGTACCAACACTGTATCCCCTCCCAGCAGCCAAATGCCTATTCAAGCAAACAGGCCTTTTAAAAAGAAATTTGGCAAGTTTCACGGCTGCATTGACACCAAACCAGGCCTATCCAGACCAGCATCCCTAGTAGTTGCAACCTATCCCCAACAGTCAAATGCCTGTCCAAGCAAACAGGCCTTTTAAAAAGAAATTTGGCAAGTTTCAGGGCTACATTGCCACCAAACCAGACCCATCGAGACCAGCATCCCCAGTACCTACACTGTATCCCTGGCAGCCAAATGCCTGTCCAAGCACACAGGCCTTTTTTAAAAGTTTGGCCTGTTACAGGCCTCTGTTGGCATCAAATCAGCCCCATCAAAATTTAAACAACGCATTTCTGTTTCTCAACAAAAAAACCTAGGCAAGATGCTCAAAGTCACACAGTCACAAGCAGAGAGGCCAGAAACTACTTTCCAGCAGAGAGCAGCATTGAAACAGTGAAGGGACCATTTTAAGAAAAGAGTAGCCACGACCAGTAGACCCACAAATTTACAAAATGGCCTCTCTACTCATGCTTGGGAGGGGAGAAAGAAAGCAGCAATGCATCATGCAAACACAGAGCAAGCAGAGCAAACCATCTGAAGGCAACAATGTTATGTGCAGTCCTTCGCACACCATAAAAGCAGCAGTGGGGATTTTCATTTGTCCCACAAAACATGCTAAGTAGTTCTGTTGCAACATAAGAGGTAGTTTCTGCTGCAACTAAATACGGAGCATTCATGCAAGGACTAGCCATTAGTGAAAAATCCTGCCACAACATCCCACCAAACTGCAAAAGGCAGGGCCATTTTAAAATGCAAGGAACATTCCAGTAAAGATTGGAAACCCTTCCATCTAAGCCCCTAGGTCCCCCACCCATAAAACAGAAAGCAGACAGTTTACGTCAAGAAAGAGACCAATTTTAACCAAAAGGTAGCCATGGCCAGTGGGGGTACCAGAAAATAGCCACAGCCTTTGCACATGATTGAGGGGTTTGGAAGAGGAGCAGGGGAAAACTAGTAGTGCACATGCAAACACGAACACAGAACAAACAAAAGCAAACCAGATCTTAAACCAACTGAACCATATTATGTGAAGTCTTAGCACACCACAAAAGCAGCAGCGAGGAATTCCACTTGTCCCCCAAAACATGCTGCACTGTTACAGCTCTGTTGAAGCCCCATTTTCCCCAGCAACTCCCTTAACCCCAGCCCCATTTTCATCAGCCCCCCAGAAACCCCATTCTCTCCCCCCCAGCAGCACCCCAGGCCCCCTTTTCACCAGTGTTTCCCAGAAAAATAACTAACTCACCAATGAGGATGTGTCTGATGAAGGTCCAGCAAGAGTGTGGGGTAACAAAGCCACAACCAAGCCAGGCCAGCCAGCACTCTCTCTCCACCAAAATGGTGCTGATCATCAACACGCCAAATGAGGAGAGCTCTCTTTTAACCCAGGCCAGCCAGCACTCCCTCTCCACCAAAATGGTGCAGATCACCAACATGCCAAATGAGGAGAGCTCTCTTTTAACCCCAGCCTAGATGCTGCTGTTGAGGGCTCAGGAAGGCAGCCTGAGCCCTCAACAGCAGCAGCTGTGCACAGGCACACACTGCCTGGGCGTTTGAGTCTCTAGTCCAAACAGAGTCTTTCAAAGCAGCCCATAGGGCTCTGCGGAACACAGCCCCCACTGGTGGGAAAAGCAAAATACGTTTCCCCATTCAGGCAGCATGGGCTCTAAGCCCAATAGCCAAAATCGCTTTTGTAAAGTTTTGTCCCTTAAGGGACTCCTTAGAGCAGGCTCAGCAGGAGGCACTGGCCCCCACCCCCTCAGCTCCTTCCTGCACATGTGTCCAGGGAGGCACAACAACAACACTGAGCACTCCACTGATCCCTGAACTGGAGGACTCGGAGCAAGTCTGGAGAAAGTTGCTGGCTCTCCCCCCCGCCCCCCCTCGGTGCCTTTGGGACTCAGGTGAGGGTTTTTTTTCTTTTTGTTTTTCACCCCCTTTTTTAAAAAAAGCATGAAGAGTGTGCGGAGGGGAATCAGGCCAGGAGGGGCTATGCCCCTGGTGCCCTGCAATGCGTACCGCCCCTGGATACAGGTTTAACAGAGGGTCAGCTAGCTGATTCATTTTTTATCCATTTCACCAACTATATAATTCTGAGTCATGCCTTTCCAACAGAAATCAATGTGGAAAAGCTTTAACTTGCAGGTCCCCTTCTCCTGTATGTGTGCTTGATTTTCCTGTCAATATTCTGACCTTTTCTGAGCAAATCAAATAATATTTTTGTTTATTATTTGTATTGAGTAGGATTCTAAGGACCCAGTCAGGATTGTGGAATAACAGTGATTGGAGCTGTGCAAACACAGAAGAAATAAGTGAGTTATAGCTCTAAGACAGGACTGAGGGTAGATGCAGAAAACCGTGTGGACCAAATCAAAGTGCCAATGAAGTATTTCAGACCCTACCCTTTGTTAGATTGCATCCTTGATATATCTAAAAATAAGTGGAATAGTGAGCATCTCTGTGACAGAGACGATTGTAGCCCTTTAAAGGGGCCTGATCCTCATTGACCATGCTCCCTTCTGGGGCTATGAGAGCAGTATGTCCTTGCCTCAAAGCCGGCTTCCGCCTGGCAGCTGGACTGGGTCCTGAATAGAGCTACAACTGGGTACCGAGCAAGTCGAGCAACCTGTTGAATATGGGGTGCCCAACTTGCCCCAGATGTGTTTGGGCACCAGTTAGCATGCAAACATGACCCATTGGACTAGCCGATTCCCCATGTTGACTCACCAGGGCAGGCTGCTGTTCCTCCAAACTGGTCACAGCATTTTCCATGCTCCTCCCTGCCCCACACACTGCTCAGATGAACTGGGGAATTCCCCACTCAGCTTTTTATGAGTGGGGGAGAAGGGAGTGAGGAGGCCTCTTCCCACCTGCATGCACCTCCCTAATAGGTCTCAAATGGACCCAAAATGGGGATGTGCACAGGGTCCATGAGCACCTTGATATGGGTCTTACCATCATAGAAAGGGCACAGTCCTTCAAAAATTATCTATGCTGCGATCGGTCCACTTCAGTATAAGTTGAGTGCCACCTGCACTCTAACTGCCTAATTTCCTGCTTCAGCTGTCTCAGGGACTCCCTATTCCGGGGGACCTCCTCAGTCAAGGTGGTGGGAATGAACACCTGGGTGCAAACATGTCAATGGCTACAGTCAAGATGTCATTCCATAAGATGCCCAGGTCATCAACAAAGCAGCTGTCAACGTCAGTAGGCATATCCCCAAGAGAGTTCTGGAAACTAACTGGATTCATTAGTCTCTGGGGACAGACCAACCAAACCAGTCCATCACCCCAATGAGGGCACAGAAGTGAAGGGATCTGGGCCTTCATAAGGTAATGATACAACCATAACAATGGCATTGTAACAACTCCCCAGATAATTGGAGCCCCTGTTTCCAGGCTGGTGCAACACATCAAGTCCAATGTGTGTCCTGCCTCATGTGTTGGGCCAGATATTATTCGGGATAGGCCCATGGTTGTCATGGTGGCTGTAACAGAAAGGTCCAGCTGTCAGCTAGAGACACATAGACTGTTTGGGAGAAAGACTGAACAGTCAATCAGATTCAAAGGGTTTTGGAGAATGCTGAAGGTGAGAGGCAGTTGAGGTTAACAGCAGACTAGGCAGAGAGGAAAAAAGAGGCTCTTAAAAGATTGGCTATAACTTTTTTGGTAATCAGTAACAATTTATCTTATATGAACAGGATTCACTAAAGACATTACTGAAGGTTTCTATTTAGTTACTAATGTTGAGTCATCTGGTACTTTGTAATAAAAGAAGAAATGTTTCAACTGTTATAAAGAGGCTTCTAGCGTTATTCTCTGAGGAAGACTAAAGCACAGGTGTTACTATATTCCAGTGACAAAGAAAGATTGTGCTTATTGGTGACTGTCAACCCTATACAGTCATAGAGAGATTAATGTTATAGAAACATTCAAAGAAGAGAGAGGTTTCCATAACAGTGGCCATGAACTTCTGCTCTGCCCTTGAAAATCTGGGCATAGTGTGTATGTTGAAATCACACAAGACAATAAGTCTGGGTGATCCCAGCACCAACTCTGCCACCAGCTTGGCTAGAGCAGTAAGGGAGACTGCAGTGCAGTGGGGTGGTTGCTACACCAGCAAGATCCCCAGTCTATTCTTCTCCAAATCCACCAACAAGGTGGACACTAGGGCTGAAATGAGATCTAGTAGTTCAAGAAAATCTTGTTGAGAATGAGGCTCTTGACGAGATTTTCCCACTCAAGAATCTTGCAAGAAATTGGATCCTTGTCCCAAGTAACACTTGGCTCATTTAGGGGCCCGTGGGAGACCAGAGTGGAATCGCTTTTGCATTTCTGGGGGTTATCTAGGCCCTTTATTCTTACTATGATGTATGTTAAGGCCTGGTCCAAGGTGAAAACTAGGATCAGGGACCAGGAACTACAAACTCTTAGGGAATCAATTGGTTTGCAGAAAGTGACTATGGGTATTTTCAGACATTACGAGATCATGCTCAACCACAGTGAACCATGCTCAACCCCGCGGCGGGGCCAAAGGGCCCTGAACGTCTGTTCGGCGCGCGCCAGATGTTCATCACGCTCAATACCCACATGGGGTCAATGTCAACCACGCTTCCCGGGCTAGCCGGGGGAATATCCCGGGAAGCGTGGTCAAACGGACCCCCACCGGGAACCAAGCAAAAGTAACGTCTGGACGCCAATCCCCGGGTGGAACCAAAGGAAACGAGCCCCAGTCGGGGACAAGGCACGCAGCGTCGCTGCCGGGCAACCAGCAACAACACAACCACCGGAGGGAGATTTAAAGCAAAATCAGCAGCAAGCAAGCGTGGCGGGATGGAGCGAGGAGGGAGGCGGAAGAGAGCGGAGGCAGAGACAGCAACACTGGCAGGGGAGGAGGTGGAGGCAGGGGCAGCGATGCAGGTGGAAGGGGAACAGGCGGAGGAGGGGGGCACAGAGGTGCACCCGACCAGGGAGGCGGCCCAGGCACAACACCCACAGCTGCAGCC
>QEPC01000136.1:2238009-2249463 GCA_003113815.1 Sphenodon punctatus | reverse complement strand
GGCGCCTGTCAGCCTGTTCTCCCTCTTCCCCCCTCCCTTCCCGTTTCCCTTGTGTGGGCGTTCCCTTATGTGCCTTTTGGCTTCGTTTGCCCTCAGGCGGCCATGTCTGTGTCCCGCCCCTGCCCGGTGCCTTCTGGGAGTTTTGACCACGGCGGGGGTTCGGCTGCACATCTGTTGTGCTGCCCCGGTCCATGATGGTTCGGCCCAGTTCCCGGCCATGGTCCAGGTCCCATCACGTCTGTTTGGGTCGTTTTTCCACCCCGGGGCGTGGTTGTGCTGTTCACCCCCCCTGGGGGTTCACTGTGGTGAACCGCCCGCCCGTAACATCTGAAATCACCCATAGTTTTATGGTGAATTCTTGACACTGCTGATCGGAGCTTCTTATTCACCTTTCTTTATGGGGAGACAGGACCACATTTACTTTGGTCAGATTCAATTCATTCCCTTCAGCTGTCTTGGAGGGGAGGTATGTGGGAATCCCACAAAGGAATTGCCAGTATTGCTCCTTCTATGTCAAAACTATTGTTGCTGAGTCCTTGGTCCATATTACCTTCGACTGTCCTCTGTACTCTATCATAAGGTCCCAATTGATATGTTTATAATTTTTTATATCTTTGTAAGCTGCCCTGAGCCTTTGTGGGAAGGATGGAATAAAAATTGAATAAATAAGTACATTTTTAAATGTGTTAAATGTATGTAGAGGGCAGACAAAAATTAGAAGAAAGAGCAATGGTCTTAAGTTGCAGGAAGGAATATAAATTAAATATTAGGAACAGTTTCAAACTATAGGAATAGTAGGTAGTGGAACAACTTATTAAGGAAATGTATGGACTCTCCAATTGGGAGATTCAAAAACCATTTAGATAAACATCTGCCAGGGATGGTTTAATTATAATTATTCCTACCTCTCTGCCAAGGATGGACTATACCAGCCTTTTAAGGTAGAGGAATCATTTGTAAAACTGTTGGCCTGTAACAACCCAATGAACATATAGTCAGGCTGCAGAGGCATCATTTTTGCAAGCCTTTGGTACATTCTAGAAAAATATCTTGGGTTGACACTCATAGGTTTAGAAATACAGGACGGGATGATTTCTTGAGATTCATTCTAGCCTTTTGCATTGGGTCTTTGGCCCCTCTAGAACATCAGCAGCTCTCTTCTCAACAAGGTAAACCCCACCTCCTCCCCCAGAGACCCTGACCCCTGTTTTCATAACCTAGAGGCACTGCCCCCTTCCTCTTAGGGGCCCATAACTGTGGCCAGAGCCTGGGCCCTTCACAGCCTTGCTAAGCCCCTGATACTATGCAGACAGTATTCACATGCTGTGCTTGGCAAGTGTATACACTGCATGCATGTGCTTGGTTCATGTACGTACCTTGCATCATTCCAAATGTGGTTTAAAATAACTGATAATGGTAATAAAAACAAGATCAAATAAAAATTAATCTAAATGCAGATTAAGAACTATGCAAGGTAATGGTCAAAAAAGCAAACAACGTTAGGAATTATATGTAAAGGGATAGAGAATAAAACTGAAAATATCATAATGCCTCTATATAAACCTATGGTGCAACTGCACCTTGAATACTGTGTGCAGTTCTGGCCAACCCATCTGATAAAAGATATAGCAGAAATAGAAAAGGTACAGAGAAAGGCAACAAAAATGATAAAGAGTGTGGAACAGTTCCCCTATGAAGAAAGGCTTGCTAGGTTATGGCTCTTCAGCTTGGAGAAGAGACAAGAGAGGGGATATGATAGAAGTTTATAAAATCATGAGTGGTGTGAAACAAGTAAATAGGGAATGGTTATTTACACGCTCAGATAGTACTAGTACTAGGAGACACCCAATGTTATTTATTAAAACAAATAAAAGAGAGCATTTTCCCACTCAATTAAGTTGTGGAATTTGTTGCCAGAAGATGTGGTCATTGACAGTAGTATAGCTGGGTTTAAAAAAGGATTGGACAAGTTTCTGGATGATAGGTCCATTAACAGCTATTGGCTGGGTAAGTCTGGGGGAACGCAACCTCTTATTAGGGGGCTGGGAGCGAACAACAGGGAGCAGATCATCTCATTGTGACATGTTGGGTACTTCTTCCAAGTGACAAAGATTGGCCACTGTTGGAGACAGGTGCTGGGTTCAATGGACCATTGGTCTCACCCAGTACAGCACTAACTATGTTGTTACAGGCATTCATGGAGGGGGTGTTAGGAAGAAACTTCCAGGGGAAGGAAACTTGCATATCAAAGGAACTGAATACAAACACAGAAGGTGAGTATATACATCAGGGTGTCAGTTACTTACATATTTCTGCAATGGCTTGAAAAGCTCACATCTAAACTGTGCCCATTATTCTTAGTATGCAATAAAGTTATTAATTTTAGTTCCTATGCCCTTCTTTTCAGGATAAGGGTTAACATATCAGAGATTTAGTGGACACTCTGGGAGATGTGAGTACCCACTGTAGAAGCAAGACTTTTTTGTCCATTACTTTTTTCCTATGCAAGTTCATCCATGTAAGAATTAATGGATTTCACCGACTTTAGTCATTTTTAAATGGTATGTGCCCACATAGGTCCACCCATCCCCCAACCACCTGAACGCCGGTCTGAAGGTGGCAGCGGTAGGCACACGCTCCCATGACCCACACACTGCACACTCATGCCCACACATGGAGCATCTGGGATGCTCCGTGCGGGGGAAGGAGTGGGAGGTGCATGAGTGGGAGGTGCAGACCCCACAAAATCCATCCTGACACATTTTAATCCCCCCCTCCCACTCACCTGATGTGCATCAGCACGCTACGCAGCGCAAATGGACCCGACCCCCAGCCTTGCCCATTTCAGAACAGTCAGTTTCCATGGGGGCATTTAGTGCACTGAAAGAAGCATACTACATTCTTGGATTTGCAGGCATAGTTCCCTTGTATTTTGAATAGTTTTCCCTAATGTGGTGCTGACAATTCTGGTAGAAATTAGTGCTGAAACGAGAATCCCACACATTATCACAAAAACACATGAGATTCTCGCAGCCCCACACAAAATCTCGCCAAGATTTTAAGTTTCATGAGATTCTTGAAAATCTCAAAATGCCCTTGCGCGTGCACAATATGGCCACCGCGACCATTTCTGCACATGCACAGCCCCTGGTGTCAATTTTGTGCATCTCCAGTGTGTTTTTTGGAGGGTTCTCGAGAATCACGCAAGATTCTCGTTGCCCTTAAAACACTCTGTGTATGTGCAAAATGGGCACAGTGGCCATTTGCACATGCACAGTGCCTGGTTTCAGCCGTGCAAATTTTGTGAAAGAATGGGTCAAGAATCAGCTGATTCGCAACTTGTTCTCATTCTTGCAAATCTCGACAAGATGCCAATTCTCGCTGAGATTTAGTGAGAACGCGAGGGCACGTTTCAGCTCTAGTAGAAATGTGTTGGCAAGTTTTACACCTGCTGTTCTTGCACAGGATTTCATTCCTGCTAGGGTTGGGGTGTAGGATAGTAGCAGTTCATAAAGAGTAGTTCATTGAGAGAGGAGAGGATTCTGAAATTGCTTTTATTTCTTTGACAGTTATATTCCTTAGCCAGCAAATATTTGATAAAGGCGTTGAATAATCTGGCTGTAGATGGTGGTTAAGTGAGTAAAGATTCCAGCTTGAAGAAGACTTATCTGATATTTATTTTATTCATTTATTCAAACGTATACACTGCCCTTCCTTTAGAGACTCAGAGTGACTCACAATTAATAAAACAATTAGAATAAAATTCAAACGATAAAAACTCCCACCCTTCCCCACAATCCTACCCTCAAATCCAATCAATCCCTATCCCTACCTGCCAAATGCTTTTTCAAATAAAAATGTTTTACACTGCCCCTGGAAGATGCTAAGGCTCAAGTGAACCTGCTGGAGAAGAGAGTTCCACAAGACCAGGGCAGCAACCAAGAATGCCCTCCTGCCCACCTCCATCCCATGGACAAGAGTAACAGATTAAACCTGCAAGAGGTTCTCCTGGCAGACCGTAGGGGCCACAATAGAAGATGGTAGGACAGGAGGTCTTTCAGATATATGAGACCCAGACCATTTAGGACTTTAAAGGTCAAAAGCAGCATCTTGAATTGTGCCCGGAAAGCTATAGGTAGCTAGTGCAGACTTAATTGCACCAGTGTAACATGCTCCCAGCAACTCATCCCAGAAAGGAGTCAAGCCGCTGCATTCTGCACCAGCTGCAGCTTCCAAACAGTCATCAAGGGCAGCCCCACATAGAGAATGTTGCAGTAATCTAGCCTCTCGGTGATGAAAGCATGGATGACAGTGGCCAAATCCTAGTCAGAAAGAAAAGGCCACAGCCTTCTCATCAGATGTAGGTGACAGAGGTTGATCTTCAGGATCAATTACTAAATGTGGAGTCATCAATAAAACGGCTGTTATACTCTTCTGAAAGTCAGAGATAAAGATGTTCTGATTAATAAGGATAAAGTGGAGATCTGGGTATGAGCAAGAAAGGAAAGAGTCCAGCTTCATTAAGAGACAAGAAATGATAAAGAACACATTGAAAGAAGAGCTTTAGGAAAAGGTAAAATCCATGGCATCTCTCAAAAGATGAGAACTCCAGAGTATTATCCTGTATTGCTGGATCTTTCCCAGAAGATAAAGATTTATTCCACACATTCTAAAGAAATGAACAGTATTACATTTTCTGTTTTAATAGAGGGGGTACCTCTAAACTCACAGAACTCTGTAGGTACCAAGACCCAGCTTACTTGCAAAAGATCATTCACAGAGTTGAGGTGAATAAAAAATAATTTATTTATTTTTTAAATCAGTCATTGGGAGAAGTGTCTTACCAGTAGTACTCTGGTGGTGGCTCTGCCAAAACTCAACAAAACTAATTTTAAAATATTTTTTTTATACAGTAACTTATAGCGATGGATAAAACTCACTTGAAAGCATTTGTGAAAGACACCAAGAGCCAAGTTGGCTGTTAGCACCACAAGAATAAGAAGAGCTTATATTTTGGCATTTTTGTTACTTTACAAGTTAACAATTTGTTTATCTTCTCAAAGTAAAGAAGGTGGCCCAAAGCATATTCTTCCCAATAGAAAGGATTTGTAGCTGACATTTTAAGATGGCTCAAAAAAGGAAGAAATACTCATCATCTCCCACAGATCAATGGAAGCTGTTTGATCTCTGAACGTCACACACAAGCAAGGTGTTTGATCCAGGTATCCAGAGTGGAATGTCATCTCCAACTCAGTCTTTTAAAGGTCAAAAGACACTGGCATTTGTTCATGTCAGAATGCCAACTAGGCTTTTAAAAGTATTTTACATCAATAAAGCTGCTTTGTGTGAACAAATCATGTCCATTTTCTTTTCAAGGTAATCCAAGAAAAAAAAAATTAACTTGAAGTTGTTAGAATAAAAAAGTCTAAAAATCCTAACTTTCATTTGTTTGCACCGGAGGTTATTGCAGGGATTTGAGATTGGTATCTACCATGATCCTGATCCTACTCCAAGGGAAACTGGTGCAGAGTTTCCTTTAATTGGAACTAGAGCAAGTTCCCATTACCACGTGGTCACTACTACTAATGTGTTACTACAGTAAACTCCTTCCACAGTAGCTGAAGGCTTGGAAGGCACTTCCATTGCAACCTTTGAGAACTAAGATTCTTGGCCCACTTTCATACATTACTGGGGTGGCAGGAAAACCTCTGTGCCATTGTGGCTCTATTCTCACAGGAATTGGTGCACATGAGAATGTGCTATTCCACTTTTATCCCGTAAGAACATTCATGTATGACTGGTGTGACAGGGTTGGGACCTCTCTGCCCCAATCTGGACTAGCTGTGACTCAGTTTCCCCACTTACAGCTCCAACTGGATCAGCTCTCTGCAGAACTGTTCCAGCCCATAGGGCTTAAATCTCTTAATCACCTTTGCTTCAGAATTTCCTGAAGTACAACAAATACTTCAGGTTCGTCTGAATTTGACAACTCAGAATCTCCCCAAACTGTGTTACTAAAGTTAGGAACAAAGCACACAGGCTTAGTTAAAGGGAGTTTATTATAAGAAATAAGATTAATATGCAATGCATATTGTGCTCAGAATTCAGCAAATCAAACAAACATAACATAATAGATACCACGATTCTATCTTACTTTTGAGTTCTAGACTAAAATGAAATCCTATTTATGCATCAGTCCATTCTGTTTCGAAGTTCCTTTTCTCCCAGCTCAGATGTTACCGAAGCTGGGCATTAAATTATTCTTGGTTGCAGTTTCCAAGCTTCTTCACATGCATTTGTAAATGATGAATGGCCTCTCTCCTTTGTCTCTCTGGAGTTAAATCCTTTTTGGATGTCTCCCCCCCCCCCCTTGCTGGATGTGATCCTTTCAACGTACTTCTATGTTAATTGCTTTGATGAAGTCTCTGACTTCCTGTAGCAAAGAGATCACACAATGGAAGCTCTCTGCCTTATCAATCAACATAAGCAAGAGTTCAAAAAGGGTTTCCTGTCCCATTCCTTAGCTATCACAATAAGTTTCATTTTGGCTTGCACAACCAATACTTTATGTCATCTAAGTCGTACCATATAGTTCTATATATTACAGTGATCAGTTAGAGACCAAACATGGATACAAAATAGGAACATGCTTTGCTCTCTCCATATACATCTATGTTTCATGTGTGTTATGTATGTTGGTGTCACGACCTTCACCACAACCTCGTCCTCCAATGTAGCTTTTACAATGACGGGTGTTGTCATGGGATAAAAGTGTAATAGTGCGTTCTCACGTGAGCTAATTTCCATGAGACTAGAGCCACAATTACATCACAGACATTATCCTGCCTCCCTGGTAATGTGTGAAAGTGGCCTTATTCTTTTTCTTTTTTAAAAACTTTTATTGTTTCATCATTTAACATACATCCACAAACAAGAAAATAAATTTTCTCAGTTCAATACAATACAACTTTTTTGTCCAAATCTAATAAAGATTCCACAGAGTTCTGCATCCAAATAGCCGATCTTATCTTCATGCCATCAGTAACTACGATGACCTACCAAACTGTTATTTAAAGAATTGTTCAGTGTCCTTGCTCTTAGAGAACTTATCTTCTAGGCGATAAAGCGGGGCTCTTAGGCCGGCTTACCTGATCCTAGCTGCCTGACAGTCCCCAGCTGTGTGAGTCCTGAGAGGGGGAGGAGTTAACCAGCCCACGGCAAGTTCAAAAGAGCTGCACGAAGCCTCCGGCGGTGCCGGTGGCACGCGCCGAAGGGTTGCGCGCAAAAGGGTGCGTGCCCTTTTGCTTTTGCTTGCCCTTCGGCGGCGCAGGGTGCGCCCCTTTCTATCGCTTTCTCCTTTCCTTCTTGTTTGTTTCCATCTGCTCTTTTGTTACAAGTATACATCAGTGGGTGGCGGTTGGAATTAATTACATGCCAGGTACTAAGAGACTGAGGGGGATGGAAGCTGGCAGTCCTCCCCTGAATAACCAAAATATGAAGCAGAGGAAACTTGACTCCTTTCTCCAGAAAACTGAGGTGGGAGCTGTTCGGCCAGAGGAGGGGTCTTTATTGGCGGTGGGAATAGGGAAAGGGGAGCAAATAGTAAACTCCTTGTCTCCTTTACGGGA
Organism: Sphenodon punctatus; assembly: GCA_003113815.1. Taxonomy (NCBI): domain Eukaryota; kingdom Metazoa; phylum Chordata; class Lepidosauria; order Sphenodontia; family Sphenodontidae; genus Sphenodon; species Sphenodon punctatus. Next base: position 2,241,835 of record QEPC01000136.1, on the reverse strand, counting down.
GAGATTGGGTCACCAAAAGACTCCCCCTTCTTGGCATTCAACGCCTGTACACCGCAATGAAGAGGGATCTTTGATATTATAGTCTTGTAATCTGCTATCTGCACAACCTATTCCCGAATGCTTGACTGATTTCCTGATGAAGCATGTTGCAGTTACAGCAGAGACAATTCGCTTCATGTGTACTCAGGTGAATCAAATTCACGGGAAATTAGAGCAGATGGCTCCACCAGGAAGAAAATCTAGGAAAATTCAACCTTGCCCTCAATTAACGCAGCAACCCTATGTTCCTAATAATTCCCTCCCTGGTAAATGTAAACTGGGTACACGATGCAATGCGGTCTTGGGGGATGCTGTGAATAGTCTGCCTAAAGAGGACTTTGATAGGTTCTATCCTCTCCCTTTAAATTTGATTTTTGTAATTCTCCCTTACATAAATGGTCCCCTCTTTGGAATGTACCCCTTGATGTGGCTGAACACCTTAGGATGCTGCTGAATGAGCCTATAACGAGACATGATATCGCCTCAGTTGAGCAGTTATTAGTGTCAAGGACAAGACAAATTATAAATGTTCAGTTTAATACTTTAGAAATAGTTAATCTAGTATGGGGGGGGGGGAAGTGTACTTAGAAGAGCAAGCAGTGTTTCCCTCGAGGGCTTTTGGGTCTAAGTCGGGCCAGGTTCGAGTGGTAGCAGATGCTGGTGAAGCGATGCTGCCAGCTTCGGGCCCCCAGGTGGACCCATTGAGATCTTCCCAGTCTGCACTCTCATTGGAGAGGAGTGACCAGCGAGGGCAGATGCAACAAGAAAGGGCTCACCCTCACCAACCTGAGGTTGGCCAAGAGGGTCGCAGGCCTCCCTTATGGAGATGGACCCGCAGAGACCACAGAGTCTATGCGAACAACCCCCTGTCCTGTCGGTGAGGGAGCAGGTAAACTGCCCTGCCTCTTCTCCTCAGCTTCAGCTTGCTGCTAAGCTTGATGATTTATGTTTGCGATTAAATCAGTTAAGGGGGTCAGCCCCTTTGACAAGATCCATTCAGCAGAAGACTCGGCTACGGAAAGTACCTCAACTTACGGAGGATTCCCAGCTACTCTGTTCCACTCAGGGGGAAAAGCCAGACTTCGATTTAGGAATAAATTTAAGTCATAGGCCCGCTATAGCTAGTGGAATAGTAGAATTAGGACCTTTGGGGCCCCTGGGTGTTAATCAGGGTGATACTAGGGTGTTAAAGAAAGCTCCTGTTAAGAAAATTGATGGGATCCATAGGCCGGGCGGAGGCTCTTTGAAGCATGATAAAAATACTCACCTGCAAAATTCTTTTGGCCATTTAGAGGGGGGATTAAATCTTGGTGGCAGGTCAAACTGTGAGGAAGTAATAAAAGGAAACAACCAACAGAGGGGAGCAGAGAGGTCGGGTCACTTAAGCCCCCCCTTGGATCCCAGAGTTTCTGACTAGTATCCGACCATCTGGTGAGGACTGCCTCGTGGAACATTGCCGGATGGTGATCCCATCTTAATGACCCAGAGTTTGGGTCTTTTCTCCAGGGGCTAGATGCTTGCCTCCTCCAGGAGACTTGGACTGTGGGAGAATTGGAATTAGAGGGATACAGGGTCTACTCTGTTAATGCATCTCCTTCTGCTTTGCAGGGGAGACCGAGCGGAGGTTTGGCCCTGGTGTCTCCCGTGAGTAGGAATTTTAAAATTGAATTAATAAACTCCTTTGTATCCTATTTTGGCCTTTACTCCTGTTTGATCCCTACGGGTGTTATGCTACTGATAGGGAATGTCTATATCCCCCCAATTTCCTCAGACCATTATAGCTCTCAGATTTGGAGAGAACTAGTGGTGAGGATCCAGGAGGCACGACAGTTATTCCCTCAAGCCTTGTTGATACTCGGGGGAGACTTTAACACCAGGCTGGGGGATCAGGGGAGGATTTTGTCATCTTTGAATTTGTTCAATATTCCCCCACGGGTCTCCCAGGACAAAGTCTCAAATAGGAATGCAGCAAACATGATCCAGATGACGGAAGAATTGGAATTGGTTATCTTGAATGGAAGGACTGAGGGGGATAGAAAGGGCCTTTTTACATTCCATGCTTATCAGGGGTCCAGTGTGATTGATTTCTTCCTGGTCCCCTTGTATTTTTTCCCAAAGGTGAGGAGGCTTAAGGTCCTTAGTCCGCTTCAGACCACTTCCCCGTTGTTCTCTCATGCCAGTTCGGGGGAGAAGAGATGAGCAAATCGGCCCCTACCCTAAAGATCCTTTCCCTAGGGTCCCCTCCTATTTTAAGAGGCCTAGTTGGTCTGAAAAAATGGCTTTAGCATTGTTGGACCTTCAAAAGGAATCTAAAGTTTGCTCCCTTTGGCAGATGGTGAGAGATGGAGGTTTAAATGCTGATGGAAAGTTTGAGGAGCTGATGTCCCTTTTTGCTTCTAGGATCAGATTAGCCCAGGGCGGGGATCAGACCAGGGTAAGTGGGCCTAAGGTGGTTCAACTCGCACTGTAGGAACCAGCGTAAAAAACTAAGAAGGACAGTGAAGAAGTTGAGGTTGAATCCCTCTAGGACTACTAGACATACATTCCTGGCAGCGCGCTCCCAATACCATAAGCTGATAAAAGAAAGGCGTATAATCTTCCAACAGACTCAATGGGCCTTGCTGCAAAAAGCGGCAGGAAAGAATGACTCAAAGAAATTCTGGTCACTCATCCGGCAAGACAGGTTGGGAGGGGGGCAGCTATCCATGGCCGCTATACATCCTGTGGCTTGGGAAGACTTTTATAGAGAGGTGTTTGCTCCTCCCCAGGGACTAGCTGATGTGCCCCGGGTAGCTCCGGAGGATTTATTCTAGCATTGGCCCCCGGTATCCCCTGAGGAGATTATTATATTGATTAACCAGATTAAATCTGGGAAGGCACCGGGAGAGGACTTGATAATGGGAGATCAGCTAAAGGCATCCCCAGAGTGGTGTGCGGAGATCCTGGCCCCAATTTTCACAAAGATAAATGTGTCCGGGAAGATCCCTGGGGAATGGACAAATAGTATAGTGATACCAATCTTTAAAAAAGGAGACTCCAATTCCCCAGGAAACTATCGACCAATAAGCCTCCTTAGTGTGGTGGGGAAACTATACACTCGGTACCTTTTGGAGAGACTGAAGGATTGGATAAGAACCTTCGATATAATAACCCCAGAACAGGCAGGCTTCCAGAGTAGCAAATCCATGGTGGACCATGTTTTGGTCCTTGACCAACTGGTAGAGAGGGGCGTATTACGTAATGGGAAGGTGTTCCTTTGTTTTGTGGATTTGAAGATGGCTTTCGACTCCATCCGCAGAGAGCGGCTTTGGGGTAAGCTTAGCGCCCTGAGGATGGAGCCTCGACTGTTGTACCTCCTGATGCAGCTTCATAGAAGAAATACCCTCCAGGTTCGTTATAACCGAGAGGGTGCTCTTACAAGAAAGGTGGAGGTGGGTCGAGGGGTGAGGCAGGGGTGCCTTTTGGCACCTGTTCTCTTTAACCTCTTCATAAATGACCTGCCTCCCTATCTACTAGCCATAGATTCCCACCCGCTGCAGGTGGGGGACAGGAAGATTGGATTTATTATTTTATTATTATTATTAAACATTTATAAAGCGCCAGTAACAACCTGGCGCTGTACAGAACATATAATCAGCTGCGGTCCCTACCTGTGGCTTACAATCTAAAAGACAAGGAGGGGGAGACAAGGAGAGGGGACAGCGGGAGAGACATGGGAGAAGACAAACAAACATTCAGGCGGATGCGAAGTCTCAGGCGCGTGTACTTGGCTTGGTTACAAGGTGGT
>QEPC01000136.1:2209598-2237909 GCA_003113815.1 Sphenodon punctatus | reverse complement strand
CTTGTTCCAAAATTACTGGAGAAGAATTCTGTGGCTAAATGCTATAGATTATGTCTAGACCCACTAGCATCGGATCTAACAAAAGAAGTCGCTGTTTTTGCAAATTTGGCCGAGCAGGCAAGACAAAGACGGGCCGGAGGCAGCGATAGGACTCGTGGGAAATGAGTAGGACGGATGACCGGGTATTGGAGTAGGAGAGTTTGATCAAGACGGAGGGATTTGTATTCCCTTAGAAAAGAGGAAAGAGTTTCCCCGCCAGTAAGGATAAATGGGTGAACTTTGCTTATAGCTGTTCAAGGACATGATTCCCTTGCCCCTTGGTGGCCACTTACCTAGTGTTTTAGTATGTTTACTGAGGCTCTTATTTGACCCCAACAATGATGAATAATACTACCTCCGACAGTAGTGGAGGAGGGAAAACGGGTTAAAGTTTGGATTAATAAGATGCTGTAATTTTATTCCTTTTTTAGTTGAAAGTTTGCTATTTTGTATAAACTAGTAAGTTTGGCATATGCTTATAATGTCTGTTTGTAGTATGTGTATTTATACTTTTGTTATAACTGATGGTTAAACAATTAATAAACAATTCATTCATTCATTCATTCATTCATTCATTCATATCTTCTAGGCTGCAGATGATGGGCATCCATATGTCTTCAAATGCTCTCTCCTCATTCTGAAGTCTCGCATGTAACTTTTCAAGGCTAAACAGATACCATAACCTCTGCTTCCACATCTCAATTGAAAGGTCATTGGTTGCTTTCCAGTTCCTTATGATAATGTTTAAAGCTGTTAAAAACAGCACCTTGCAAGAGTGGCCTTATTCTGATGACCTTAAGATCTTTATTTTATTTATTTATTTATTTAAAATAACTGTGGTTTAGGAACTCTGCTTTAAATACTAATTGGGACATGTCCTTTGTAATTTGTAGCTAGTTAAGAGTGGATGACATTCTGCTTAGAGTTATGTTTGTAAGACCCTACTGAATTCTTAAATAGTCGAGCTTTTAGGTTCCCCCTTATATTATACTCCCTTCTGTGTATCATATTTTCTTATGGGGATATGCTGTTTATATTTTATGGTGATATGTTGTGGGAAGAGAGACTAGGAAGGATGGGTGTGTGAGGTAGTTTAGGTAGTCTCCCTAAACGTGCGAGATGGGGGAATGGGTAGAGGTGGGTTAAGCAGTTCCTTAGTTTAGCCATAGCCCCTCTGTGAGAGGGGAAGTCCAGGGCCAGGGGAGGGAATTACTCCAAGTTAGAGTTGGAGGAATGGGAGTGGGAGCAATGGGTTGATGGGGGATTGGGGAATGTGTTTTATATGTATTTTTGTATTGATGTTTTTAAAATCTGGGAGGCTGCCCTGAGCCCTTTTTGGGATAGGGAGGTGTATAAATCAAATATATGTATTTTTTGTTATGGTGGTTGTAGTAGTAGTAGTAGTAGTAGTAGTAGTAGTAGTTGTTGTTGTTGTTAAGTATAACAGGATAGGATCCAGGACTAAGCATGAGGCTTAACTCACATTTTGCAAATTTCAACCAAAAGCTTAATGTTGTCCCCCCCACCCTAATTCGTTCTATTTTAAGTAGAGGTGCAGTGCCTGAGTGATTAAGGAACTCATCTCCATTGCTAAGGCTTGTGGGTTGAAGGTCTCATCCTGGCTACCCAGGAATGCATACCTGATCTATTGGGCTGACATAGTCAAAGGTAGTTCAATCTGATGCTGGCCACATCACTCCCTTATGCACTTCATACTTCATACTTCAGCCACACGAGCCAAATGGACAAACAAGATGAGGATGGAATTTTATATTTAGTAACATGAATAGCCACTATTTCAGATGTTGAGTGATTTGTAGTTGATACAAAAGGAAGAAGATTCCACCATTACATTTGATTCATGCACTACCTGAAAATAATGCATATCAGAAGATTTATAGGTTTATAGATTTTTCTACATGCAAGCCTTCTCTTAGCATCATAGATTAGCCACAGTAACCGTGGCTTCCACCATAACAATATACACTAAAGTAACAATACACACAAAAATTCTGAGGCTCTGCAAGAGAGCCTTTCTTTTCTAGTCAAAGATCATTGCAGTAGTCACATTTTAAGAGTTCTACATTTAACTAACATGCTCAAAAGGGGAGAGAGGCTTCAGCCTTCCATGATAAATGGATTTCTTTTCATGGACTTTAATGCCCGATTGCCAGTATTCAAGGAAAGTTTCTGAGTACCATTTTATAACATGAAAGACATAATATATGTTGAGAGGTATTTTTACTATTGTATCTTGTAGAAAAAATGAAACCTACATTGCAATGGTACAGTATTATTAACTCCCCAAAGAGTCATTATGAACTGTCACACCATGGCATTACCATGGACTAATGGATCCAGTATCATGGCTTACTTTTAAATGACTTTGTTTAGATCATTGGGTTGACAAAGCATAATAGTTCCATGTCTGTTGTGTGAATCCCATGAGTCTATGGGGGATGGTGCAGGGTCAGGTCAAGACTGAGTCAGGTGCAGGGCAGAGTCCCTGTGGGTCAGGTCAAATTAGAACTGAGCAAAGGAGAGATGAACAGAACACACAAAGCAGATAAAGGAAGGGTGGGGTGAGCAGACAATCTGCCCAGCTTCCTGTGGCTGCAGGCCTGCCTGATATGGGGCAGGCAGCCAATCAGGAAACTGGGAGGCATGGCAAGTGGGGGTCATGAGTGGTCAAGAGGGCTAGGTCTGGATTGGGCCATGGTGCTGTGGAGCTGAGTGCTTCATCAGAATCCTCAGGTTGCTGGTTCAAGGCTGGGTCCTGACATCACTCCTCTCTCAAGGAATGACCTGTGAGCCCCAAGAACTTTTGTTTTGGGAACAAGGAAGAGGGACTGGACACAGGCTGGAAACACAAGACAGAGAAGAAAAAGGGCACCATGGACAAGGTGGGGACAAGGCTGGAAGGCATAGCAGGAAGGCAGGTGGCAGTGCAGGCAGGCAAGAGGTAGAAGTGCAGCAACAAGCACTTCAGCAGCTGGAGGGAAGACCATAGGCATTATCAGTGAACATCTGGGGTGCAAGGACCAGGGTCAACAGAAAACTAAACCTATGCCCAGGCAGCAATAAAAGCTGGGTGCAACATCAGACAACACAAGAAAGAGAGGCTGGCATCCAGATGACACCAGAAAGAGAGGTATTTGGTCTCCAAATACCCTCAGGAACAAAGGCTGGTGAGCAAATACCAGATGGGGTCAGCATCCAGGCAGCAACAGGATTAGGGACTGGTCTCCAGCCTGTGGCACTGGGCAGATGGGGTCCTACTGTGTCTGCAGCCTACCCAGGGATGCTGCCACCCCCTGGCCACTGCTGGAAGGCAAGTCCCACCCCATAGCACTTTTGTACTTGCAGTCTAGCCAAACAGGTTGCCACTTTTGGGTAGACAGTCACAGTTCAGAGGGATAGTGACAGCTGCTGGGGGTGGATCAGATTGTCAGAGTTAAAGGAGGATTGGAGCCAGAAATGGGTGCAGGATCAGGTTCAGTATAGGGCTGAAATGAGAATTTAAACAAAAATTCTCCCAAGGAATTCTTGTGAGATTGAACACTGGGACCAATTCGCAACAAATTCTCAGTCCCAGTGCAATATCTCATGAGATTTCTTGCCAAATGAATTTTTAAAAGGAAGAAGTATTATTATTGTGGCATCCCGGATTCCCCAGGAACAGGGGTGCACATAGGGCACGGGGCGGAGCAGACCCAGGGCGGGGGGTGCGAAGGGGGGATAGCTGGGGCAGTGGGGGGTGCTGAGGGGTAGGACTGTGTCCGCCTACCCACCGGGGGGCCCACCAACCACTCCCGGAACCACTCTGGAACAGGTTGCATGCAACCGAGCCTGACTAATGGTCTCCAATCGCCTCCCCAGGAACAGGGGTGCACATAGGGCACGGGGCGGAGCAGACCCAGGGCGGGGGGTGCGAAGGGGGGATAGCTGGGGCAGTGGGGGGTGCTGAGGGGTAGGACTGTGTCCGCCTACCCACCGGGGGGCCCACCAACCACTCCCGGAACCACTCTGGAACAGGTTGCATGCAACCGAGCCTGACTAATGGTCTCCAATCGCCTCCCCAACAGGGCAACCAGCTGCGCCCCCACCAGCCGACCCTGTGCCTCCGGCACAGCGGATGCAGGACCACAGGGCAGAAGTACGGCACCGGAGGGAGGACCTTGTGAAGGACATAGTCCGTTTGAACACGGAGCAGGGAGAGCGGATGATCGCAGCCATCAACCACATGGAGGTAGCCACAGAGAGGGCAATGCAGCAGGTGGAGGCCAGGGACCAGCGGCTGGAGACGGAACTGCACCTGGAAAGGAGGTGGGAGCACCGGGAGCACTTCAGGCAGATGGAGGCATTGGGGCTGCTACACGAAGCCATAGACCGGATGGTCGCGGAGCACACGCATAAGATGGACTGTTCCCTGGACAGTGGCACCTCACTGCTGATGCATGCGGGGAACATGAGTGCGTACATCATGGCAGCCGCTCCGCCTGGCACCTTATCGGCCCCAACACCACAGCTGCCCCCAACGGCACCCCCACCACCGCCCCAGCCACTGGCACACCCGCATGGCCAACGCATCCGCCTCCCAGTCTCACCTGGCCTCTGGAGGCAGCAGCCGCCCAGGGGGTCCCCTTCGGCACCGTGCCCAACCCCCATTCCCACCCCAGAGGCTGGTCTGGAAACGAAGCCCACCCAGAACACGGGCAGGAATATAGAAAGTGGGGGTGATGGGAGCTACCAGAGCTCTGTGGTGTCTGCAGGGCGGCTCAGGGGACAGCCCGGGAAGCAGCAGGGTTTGGGGGAAGGGGTGGGGCAGGGGGACGTAGGGCAGGGCAGAGAGAAGCAGGGGGGAAGGAGGGGACGTGGGACACGGAATGTACAATAAATGCACGGGTGAACTCTACCTAAGGCTTTATTGTGTGACTATAGTCAGCGAGTATGGGCTGTGGGACCGCCACAGGCGAGACCTGAGGACAGATGGGGTCACCCGAGGGGGGCCCGGAATTCTCAGGCCCTGCCATCAAGAGCACACACTTTCCACAATCCACAGACCAATTCCAGAAACTGTTTTTCCTGTAACCAGCCAGGACACATAGCAAAATATTGCCCCAAGTCAAGGAAAACTGAGGACCAAACCAGGCCTAACATTGAAGCTAACGTGGCCTCAGTGAAGACAGATACTCCCACAGGGGATTATATCTGTTACACACTCCATGAACCACCCACAGAAAACACACATCTCTTCAGACCAACCAAAATAAATGATGTGTCCTGTGTGGGCCAAGTTGATAATGGGACTGACATCAAAGTTTTATTGTTTAGCCAAAGGCCTTAACAAGATTAACAAATACACCAAGTAAAACATGTGGGGCTGACATGGTCAGAGAGGATTTGATCCCAAAATCGTGCTACACCCCCCCCCCCCAAGGTCTACATCACTAACTACATGGGACAGGAAACTGAAACCCCCACAGCGGAGGAAAGTTGGAATGGGAGGGGGTGAAGGGACAAATCAAAGTGGCCGTGCTCCCCAGAACTGCAAAGAATCAGATGCTGGTGGAGAATGCAATAAACAAATGGGTTTTGAACGGGAGGGTGGAAAAAGCTCAATCCCAAGAACATGGGGAGCCAGAGAGTGACCCGGAAGGAGTGGGAGAGGGTCAGCAAGGCTCTGAGAGCCCCAAACAGGTTGCACCTCAAACCCTGAACTCCAATGGGGATCAACACCAGGCTCAAACTGAATCCCAAACCAAGTCAGCAGATGTGGCCGGGACAGACCCAGAAGGGGACCTGGGGAGCTCTGACCCACATGGGGATGAACAAGACAGAGATCCAAGGTTAAAATTCGCAAGTAAAAACTTAACTGCAACACAAACTGATTTCAGAGCAGAACTGGCAAATGATGTGACTTTACAGGGGATCAGGGAAGCAGCTTATAAGGGAGCCCCAACTGTATCACCAAGGGTGAAATACGCATGGGAACACGGGTTGGTTTACAAGATCCTACCCCAGGGAAGTGATAGGAAAGGGGAGGGTCAGCTCAGGAAACTGTTGGTGCCCAAAAAGTTTAGAGAGGACTTGCTTAACCTGGCACATTCCTCTCCCTTTGCTGGACATCTAGGAGTAAACAGAACACTGCAAAGGCTACAATTGAGTTTTGAATGGCCAGACATGAAAGGAGACGTTAGAGTAATCGGTCAGCTGTTTGACTCCTGGGGCATTGAAGCAAATGCTAGCTAACTTTATGACCAGCAGAGCAAATGATTGGGACAAACTGTTGCCTTACCTCCTATTTGCATATAGGGAAGTACCCCAGGAATCCACAGGATACTCTCCATTTGAATTGCTATTTGGAAGGAATGTGTGGGGTCCCCTGGATCTAGTAAGGGACTCCTGGGAAAATTCAAAGGAAATTGAAGAACAACCTATGACTAGATATGTCCAGCAATTCAGACATAGAGTAAACTCCATGTTACAGGAGGCCCAAGATAACCTGGCCAGCAGCCAAGAGGCCCAAAAGATAAAATATGACAAGAAAGCCAAAGACAGAACTTATAACCTAGGGGACACCATGCTAGTAATGAGACCAACTAACAAGGTTGGGGGGCAAGCCATTTGGGATGGCCCATATCATATCACTGATAAGAAGAATGAGGTCACATACTGGGCTAACAAACCTAACTCCAGGGCAGAGGCCCAAAAATTTCACGTAAATAGAATCAAAGATTACCATGATAAGGAAATACAGGCTTGCTTAGCTTTGGTGGCAGAGGGGGATGGGGGAACGGATGGCTGTAACGACCCCTTACCGAACCCCCTGCAGGAGAGCCAGGGAGCTGAGTCTCTGGAGGAAATTTGCATTTCCACAGAGCTCAATAGCTCCCAAAGGCAGGAGATAATGACCCTCTTGCAGGAGCACAAAGAGCTCTTTTCAAACAGACCTGGGGAGACAGGTGTAATCGTACACACCATAGACACAGAGACTAAAGGTTCAGTCAAGTCCAGTCCCTTTCACACAAATGGGAAGATTCAAACACAGATCCACCAGGAGATCGAGGAAATGTTGCAACTGGGAGTCATACAGGTTTCAAAAAGTCCAATAGCAAGCCCAGTGGGTTTAGTTCCCAAACCTGATGGCTCCATAAGGTTATGTGTTGATTATCGTAAATTGATTGCCATAACTGTGTCGGACTCGTATCCCATGCCCAGAACAGATGACATGATAGAAAGGATAGCAGGGGCTAAATACCTGACTACCCTAGACATTACCACAGGTTACTGGCAGATTAGAACGAACCCGGGGGACTGGCCCAAACAGCATTTATAACTGACAAAGGCCTATATGAATTCACAGTGATGCCTTTTGGGTTAAAGAATAGTGGGTCTACATTCATGAGACTAATGGATCACATCCTAGAAGGGATACGCAACTTTGCCGTAGCTTATATAGATGACCTGGTGATTTACAGTAACACATGGGACACACACGTGACATACATAAGGCAGGTACTACACAGCATTAAAGGGGCAGGACTGACAATAAAACCATCAAAGTGTAAAGTTGCAATGGATACCGTTACATACGTAGGGCACGAGGTGGGCAATGGCAAATTATGTCATTGAAAAGACAAAATAGAAGTTATTTGCTCCTGGCCTGCACCCACAACCAAAAAACAGATCCAAAGGTTCATAGGCATGACAACTTACTTCCACCGCTATGTCCCACACTTCAGTGACATACCGACCCCCTTGACAGATAAATGTAAGAAGTGCTGCCCAGAGAAGGTGCAAAGGTGAGAAGAGTGTCACAAGGCATTTGACACACTTAAGAGGGCTCTGTCTGAGGCACCAGTGTTAATCAGCCCAGATTATGACAAGGAATTCCATATCTGGACTGATGCCTCTGACACTGGCCTGGGAGCAACTCTCACGCAAAAAGGGGAGGATGGACTAGACCGTTCCATTGCGTACCTTAGCAAAAAACTGCTCCCAAGGGAAAAGAATTTGGCAACCATTGAAAAAGAGTGTCTAGCCATAGTGTGGGCTGTTAAGAAACTTAAACCTTACTTATTTGGTAGGACATTCACTGTATACACTGATCACTCACTTCACACATGGCTCAATAATGTTAAAGACTCCAACTCGAAACTGCTGAAATGGAGCTTGTTTTTGCAGGAATTTGACATGAGAATTGAACACGTTAAAGGTAAACAGAATGTGGTAGCAGATGCACTATCACGCAGGGACACTTCAGTCTAATCATGTTACGGGACAGTCGTGCCCACTCCACATGATCTCTAAAGGGGGGAGCTGTCACAAGGAGATACTGGACTACAGGTCTAACAAATATGTAAAAGTAAAGGTTAAACATGTACATAATGTAAAAGCTGAGAACTGGAAATTCACTTCATGCAATGAAGAGAGACAAAGCCATGCCGAATGTGTATTCAGAAAAGCCTAACAACACCTCTTCAGAAATCAGACAGAGAACATTGAGTTGCAAATGGATCTCTTCCTGCCTACGTGACTAGAAGCACAGAGTCATCCAGGTGGGAAAGTTAAACAAAGAAACCTGGAAAGATATTTAAGGGGAGAGATCTTTTTCCCTCTAGCTCAGTTTGGAGTACAGACTTTGCTGGCTAACCAGCTTAAGGACAAAAGCCCAGCCTTACTACATCGGACTGAGAAATGGACTCAAGTTCATGGACTTTCTGTAGGGTAAGATCTTAACTAACTAGGGACTTACTCAGTACAGACTAGGATTGCGCTATTTACTTTGTTTTATATGCCACTCTGCATTCAAACTATCTTTGTTTATGTAATCAATAAACTTTCTTCTTTACTAAGAAGTGCTTTCTGTTGTCTCACATTGGAGAACACAGTCTGAGTATCTAGTGCCCTCAAGCACTTGAGAACTCAGAGAGAAAGAGTCTGAGAACGCGAAGCCTCTGGAATATGGGTGGCAAAAGTGTTGCCCCTTTGCAGGACTGAATCAGCTAGAGAGAGAACTGATTCAGACAGGCTGCAAGTGAAGGAAACTGAGTCACCTAACCCAGAAACATGGGGTAGTGGACCCCAACCCTGTGACACTACTGTTCAACCTGAATTTACCAGCTGGAAGCATCATCTTCAACAACAGTTTTTTTAACTATGGGTGATTTCAGATGTTACGAGATCACAGTGAACCACGGTGAATACCCACCTGTGGTCACTGTGCCTCGAACGTCTGTTTGGCGGCCGCCAGATGTTCGCCACGGTCAATACCCACACGGGTCCATTTTCAACCACGCTTCCCGGGCGAGCCATGGGAATTTCCCAGGAAGCGTGGTGAAAGTGATCCCCGGCCGGGACAAAAAAAAAATCATGTCTGGTCGGGCGCCAAGGCCCGGGATCACCGGTGGGATCCCGGGCCGTGGCAAATTAGGCCAGACACTGCGGCCACATTGGCCCCGCCGCCCGCCCGTCTCCCCAGAGGGCGGGCGGCAGGGAGCGTGGAGGGGGCGGGGCCGTGCGGCCGCACATTGCGCTGCGCGGCCCCACCCCCTCCCAGATTCCCCGCCGGGATCTCCCGGCACGTCTGATATGGCGTGACAGGGTCATCCCGGCGGGGGATGATCTGGTTGTTTTCGGTACAGGGCCAACCGGCCCCGTAACGTCTGAAAACACCCTATTAGTCTCTAGGCTTGTTTGCCATCACGAAGAATCCCTAAGGATTCAAATTATAAGGACTTTTGGGTATCAGTATATAATTTTTGGTCTGATTTTGACTTTATAGGATTTATTTGTATTAGCAAAAGAATTTTTGTTTGTCTTTACCACTTTATGATATTGTAACATTAAATTGCTGGTTTTATATCATATGGGTTGCAATAATTTGTTTTATGCTGATCCATGAAGCCACAAATAAGCAGAAAAGGTTCCAACTATTGGCAGCGATGCAATCTGGAGTTAGGAGCGGTCTAGGAGTTCTAAGGCAGATGAGATCGTCTGGGTTGTGGTTGAGGTAGCAGTGACAGGCACAGCTAGAGCTGGGTGTAGAGAAGCTGTGGATGTGGATGCATTTTGGGTGGTAAATGAAGCAAAGAGTTGCAAAGCAAAGCAAAAGGTGCAGCGAAGTTCAGAAGACTGGAACCAGTCTAGGCTGAGCAGAAATCTGCACCGTTAGTAAGTTGGAATGGCAGTCTGCTCTGTATATAGGAGCTCTAAGTGTGCTAGTTCCCACTCCTTGGGTGGAGGAAGGCGTCCCATTGGCCTGAGCCATAGCACATGGCACAGTGCTGGCACTACCTGCGTCCCAGAACTCTCTCGTTCTGGACGATGGCCCCTCATTCGTAGGTGCTAACTGTGGATAGGCACTCGCTTGGCTGGAGGATGCCTGGTTGTCTGTTGGTAGTCGTCTTCTGGCACCTTTCTGTCTAGAGGATGGTTCCCTGTGTGCAAGTGCGATCTGGGCAGTGCTAGCCTGGCCAGAGGTTGCCTGGAAGTCTGGTGATAAACAAGATCTAGCATTCCCCCGCCTGGAGGATGGCTCCTTGCTGTGAGAGGCAGGGTGTCCATGTCGCTGGGTGACAACAGGAAGGGTGGAGTGAACAGATGATCTGCACAGTTTTCTGTGGCTGCAGGCCTACCTTATATGTGGCAGGAAGCCAATCAGGAAGGTGGGAGACGTATCAAGGGCTGAAACCAGGAGGGTCAAGAAAACTAGGGCGGGTTGAGCCATGGTGCTGTGACATTAAGCACCACATCAGAACTCCCAGGTAGTTGGTTCAAGGCTGGGTTCTGGCAATGATACATTCAGGGCAAGAACCTTGATCCGGAACATTACTATGTTTGGATAACTGCTTAGTTTTCTTTACAGTTTTCTTAAAACTAAAACCGATCAGAGAGCAGAGCAACTATATGTATCTATTTCAACTGCATATAGAGTTCAGCTCTTTTGAGATTATATGTGGCATTACCCTCATTAATATAGGCAAACATTCACTTGTAGTTCTTTACTAATTGTTTCACAGATTAGAATCTAGGTTACTGAAAGACAACTATAGTAACTGAGGACAAATAACAATGTATTCAACAAATACTGCCTTATTCCAATTCACAAGTTGTCCATGCAAAACAATGCTCAAATATATTGACATTTTGAAATAATTTAAAAATATCTTCATTGAATAATTCTTATTCTGATTTGCAAAAAGATCTTGAAAATTATAAATGTAAATTGGTTTGGTTATATAAATCACAATGTAGTGTTTCTTTTCCCAGATTGGACACTTATTTATCTAACTACCAATAGTAGAAATTTGTGCTCTACACTCAGGTGTAAAAAAGGCAATTTCATTCTACTAAACTTGATTATGGGGTTTGAAAATTGCTTTCAGTGATATTCTAATTTCAGATTTAGTTGTTGTGGATCTTCAGACTAGTAAAACATATTTGCTAGATTATGCATGGAAAAAGGCAGGCATGCACAAACACAATTGAAACTTCATCAGTTAGAAATTTCCCCAAAGTAGTGAAACTTTGTAGTAATTATCTGCTCAGTTCTATTCAGGTCTATGCAAGCCTGATTTGTTCATACTGTTAAAAAGGGTACTAAAAATCTTGTAAAACGTTTACTGAAAATAGATTTTGCTAATAACACAACAGATTCAGCAATTTTAGTCTCCGAATCCTGTTTACTGCTCTCTCAGACCCTGTGACGCCTGAAAAGATCTTGCATATTATAACACTCCACCCAGTTGACCATCACGATTACAGCCATCATGTAATAATTAAGTGCAGATATATGCTAAGTTAGTTTTTAAAAAAAACCAAACACCTGATTTGTCCCTTTATTCTATGGATGTTATTTAGGTATTGTTGGCTTTTTTAAAATTTAAAGGTCACAATGCTTCCTAGTTTCAAGTGCCTTATTAATCATGCATGGGACAAATCATTACAAAGTCTGCCTTTTAACTAAGGCCTTGTGATCCAACTAAGTTTTAGGCATGTACTTAACTTTGGCCAGGGGGATATAAGTTTTAAATAAATAAAAAACAAAAAACCTTTCTGCACTGAATCATTTGAATAAAGGTAGTGTTACCACTTACAGTTCATAAATTTACAGATGTTCAGAATTCCCTTTGGTATTGAAGCGAGATTCTGAAAATGCAAAAATCCAAGACGGCCTGAGAGTCTAACTGGCTTCAATGGGCTGAGAGGCCACCACTCATATCTTGAGGCTAGGAAGAACAGGATGTCAGTCATAGATACAGAGAGAAGGGCTTAAGAAAAATTGAGGAGGAAACAGAAGTCAGTCTCCTTTTAGCATATGCTGCATGGTTAAATCTTGGCTGTTCTGCTGGTTCAGCAGCATTAAGTAAATTTCCTGAGTCTGGTGAGGAAAACAGCCAGAACTACAGGAGACAACCATAGGCTCAGTCAACAGCAGAAGAGTGATTTGTTTATTTATTATATTTATTTATTATTTATTTATTAATAAAATTTATATGCCGCCCCCTCCTGCTAAAAGCATCTCAGGGAGGTTAACAACATTTTAAAATACAGATTAAAATAAATAGCACCAAAATACAATTAAAACAACCTAAAATCCCCCAGTTAAAACAATTCAAACCCAAACCCTCCCTAACCCAACCCACCCGCCCCATCTCCCTCGGCAAAGGCACGGCAGAACAGCCAGGTTCTTTCTGTCACGGGGGAATGGGGAGGGAGGAAGGGAAAGACAGGGAGGGGGGGAACCGTAGACATTGTCTACGGAAAGAGGGGAGGTTGGTGGTCAAGCAGACCTCCAATGGGAGGGAGTTCCATAGCCACGGCGCAGCCACAGAAAAAGCCCTCCTCAAGGTCGTCATCAGAATAGATTTCAGTCTACTGTACTAGAGTAACCATAGTATGACAAATCTTCAGAAGGTTAAGTAGTTAATGTAATATTTTTAAAATACTCAGAAAGAGAGACAATACTCAGACTGCTTCAAATTTTACTTCTGGGTCGGAGAGTGAAGGAGCCTTGTGAGAAAGGGATGAAAGGAAGCAAGTACAACTTCTTGGGAGAGAATGAATGGAAGTAATGGGGGAAAGGGGAGAAAGAATGAACCCCTGTAAGCAGGGAACCATAAGAAGGAAACAAACTGGGAGAGAGGAAGTTGCATTGTGCAGAGGCACAGAAGAAAAGAGAGCCTACAAATAGAGAGAAATGCTTTTGTCGGTAAAACTGAATTAAGAGAACTAGAAGAGTGCATCTTTGTTATTTATTTATTTATTTTATCAAATTTCTACCGCCTCTCCTAAAACAGCTCGGGCTGGCTTACAAAACAAAACAAAAAACAAACAAATATAAAATACATCTAAAAACAATTAAAACATTAAAAAAATACTACCCTTAAAACAGGACCGGGCATCACAATAAAACAATAAATAAGGGTACGGGGAGATAAAAAACCCACTAACCCCCCTCCCCAAAGGCCTGGGCGAACAGCCAGGTTTTACAACTTCACCGGAATGTCAAAAGGCTTGGGGCCAGGCGAGCTTCCTCCGGGAGGGAGTTCCAAAGGCGCAGCCCGGCCACTGAGAATGCCCCCTCCATTGTGGAGTTAACGCAGGGGACCTCCAAGAAGGCACCCCCGGCAGACCGAAGGAGCCGCACTGGGGCGTGGAGGGCGAGGCGGTCCCTGTGGTACAAGGGGCCCAGACCGTGAAAGGCCTTATAGATCAACACCAAAACCTTGAACCTGGCTCGGCACGCTATTGGCAACAAGTGCAGAGTCCGGAGCACAGGTGTTATGTGCTCTCAACGACCCGTCCCCGAAAGGAGCCAGGCCACCGCATTCTGCACTAGCTGCAGCCTCCAATCCAGGAACAAGGGATGACCATGGGTGACTGCGTATGCAAATTGATTCATGGATGTGGAGGTGAGTGGCCTCTAAGGAAGTCTGCGTGTTTGTGCATTATTTATTTTGAGAGAAGGGTCACAGAGGGTAAAAACATACGTGCTTTGGGCCCACTTTGGCGGCAGTACATGTAACCACATGTTGCCAGATGTTGGCCCAGGATTATCTTGGGTGGTGTTGGGGCTAGCCTGGGCTGTGACCTCTAGACAACCTCTAAGGTCAAAGCCCTGGCTAAGGCTTTCCCGACCAGGTCAAAGTGGGTTAAAGTGGCCAAGCACTTCTGTGCAATTGTGGATTTCCTGGCCTGGGTCCTGCCTCATTGGCCACCACAGATGCCTGTCATGGCATAGGTGGGGCACTGGGAGACCAGCACAAGTTGGGCTGGCCACCCATGTTTTTGGTTTTTTGGTACAGCTACACCCAGGCCAGTGGGACAGCTCCACGGCCGTGGTCACGTGTGTCCGGTGCCTCCACCTGACCCAGACTGTGTCACCCGGAATTTTCCACCCTGGGGAGATCATGATGGCAGTGTGCCACCATCACATGCGTTTTTACCCATAATGAGCAAAAAATAGATTTGGGGCATGTAAGCAAGAGCAGGACTGGCCTTAGGTAGGGCCAGTAGAGCCCCTGACCCTGTGGTCAGAAGGATTCCTGCAGGGAGGCCAGTCTTGGAAGATTCAGGACCAGTGCTCCTGAGGCCCTGGACTGGTTATTTATGTGAAGCCATATCCCTGCACATGACTCTCAGCTTTCATGGTTGCTGCTTCTTACAGGACCCTGCCTCCACGTCCTTGCCTCACTTACTGGGGTGGGGGAACATTGAATGTCAATTGCTAAAAAGATTAAGCTATGAAGGGTGGGCCCACAGGGGCCCCACATTTTATTTTTGCCCTGGGCCCTGCACATTCAAAGACCAACCCTAGGCAAGAGAGTGTGTATGATTTCATGGACAGAAGCATATATTATGTTTGGTGGACAGGCGGGAAAAATGAGTGAAGGAAGAATTAAGAGGGAAAGAATATAGAGAAGCTGGAAATGGAGAGAACAAGAGAAAAATGGATGGAATGATGAAGAGGGAAGAGAGATTGGAAAATACATATGAAAGGATAAAAAAGGAAAAAGTGTGTAGCAAAAAATTAAAATAATTAATCTAAGTGAGAAATGGTAAATATGAGAAAAGAGCAGATTAAAAACAAAGATGTTTTCTAAAGAGGATACAATCAAGCATGCTATGGAGAGAGAAATGTGTATAATGGCACTTCTGGCTAAATTGCTAACTTTCCAGATCTTTCCCTGATTTGGTTAAAAATCCAAATTACTTCCCTTCTGTGGTAGCACTTAAGGGCAGTATCTGGAGTTACTCCTGATTTATACTAATTTAACTGAAATAAGGATCAGTTCAAATGTGTTTCAATGTTCGAATGCGCAGACTTTACACAATAAAAAAAAAAGAACAAGCCTAGCTTGTAGAAAAGAAGCTGTGGAAATGATAACTCAATTAAAGTGTGTTCACACATAAATCAAGACTATTGTGATCCTGTATTTCTTGGACCAAGATTTAATTTTTACTTTCTATTTTTAACTAAAATAATCACCAAAAACATACACACTTTTAGACAATGTAATAAACCAATCTTAGCAATAGACAACAGATAACAATTATCCTAATGACACAGAATACCAAGACTCATTGGAAATCAATGGGGCTTACACTCTTAAGCCATGTAGCAATTTAGATAATTTTACACGTAATTTAAAATTCAGATTTATGGAAAAATTATAATGCAGGCAAAACAATGTAGGCAACAGAACAATTTAGGATTTCAAACAGAAGCTAGTTTTAATGAAAAAGTGTAATTAAATCTTTCTATATACTATTAAAGACGTTTTTTCGTAGTCACAAGAAAAGCAAGCATTCCATCCTCTATAACTAGAAACAAAGTATTTACATTTTTCTGTCAGAATCCAATCCCATTATCTGCTGCATCACTTCAGAACAATAGCAATACAACCCTGTCTCTTAAAATTGTTAAATCCCAGTAGGATCCTTTCAACTGTTAAACAGCTTTTCTAGCTCAGATATCCATTAACTCTTCACTGAACAGATTAACTTTGAACTTTAGCTGTTCAAAATATACCTTTAACAATGAGTTTATTCCAAAATATGTAAGCAAATCTAGCAGGAAAGTTTTAATTCTATTTAAGATTAAACTGTTCCTCATTCAGAGGACTTGTAAATACACATTTGTATTTTAAAGGCTCGTACATACTTTACACCCAGACCACCAGAAACTAATTCAGGTGAAAATTAGTCATCAAAAAAGCAAGAGAATCGGGTGGCGGAGAACAGCAGAGAAAACCACTTAGACCATAGCACCGAATGGGAGAAAATTGCTTCACATAGTCTGTTCCTGCTGATGCTCCCAGTTCTGGCACTACTGGTATCACCAGAAGGGACACCCCCCCTAGCCCTAAGCGGGGGGGTGAGTTTGTGACTGCCCTCCCCCAAACAGGGTGCCGGGCTGGGAGGGGGCAGGGGTTCCCTTTGCCCTCCCCCGCCTGCCTATTGAGCAACGGCACCGGGGGACCGATGGGGGGGGAGAGGAGGGGCACCTGGGGAAGGGGCATAGACGGGTATATTTACCTGTGCTGGCCAGGTCCTCCTCTCTGCAATCCTGGCGGTCGCTCGCAGAGGCTTTCCACATGGAATTGTGTGGAGTTACAGGGTCATCATGGCACCCACCAAGGCTGCGAAGGGGGGCAAGGGTGCCCAGACTGGCCGGGCCGCTATGGCCCAGACTCGAGGATGCACCCAGGCCTCATCCCCCTTGGGGGAGGGGGAGTGTCCCCAGGTAGGTGTTCCTGCCACCGCGGGGGCAGAAAAGGGCCCAGAGCAGCTAGACAGCGCGCCCCGGTACTCCACGCAAGATGTCACGCAGATGATCGCCATTGCGCTTCAGACGGTGCAGGCTCAGAATGCAGGGCAATTGGTGCAAGCTCGGAACGCAGGCCAATCGGCGGGGGCCACTCCTCCCCCAAAGCGACGATGGAATAGGAAGGGAACCCAGCTGCTGGAAGGCGGAGCAGGAGGTCCGGAGGCAGTAGGAGGGACCCAAGCAGCACAGCGGTCAATGGGAATGGCGGCGGTGCCCAGTTTCCAAGGTGAGGGGCCCACAGAGCCCACAGTCATCAGCACTGTGGAGCCCGGGGGCCCAGGTGGATCGGTGGGGCTCGAGGGCCACATGCAGGGTTATAATCCAAACATGGCAGGGGCACAAGCAGTAGCAGGTACCGGGGGGGGGCGGCCCTGGGGTTCTGGCACAGGTTGTTAATGCAAACACCACACCTAGGCCGCAGCTCGTTAATGCAAACGTTGCACCCGGACCCGCGGTAGTGGGTCCGGGCACGGGTGCGGCAGCAGCACCCATTGCTCAGGTTGGGGGACAGGTTCCTCAGTGGTAATGGGAGAAAGCGGCCGTGTAGGCGTTAGATGCCAATGCGGCCGTCCCTGTGTGGGGCACAACTGCAGTTTGTGCCAAGGCGCAGGCTACTTATGGGCATCCTGGTTTTACCCCGGGTTTGCACGCCTATGCCATCCCCATCTCATTGCCCGGCGACCACTTGTCCGTAACCACCAAGGAGAAAATATGGAAAGGTGAGTTTCTCGATATCTTTATGTTATTGCATGGGGAGGAGCCGGGTGATGGGAGCATGGAAGCGGAAAAAGGGGGAAAGGGCAAGCGCAAGAAACCATTTGTACCTAGGACATGGGAAAACTGGTCCGCTTGCTTTTTTATTTACATGGGGATGGTGGCTTACAAATTCCCAAATAGGGCGTGGCAGTTAATTCAGTATGCCGTAATTATCCAGAAGGCCTATACTGATTTTGGGGGGCTAGCCTGGCTGGAATACGACGAGATGTTTCGTTGTAGGGCAGCATCTAACCCACACACCCGCTGGGACATTACTGAATATAATTTGCATTCCCAAATTATGGCCCCCCACCGCCCAGTGGCTGGCATCCGCACAGGGAGCGGTGTAGTGGTCCCGGGGCCTTCAAGGGCATCGTCTGGGAGGCAGGTATGCTGGGCATACAACGCAAAGGGTGTTTTCATTCATGATGCAAATACTCTCATTTCTGTTCCAGCTGTGGAGGCGGTCACTCCGTCTTGTCCTGCCGCAAAGGGCGCCCTGAATCAGGAAAGCAAAGGTTTGCTAGCGGAGGCGCAAGGCAGGAACGGCTTGGGGGTGGTGGGGCACACCAAGCTGGATCTGGCACATACACCAATAAAGTTTGAGGTTCTCCGCACAATGCTGCAGCATTATCCGAATAGGGTAGATGCTGAGTATTTGTGGCGGGGGTTCTCAGAGGGTTTTGAGATCCCGTACAAAGGCCCGCGGGTGGATATGATCACTAGGAACCTTAAGTCTGTGCGGGGGATGGAAGAGGTAGTGGGGAGGAAAATACATAGGGAGGTTGAGGCGGGGAGGGCAGCAGGTCCATATAAGTCCCTGCCTTTCTCTCCCTTTCGTTGCTCCCCACTGGGGATAGTGCCAAAAACAGAACCCAGCGAGTTCCGTTTAATACACCACCTGTCCTACCCCAAGGGCAGCTCGGTCAATGATGGGATTGATCCCAATTTGTGCTCGGTACAATACACATCGTTCGATGCAGCAGTGCGCACAGTGAGGGCATGCGGCAAGGGGGCACTAATGGGGAAATGAGACATAAAGTCAGCCTTCCGCCTCCTGCCGGTATCCCCAAGGGATTTCAACCTCTTGGGTTTTTCATTTAACGGACAATTTTTCTATGATAAAGCCATGCCCATGGGCTGTGCCATTTCCTGCGCTGCATTCGAGCGTTTCAGCACTATGCTGGTGGGCAGCTAAGGCCCGCACTGGCTTAGCGTCCATATCACACTATCTCGATGACTATCTCTTCTAAGGACGGATGGGTACCCAAGAATGCGCCCAGTTAATGGGTGTGTTTGCTACAATTGCGGAAGAATTGGGTGTCCCACTGGCCGAGAACAAAACCGAGGGTCCCGCAACACACATCTCCTTTTTAGGGATAATTATTGACACGGTGTCTTTCACATCTTGTCTCCCACTAGACAAACTGGCCACATTGCAGGGACTGATTACAGACACTATGGCTGCCAAGAAGGTGACGCTGAGGGCACTTCAGACTTTACTGGGTCACCTCAACTTTGCATGTAGGGTTGTAGCCCCGGGTTGGGCGTTTTGTGCACGGCTCGGCAGAGCAACCGTAGGGTTGTTAGCTCCCCACCATCGCATACGCATCACTAAGGGGATCAGGGAGGACCTCCGGGTATGGCTGACATTCCTTCAGAACTACAATGGGATCTCCTTGTGGCGGGAGGTACGGCTACTTGAAGCCGACATACAGGTGGTATCTGACGCCACCGGGGGGATTGGCTTTGGAGTGTTCTTTCAGGGAAGCTGGTGCACCCAACGCTGGCCGCTGGACTGGGTGGCCAGCGACATTGTAAGGGACATAACATTTCTAGAGTTCTTCCCACTCCTGGTAGCGTTGGAACTCTGGGGCCATCGCTTCCGGGTCTCTCATATATGCTTCTGGTCTGATAACCAGGCGGTGGTGCAAGTGATCAACTGCCAGTCCAGTAAGTCCAGCAGGATGATGGTCCTGGTCCGCTGGTTTGTACTGAAGTGCCTCTCCATCAATATGTATTTTTCAGCCAAATATGTACCCAGTGTTCACAATGGCATTGCTGATTCCCTATCTCGCTTTCAGATGGAGCGATTCCGTTCCCTGGCACCCGGCGCCAACATCACCCCAGAAGCGATGCCGGAGGCTTTGTGGAAGCTTGGGAATGAAGGATAGACGAGGGCGTTAGAGCCGCTGTGTCGGACTCTACGTGGCGAGCCTATGTGTCCGCGCTTCAGGAATTCCGCAGCTTCCTCTCAGCCCACGGGTTGCAGGAATCTTGGCCCATCCCAACCTGTCAAGTGGAGTGGTTTGCGGCACACTTGAGTAGCTGTGGGTTGGCGCCTCACACCATTCGGTGTCGTTTGGCGGCTATTGCCTTTTTCACCAAGGCTCAGGGGACTGCCGACCCGTGTGCGAGCTATCGCCTTCGTAGGGCTGTCGACGGGTGGGCCAGGGAGCGGGGCCAACGGAGGGATACTCGCCAACCAGTTTCTGTTGACACCCTGGCTCATTTGTCAGCATCACTGCCCCCCATTTGCTCTTCCCCATATGAGGGGTTACTTTTCAGAGCTGCCCTCTCAATAGCCTTTTTCGAGGCATTGCGCATTAGCGAGCTGGTGCCCTCATCACAGGGCGATCGGAGGGGGGTGGCCCTCGACATCAGAGATGTAACGTGTGCCCCCGAAGCTATCATTATCACAATTCGCCATTCTAAGACCGACCAAGGGCGGAAGGGCCATCACTTGACGCTGCACCGAGCCACGCTAGGGCTGGTGTGCCCAGTGGCGATGATGGCGGAATATTTGCAGGTGCGTCCACCGTTAGAGGGCACTCTCTTCATTCATTCTGGGGGAGCTAGATTGACAAAATTTCAATTTCAGGCTGTTTTTAAAAAAGGATTGGCAGCACTAGGAATGTCGCCTGCTGATTACGGGTCACACTCTTTCAGGATCGGAGCAGCGTCCACGGCAGCAGCAGGGGGCTTGGCATCAGAGCAGATCATGGCCATAGGCCGGTGGTGGTCTGGGGCTTATTGTGCCTATGTGAGGCCTTTCGGCCCCCCCGCAGTTGCCCCGGCATTGTTATAATATTCCTGTTGTCTTGCTTATCTGCAGGCGCTGACCGGTTGCCAAGTGTGTGGATCTGCGGGCATAGCATTGTGCAGTGGGCCGGACACTATGCGGCAAACTCTGGATTTGGTACCCAACTCAGTTGTGGGCTGAACGCTCGCATCTATTGGATTGGGTGCAGCGGTTTGCGCTGGGAACAGCTGGTCCCGTTGCTTCTCAGAAGGGCCAATCTATTTGGGCCGCCCACCATCCTGATCATCCATCTAGAAGAAAATGACCTAGGCTTGCGCAGCGCATGGGAACTCATGGGCGCAATGAAGGTTGACATCTCTGGCTTGGCAGCGCGTTGGCCACGAACAGTCATTTGGTGGTCCGATTTGCTTGTCTGCAGGGTTTCGTGGTATGCTAACGCGCCAGGCAAGATCGAGCGCGCCAAACGCAAAATCAACAGGGTCATGTGGGTGTTCGTAAGGCGCCTGGGGGGCACAGTGGTGCATCACAAAAGAACTGTGAGCCACCATCCTGACCTCTTCCTACGCGATGGCGTACATTTATCAGCACAGGGGAACACTTTCTGGCTGGAAGACTAGCGGGAGGCCTTACATGTGCATTTTGGGGTACCTGTGGGGGGGAAAGGGGTGGAGTAGCGTTGCCTTCCCCCTTTTCATGGCGGTTAGTGGGGTAGGAACCATGCTGTGGTAAGGTTCCCTATGAGCTATGGGGTCGCGCTTGTACCCATTACCACTTGGGGAGCGGGGGGGTCTGAAGGCTGGGGCCCCAGCCCAGGCTCGGAATGGCTGGTTTGGGGCAGATAACCCGGCTTGACCCAAGGGGAGGGTGAATTCGAAGGGTCGATTCACCCGAGCAGGGAGGGTGAGATTTAGCTCAACCCCCCTTGGGCCTGTTTTTTGTAGCATGGCTCCTCCCCGCTATTATTCACACAAGTTGTTAATATGGTTGTATTGCTCATACGTGTATGTTATGTTTTAATAAATTTGCAGCCAAGGCCTTTTAACCCCAGAGCATGTCTCTGTCTGTTCATGTGGGTGGTGCGGGCACAAAAGCAGCTGCCCTCACAACTTCTACCACTAGTACCAGAGTATCACTCTCTCTTCGACACGTTGGTTAGACGTACGCTAACCCACTGCAGTTCAGAGCATTCCTCTGCTCAGCAAGAAGCCTGCACTGATGAATAGCATTTAAATAAAACGTTGTGGTGTGGGATTTTATTCTCCCATGGAATTTGAAGAACCTACATGGAATATGAACTTATACCAGTTATAACCATTTACTACAGTCAAAGGTAGTTCCTATTTTCCATTTATCTTTAAAGAGAAACAGATGCAAACAAGGTAAACATATTTTCTCTAACCAGACCAATCAACAATTAGATATACTGCTTATTGTGGCAAACAGTAATTAGCTTAGAAGAACAGAAAAATGAAAGAAGCAGGAGTCGTGCTACATTGGATACCAAGTAAATCTAGGCAACACAAGCCTAATTATGTATGTATTTAACTTTTACCTCTGAATGATATTTCTGCATCTTTGGTACATCACACTAGAACTCTGGCAACAGTTACTCATCATGATTCCTAAGCCTTCCTTGTCTCTCCCAACTACCTAAATGAAGCTTCTGTACATGAAGAGCATTTCGCTTATTGGAAGGTAGCAAATGTAATGCCAATTTTTTTAAAAGGCTCCAGAGGCAACCCTGGAAACTACAGACTGGTGAGCTTGACACTGGTGCCGTGAAAATGGTGGAGATTTTTGTGAAGAACAGAATTATTGGGCATATTGATAACCATGACATAATGGGGAAGAACCAACATGTTTTTGCAAATGAAATCATACCTCATTATTGGAATTTTCTGAGGATGTGAACAAGCATGTGGATAAGGATGAGCTAGCTGATATACGGTATCTAGATTTTCAGAAAGCATTTGATCAGGTTTCTTGCAAGAGACTCTTGAGGAAACTAAGCAGTCATGGGATGGGAGGCAATGTCCTGTTGTGAATCAATAAGTGGTTTATGGATAGGAAAGAAAGGGTAGGACTAAATGGCTAGTCAAAATGGAGGGAAGTAAACAATGTGATGCCCACTGGGAACAGTGTTATTTAATATATTCATTAATGACTTGGAAAAAGAGAGTAAAAAGTGAGGTGATCAAATTTAAAATTGATACAAAGTTATTCAAGGCAGTTACGACAAAGACAGACTAGCGAATTATGTCAGGATGTTGTAAGACTCGGAGATTGGGCAACTAAATGACAGATGAAATTCATTGTGGAAAGGAGCAAAGTGATGAACGTAGGGAATAGGAATCCAGTTCAAATATTCCAATTCAATGGTGTTGCGGTCCCCAAAGACATTAGTCTTGGGGGACTTCAATATCCATGCAGATGCTGATCTTAGGGGTGCGGAGCATGAGTTCATGGCCACCATGGCAACCACGGGCCTGTCCCAGATGGTCAGTGGCCTGACACATCAGGGGGGACATACCTTAGACCTTGAGCCCAGGAGGTGGAGGAGATGTAAAACATTTTTATTTGAAAAAACATTTGGCAGATGGGGATAGGGGTTGGTTGGAGGCTTTGGGGGAGGTTAAGGGCTAGGGGTGGGGGGCTGGGGTGAGAAGGGGAGTTTTTATTGTATGATTTTTATTGCTTTATTGTCATTATTGTTTTATTTTTATGGACTGTAAGCCACCCTGAGCCACTGTTGGAAGGGTAGCGTATAAATTAAAATAAATAAATAAATAGACAGATAAATCATAAACCCCCACACATACAATGGCAGGTGGGGGTAGAAGAGTTGTGAGTTGGGGGATTTTGCTAGGTTTTATTTGGTATTTTAATATTTGGTTTTATTTTGTAAACGTTTGAATGTTTTTACGTATTGTAACCTGCGCCCTGGGCCTTAATGGGAAAGGTGGGAGAAAGACATGAATAAACTCAATAGAGGTAGCTGGCTAGGCTGTCTTTTGGGACTCACCCAGTACAGGAGCTGGGCACACAAACACGGGGGAGCCGGTCAGCACGACCCAGCTCAGAGCTGAGATGCTGGCCACAGGAGCGGCCGCCCAGCCCTGCCCGCCTTACTCCCCAGACGTGCTGAGAGGCCCCTCCCCAGCTGTGATGTGGCCATGCATGACGGGACCCCCCAGCCTTGCTCAGAGTGTGGCAGGGTAAGCGTGCCCTGCCACACGGACTGCCCTACCTTGGCCAGCCTTACACCCCCTAAGGCTGCCCCATTACATGTCCTCAGGATTTCCCTGAGGATGTATTGCAGAGCAACCAGCTGCCTGCCACCCCCACCCCCATAGGGTGGGGGCAAACATGAGCCACTGCGTTGTGTGGCTCATTTGCACAGAGAGGAGTAAGGCTGCTCATGACTCCATAGCCCATCACATGTGGCTGCACCCTAAGTGAAGTTGAGTGAAAATGGACATGTATGATGAGAGGTGTGGCAGCACCTGGAATTTATATCAACTATTACTACAGTTTGAATGGTGTTTCTCTGTATCATTGATGCCAGAAAAGCTTCTGACCAATATGTTCATAAGGTGAACCAAAGCTGAAGAAAGCATTTGGAAAGGAACATTTAAGCAGTTTAATAGATTATTTGAGAATGCAGAGTAAAATTAGTTTTTTAGATCCTCTCCAGTTAAGCCAATATTGTGATGTACTTGAATGAGAGATGTTGCAACAAAACCACTTTCTCTACAGGAGCAGACACCTTCACTTTCAAATCTCTGTTTAAAAATGTAGGCCCTATAAAATGAACCCTGAGTGCCACAGTTCCTTGAATTAGAGCCCTTGGCCCACCTTATTAGGTGGCCACCAGGGACGTTTGTCGCGCTCCATCAGAGTAATGGAGCTAGTTGTGGGGGGTGGAAGACTGCACTCTGTCCCCTCCAGGGCGCTGGCAGCGCCGCTGGAGGGGGAGTGCTGGAGTGCGCACGTCGGGCCGCGGCAAGGATACCTCGGCGGCCCGGTTGTATTTTGCCCAGCAACGGGGCCGGCCAATGGTGTGTGGGCGTGGAGGCCTCGCCTCTTGCGGGAAGCCTTCCTGCCCATTATCTCGCTCGGCGGCATTCGGAGCGCCGCAGCAATCTGGCAAGCTGGCTCTGCTTCAGGTGCTAGACTGGAGGGGGGGCACAAGAGGGGTGTGGGTTCTCTGGCCCACTGGAGCGTCCCTTCATAGGGTTCTGTAGGCTATAGGTGATAGTGGGGCAGGTGCATCAGGAGCCTCTGGAGCAGCGGGGGTTTCTCAGGGTGGAAGGGCGGGCCTTGTTGGGCTCACTGCAAGGGCTGCCACAGGTTTCCAGATACAGGGGGCTGATGTGGCAGCAATAACAAAGGGGGGCAGCAGAGTGGGGGACTGAGGACTTCCTAGGGCAGAGGGACAGCCCCCCCCGTGTGGGGGTGAATTGATGTGGGGGTCTCTTTCAAGCTCCCTTGGGGGAAGCAGCGCAACCTCAGCAGGCCCTAGCCTGAGTTCAAAGGCCCATAGGGGCAGCAGAGGGCCTAGCCCGAGAGTTCAAAGACCCAGAGGGGCAGCAGAGGGGTGCCTCAAGGCTTCTCTGGCAGGATGGGCAGTACAAAGGCCAAGAAGACCAAGAAGAATACAACACAGATGGAGGGGACACAGCAGAATGTGTTTCAAGTAAATGAGGAAGAGCATGTGTTGGGTCAGGGGAGGGCCGGGGCACTTCAGGAGGGGGTATCTGCCCCACTGGTGCTTGGGGCCATGCAGGATCAGCTGGCGGGTTGCGAGGCCCTCATGAGGGGCATGGCAACTGGGCCGGCTGGCACACTGGGTTTCCCCGTAGGAGTGGGAAGGGGCTCTGGACCACAGGGCCTGGGAGGATGGCCATGCGGGGGTGACAGCAGAGGGCAGCCCCTTTGGGCAGCGATGGGAGTTACACCGCAGGGCGGTTTGGCTTCAGGGTTAGTTGGGGGTCCGTTGTGGGCAGTAGGGGGGGACATGTCCCCCCCCACAGATGCAAGCTCCTGCGGGATACAGTGGAGGGTCTTCTCAGGGGGGCTTGAGTACAGGCAACCAGATGGGACCCCCATGGTTCGGGGGGGGAGGAGTCCCCTCAGCAATGAGTGTCGGGTCCCTTGCTCAGGTTACCATGGGGCAGGTAGGATTCCAGCCCCAGTTGGTGGGTGGCGTCACCCAGCGGGGGGGGGGGTTCGTATCAGGGGCCTGATACGCCGGCAGGTGGAGGGGGGGTTCAGCCTGGTTCCCAGCCTCCCCAAGATTTTGGGGGGTATGGGAGTCGGGCTGGCCACCTCTCTGTTTTTCAGTTGCCAAGGGGCGGGGCACCTCAGAGTGCCTTCCCTCCTGTGTTTGGGATGAGTCAGCCTCTGGCCCAGGGGCAGTCGTGGGGTATCCTGGTGGCTGGTGGGTTCCCAGCAGGGTGATTTTTTCCTCAATGGGGGCAGGGAGGAGGGCAGAGCAGTCAGTTACAATCGACGCCTGCTCCCTCGCTGCAGGGAGGCGAGGTTACCCCGCCTAAATGGCGGGGGAGGCGAGCTGCCGGTCCTCCGGTCAGATATAGGGGGATTCCCCACCGCCCCAGAGGGCCAGGAGAAGTGACCAGGCCATGAACGAACCTCGGGAGTCTTCAGTTGGGACAACCCCTCTGTTGCTGTCAGCTGGCAGTGGGGGGGGTGGCTCTCCCTTCTATCAATAGGTTAGATCAACAGGAGGCAGGAGGTTCAGGGGAGGACCTGGCGGTGCCAGGAGTGCATGAAACATTGGAAAGAATAGAATCTTTGGAGAGGGGACTTCAGGCCATGGTGCAGATGTACCATCCACCGCTGGTAACTCCGAGCACATCGCAGACAGGTATGTGGTCATGGGGGGGTGGGGTCAGTGGGGTCCCGGTTCTGCCCACTGTGGGGATAGTGGCAGGGGGCCCTGTTGTGGGGCCTTGGACTCCAGGTATGGGGGGGCCAAACCCAGGTTGGGGGGTTGGGAGTCACCAGAACCTCGGCGGCTCCATCAGTCGGGGAAGCAACCGGTAAAGGTGGAAGGAGTGTGCTGGAGTTCCCCCGGCTCTGGTGGAATGGGGGGTGGGTTCCAGCCCCGGGTCAGCAGGTTCTCCCTTCAGCAGTGAGTGGTAGCGAAGGGCCAGCAGCAGGTGCTTACGGGAGTCAGGCCTTGCAGGTGTGGGCTCGGTCCCAGGCGGAGTTGACTGGGGATGTCCAGTGGGTTCGGCCGCCACCCCCACTTGGGGGAGGATATGGTGATGTATCCACCCCATTGGGCGCTCATTTGTCACAGACAGCGAGGAAAAAAATATGGAAAGGGGAGTACTTGGATATTTTTTCCCTGTTGTTCACTGACCTCTTGCCGGACCCGTCAGAGAAAGATAGCGAGAAAGATAAGGAGCGATTTAAGCGGCCAAAGGTGGATCGCAATTGGGCCAACTGGACACTGGCGTTTGCAGTGTACCAAGGGGTCATTGCGCAGGCCTACCCAGATAGGGCATACGCTATGATGAAATATGCATACATCATTCAGCATGCTTATGACACGGGCCCCTCTGGGGCCTGGCTTAGGTACGATGAGGCGTTCAGGCATAGGGCTGCTGATACACCTGGGCTTCAGTGGGATGTGCATGTGATCGACTTGTGGCTTGATAGCATGATGGGTATGGCTAGTGGGCCTGGGACTGACATAGGGCATATGTTAACAAAAAGGGGCGTGGCACCATCCAATGATCCCTTTCGGAGAGAGGGCGGGAAGGCCCAAGCCTCAATGTCAGCAGTGTGCTGGGAGTTTGCCCGCAACGGGAGGTGTGGGCGAACCTTGTGCAGATACAGGCATGCATGCGAGGTCTGCGGAGGAAATCATGCCACCACAGCCTGTGCGAGGGGACGATAGAGTGGGAAATAAGCCACGTGCTGGCTTCCCCCCTCAGGGTAAAGGGAGTCAGGCAGGCAGGCGGGCAATGTACCAAAGGCCTCCAACCCCAGTTAGGGTGGAAAGACTGGAGAGAGCACTACAGGGTCACCCGAATAGAGCGGAGGTGATGTATTTATGGATTATGGATTTAGGATACCAGCAGGGAGGGTTGAGTCAGGTAATATCCCCTGTAATTTGAAGTCCATAGTGGGTATGGCGCATATCCTCAGGGAGAAAGTGGGTAAAGAGGTGAAGGAAGGTAGGCTAATGGGCACCTTTGTTTCCCCTCCGTTTGTGAACTTCATAGTTTCCCCGTTGGACCTCATTCCCAAAAAGGTAGCCGGTGAATTCAGAATGATTCACCACCTGTCCTACCCACCTGAAAGGTCAGTGAACGATGCGATACCGGGTGACCTAACATCAGTACAATATGTCCCCTTTGATGATGCTGAGCGAGCGGTGAAGGGAGCTGGTCAGGGAGCACTTCTTGGGAAGTGCGACATTAAATCTGCTTTCTGGTTGCTCCCCGTTCACCCCGACAGCTTTCATCTTCTGGGTTTCCATGTGGATGGTCAGTTTTATTTTGACCGTTGTTGCCAGGAATTTAGAGTTAGTAGGTTCAGGCTTCTGAGGCCTGGATCATGGCTTGCATATTTACATACTTATATTTGATATTTTACTTATTTT
>QEPC01000136.1:2184932-2209498 GCA_003113815.1 Sphenodon punctatus | reverse complement strand
CATTGGATGCAAGATAAAGAAGTTGTAGCCATGAATGTGTATGGAGCTTTTCTTAAAATCACAACATTCAATTGCTTCTGAAATTGGTTTCCTTTATCTAATTGTTTCGAATTTTAGTACATGTAGTGCCCCCCATCGGGGGTACAATCTGCATCGGGGGTACAAAATGTTATAGTGGGAAATATGTTTTTTAGTTTTTTCCCTTTATTTCAAAAAACAAATGTTATTTTCAGTTCCCGATTGAACCAAAACTAAAGACCGAGCCCAGCCAGCCCGACTGAACCGAATACCGAATCCGAACTCAAAGTTCGACCCAAACCACAGAGCGGCCGAACATCCGAATCTGGCTCTGTTCACACATCCCTATTTTCGGCAAGCTTAGACGGGAATTGAGGCCGCATTACATTAGACTGACGCGAGACATGAAGGATGACTTGCCAACATGGGCTGAATTTTTGGAGGAATATAACGGGGCGAGTTTTTGGAGAGAAGACCTCTTGCTGGAACACCGGACACACACCCCCCCACAGGCGCTGTGGAGCCTTGGATCTTAAAACTGTACATGATTATCCAGGGATCTCTGGCAGTGCGGACGCGGGCTGCCCATCAGAGGGCGTTCGAGGATTTCCAGTGGTTTAGGTTGCAGCAAGGTTGGGCATTGCAGTTCCTTATCCCTGAAGGGCAGATGTTACAATTTGCCATGGTCCTTAGGAAGGCGGGCTCCGCGATGGGGACCATCGTGGGGAAACTTGCGGCGCTGGGATTTGTCAGTCGCCTGGCTGGGCACCCCCCGCTGGATCAGGGCTTCTTTGCCCACAGAATGTTGCAAGTTTGGGCTAGGGAAACCCCGAGGGAGTCAGACACCAGGAAGCCTATCACTCCCTCACTGTTGGTACGGTTATGTTCCGCCCTTCTGGCCATTTGTTTTAACGGGTTTGAGGCAGCTTTGTTTGGAACTTTATTTAAACTGGCATTTTGGGGGGCATTCCATATTAGTGAGTTGGTGGCGGAGTCGGCAAGGGATACCACTAATATGGTCCTCTCCACTGATGATGTGCAGGTGAGGGGAAGCATGATTTGGGTGTGGCTGAGGCGGTCAAAACCAATCAGCTGGGCAGAGGGCGAGTGGTTCGCCTGAATCCGGCAGGGGCACCGGAACTTTGCCCAGTAAGGGCATATCAGGAATATATGGGGGTTCGACCTCCAGTGGGAGGGCCGCTGTTTCAGCATGGGAATGGTAGTTTAGTGACTAGACAGCAATTCATGGAAGTGCTGTGTAGAGCATTGGGGTACTTAGGATTACCACCATTAGATTATGGGTCTCATTCATTTAGGATCGGTGCGGCTTCCTTTGCGGCACAGGTAGGTTGTTCGGAACAACAAATTAGAGAGGTAGGGCAGTGAAAGTCCTGGGCTTACAAGTCATACGTGCGCAGTTTCTCAGAATAAAATGTTTGATGTTGTTATGCACCCAGGTCCTGGGCGGCACCCCCGTAGAAGTTCCATTTGGATTATCGGCCACAGCCTTGTACGATGGGCGGGGAAGGCAGCCGCGCAGTCCTCTTGGGGAAGCCAGCTGGGGATGTCTGCGCGAGCAGTAATACGATGGATGGGATGCAGCGGAATGCGGTGGCACCAGCTGCTCCCCACCTGCAGGGTCAACATGCAAGGGACTACATCAGACGTGGTGGTAATCCACCTGGGTGAAAACGATTTAACAGAAAGCAAGGGTTTAGGTTTGATAGTTAACGTTAAATTGGATATTATGGAGCTGGAGAGGATCTTCCCTGGGGTGGTGGTAATGGGGACTGACTGGGTGGCGCGCTTGCACTGGGACAAGGCTATCCACCCAAGGAAGGTGGACAGAGCCCGTCGGAAGGTCAACAGGGAGATTGGGAGGTGGATCATCCTTCGGGGTGGGTTCAGAGTGTCCCATGTGGGGTTCATGCACAGAACCCCATAGAACTTTCAAGATGACGGGGTTCACTTATTGCAGGCAGGGAATGACTGTTATTTGGCAACGTTGAAGGCCAAGTTAATAGAGGTTTTGGGTTAAAAGGGATTGAGCAGGGTGGGGGCTGGGCCTGTCCACGGAAAACTGTGGTGGTCCCTTTGTGTCAGGGGTCCAGTGCTGTAGTAAGTTGTTAAGAATAAGTAGTGAAAGAGGCATCTCCCTAAGAGATGTGGGGGGAACACCTGGGGCATAGGCTGGGCGCGGCCAGCAACAGGGTTAACCTCCCAAGGTGAGTTACTGGCAAAGGCGGGAAGGGATACGAGCGGTCCCCAAGTTGGCGGTAACTTAAATCCTTGGCTCGGGTCTGGAAGGATTTCGTTCCCTCTGGAGGCGGCTGTTAGCCAACACTAGAGGGGAGACGTTTGAGTTAGGTATTAAAGGGGGGTTATGGAGGGTACATCCAAGCCTCCCCTTTGTTGGGGTTGTTACGTACCCAATTATAGAAGTTGGAACTGGACCTGAATTGCCTGAGGGCAATTACCCCCACCATGCCTAATTCCAATTTGAATAAAGAGTGCGGCCTTTCAAACCCAACGTGGTTGTCCTTGTTTCATTTCGGATGTGCCAACAATTATTTTATGTAATAGTATTCTGAAACAAGATAACACTGGAAACAAGCTAGAAAAAGTATGGAACAATCTTTCAAACCATTTTTCTCCAGATACATTTCAAATAGACATTAAAAGTGGCTCATAGATTGAGTGGTGTTCCAAAATTAATTTGTTACATGACAACACAAGATATACAAATAGTGCATATAATCTTTACTGTCTGTCTTCCTACAGTGCAGGAGAATAACCATGATCCAAAGGTTGGGAGTATTAAGGCTCTCAACATGGAGGGGTGGAGGGGATGTTCGTCTGTGTGTGTCTTCTGATATAATTAGTTTCAGATTACAGAATTATACCACCTACACTATGACATCCTTGTGCCTACCAAGAAAGAGTAAATAATATCTCTAGCACAGGAACATCTACCAATTGGAATTCCATACTTCAAGAAACTAAACTCTAACAAAGGGTAAAAGCAGATGTAACAGCGACCTTCTGTGGTCTGCTTTGGACCAGAACTCAGCTGCACATCTGTGCAAGTACCGTCAGATGTTGGTCCAGGATTGCCCTAGTCCGTGTCAGCAGGTAGCCGGGGCTCTGGCCTCAGAAAACCTACGCGGTCACAACCTGGGCTAAGGCCCGACCAATCAGACCAAAGGGGCCACAGTGGGCGATCACGTCTCTTTGCTGGGTGCCCTTCCCTGCCGTGGGCATGTCTGTTTGGTACCCTGACCCAGTCCGGACCATGTCTGCCATGGCTTCCCAGGTCGGGCCTATGCAGCACTGTCCTCACTTCTGTTTTTACCCATAATCACTTTATTGTTCGTATTTTGTCTGCCTTCTCTCTCTACCTGTTGCTCTCTCCATTCTATAAACTTGTTGGGTGCTCTTTGTATTCAGAGAAGAACTAAATGAACAATTCAAAAAGGGATTGCAGAGGGATGTCCATAATACCATTACTTTATTGATTAGCACCTCTTATTTTTTAATTCACAAAATATTTATTACTACGACCATGCAATTTTTTTCCCAATGCTTTTTTAGGGTCTGATCCAGTCCCAATGAAATTATTTAAATCATTAAATTCAGCTGGCATTCATCCAGGCCCTTATTAGCTTGTTTTACTTCTTTCTTTGCTTTGTTCACTTCCCACTCAGTTCTCTGCCCTGAAGTTTATGTGGCACTACTTGCATTTCTTGTAGTTCTCTGGACAGCGGGATTTCACTCCACTGCCAACACAGAGCAGGAGCAGAACATCGTGACTGGGAAAGCCAAACAGGAAGATAATATGAAAAGTGAAAATTCTCAAGAGACCTGTTTTTAAAAAATCTGACATATTCCAAACAGTCCTCAAGAGTCATGAGACCAGAGACCTTGGTTTAACAGAAGCTCCAAAAAAAATATACCTCTTAAAATAAACTTGTTAAAATAAACTATTCATGTAGTATCAGAACTATACTAAAATAAATCACTGTCATAAAGTTAAAAACGCCTACATTTTCTGGACTGTGACGAGTTATCCCTTTTATGCCAATTAATAAGTTTTAGTAGCGCTAAGCTTCTCCGTTGAAAGTCTTTGAAAATGTACAGTTCATATTTCAGTTCAGATCAGTATTGCTTTCCTATTTTCTATTGTTAATATTTTGTATCTTAAGCAATGACCTATGATCACGCTGTTAATAAATTTATGGATTATGGTATAGCTCTCCTCTAAAGCCCTCTTAACTTCTTTTTGTGAAGAAAACTATATTTAAATATTTTGTTTAGATTATAGAAAGTAACATCTTTGCTACAGCTCTTGTCTTATGGAGTGGCGGCCCTACTCTATAGTTAAGGCCTGCATGCAAATTTCTGTTTAAAGCATCAACATTCGATTGCTTATAAAATTTGAAGTTTTTATTGTATTTGTCTGATATTTGGCAGAGAGGATCACTTGGGTGTGGGGCACAATCTATCCAAATATCATGCACATTGGACAAGAAACAAAAATGTTATAGTGATTTGAAAACCAGAGTAAAATGTGCATTAACATCTGGGTTTCTGATGCTTTTTTTTACTGGGTCCAATGTGCAGTTTCCACACATTTGGAAGACATGTAGTGCTGTTAGAGAATTCAGGGGTACATTCTTGCATATTCCTTTATTTTAATTTTCAAAATCTGTTTCGTAGTTTAAAAGTTTAAATTTGTTAATCTCTCATATTAGACTATGAGAGGCGTCAGAACATAATGCGGCTGCCAAAGAGAGGGAGTGGGACCCGTGGGGTGAGGCTTGGCATTGCTGCTGGCTGGCGTTGTTCCATCAGGTAAGCCCCCCAACGCTTATTGTCATCAGCGGGACCCCCCTCAGCTGTTCACCATATTGTAACCCATCCTGGAGCTCCACTGACACCTGTGGAGCCTGCGCAGCTGGGGCTACCTGGCTCCGTGAAGCCTACAGTGGTACCGTAGGTGCACACCTATGTGCGTCACGCCTAAGGGCGTCGTGCACAAGGGTGCACCTTTGTGCACGGCCTTAGGCGCGAGCTCTTTGCAATTTGTTGGCTGACTGTGGGATTTTGTTCTGTTTTTGGATATGGTGAAGAGGAGTAACTGAGGGGGTGTGGAAACTCGTGCCCAGGCCTGTGGGAGACAGGTAATGTTAAAGGGTTTTCTCAGGAGCTCTGCTCCAGAATGTCGGTTGGAAACAGCAGAGATGTGTGAACCCTCTCAGTCTCCACAGGCGGAGGGGCTGGGAGAACCTGAGGGGTCTCCCATGCCCACCTCCTTGTGTCAGGGTGAACGCCGCTGGCAGCAGATCAGCAGCATGAGGGCTGTTGCTTGGCAACGGCCCGACAAGCGGAAGCCCCCAGAAGGGCTGTGAACGCCGCTCCAGGTGGGCGGAGCTGCCCTAGGCTTCAGGCACGCTCCTGGCTCCGCCCACAGCACAGGGAACGCGGCATGCAGCTCAGCTGCGGGTTGGGGCCCCGCCCTGAGCTCACCTGGCCCTGATTAGACCTTTTCCTATAAAAGGAACCGGCGGAGTCTGAGCTCCCCTTCGTGAGAGACTGGCCCCCATTGCTTCCTTGAGAACCTCCTTGTCTAGCCTTGACCGAGAGCTTGGAATTGAGTGCCTGATCCTGTGTTTCCCTATCCCTGCGAGAGTGAGAGTTGGTGAGTGGGTGTTACTGTTTGTTTGTGTCCTTCCTTTGTGAAAGAGAACATTGGTGTTGTGGGCTGTGGGTCTCCTATTCCCTCCTCTCCATACCCGCACTTCCCTCCCTGCATATTGCCAGCAAGTCCTTCCTTTGATAAGCAAGTCCTGCCCTCCACCTCTCCCTCCTCCCTTACGTTCCTTGTCGTCCTCCCCCCCTTCCCCTTCCCTTGGGCCCTTCCCTTCCCCTGTCGCTCCCCTTCACTTCTGTTTGCACGGTGCCCAGGATCCCGTTTATACCCCCGAGTGCCTGCCTCTTTCCCTCTACCCTTGTCTTTTCCCTTGGCCTCAGGGGCATTTGGCTACCTCTCCTTGCGTCCCGATGATGAAAAGGGTTGCCCTCTGAGAAAGGGGGAAAGCCCACACTCTACCCTGAGGGACATTATAGCCTCCGAGAGAAGTTCCGTTGATAGAGGTAGCCACTTTGTATACTTGGGCCTCTTGTCCCCTTCCCTAGTTTTCCTGCTTGATTGGACCCCAATCCCTGTCGTTCCCCCCTCCTTTCCCCCATCCCCTGTGACACCTTGGGAAGGTCTGGTCAAGGGGCTGCCCCGACTGTGCATTCTATCATAGAAGCAGATGCACCCGTTTCCCGGCCCCTTTACTGAAGCAACCGGATAACCAGTGTTTTTTCATGGGAGATTTTGTGACTAAGTTCTATGATCAACTGGAGAGGATTAACATGCAGCTTGAACTCCAGAGAGCACAGACCTGCTCAAGTTATATAGAGCAGATATAGAGAGCTTAGATCACCAGAGGTGGTGACAGTTGGTACTCAGACTACCCCGGATAATCTCCCTGCTCTATCAGAGGGAAATCAAGGGGCTGGACCCCCGTTGAGCAGGAGGAGCTCGTCCCTTAAACTGGATACTCTAGCAGAGGCCCTCAGCATCAGGCCGCTATCTTCAGGACATTTGCCTGTTTAGGACACTAAATATTCTATTTCACAACATCTGTCTGCTGTTTTGTGTGTTTTAGTCCCGCTTAATTATATTGCTCAGTTTGTATTTCTACCTTCCCCCGTTTTTTCTTATCGTGTAGTGTTATATTTTTCTACTACGCATATGGTTGATATATTATGGCTTCACCTTAATTTATTACAAGTTTTGGGGTGGTGCAACCACAGGATGGCCCTGATATAAACACCTTAACTAGAGAATAAGTAACTCTTACAGTTGATTCCCCCACTCACCCCTTCTTAAGAGCCTTTGAAATTTCCTCTTCATTGCAGATAGCTGCTTTGGAACAATCCCGGACAGGTTTTCTAGGTGAAAATCAACAAGACAGGGTCTCACCCCCTAGGTTATGACTAGCTGGTGCATGTATTGATGTTTCAATTACCATTTGTTCATGGAATGTGGCTGGGTGAGCTAGGTAGCGTGATGATTCAGAGTTTGTGCAATATTTGGCATGCTTTACTATTATTTTAGTGCAAGAAACATGGTCTAAAACCCCCTTGGAGCTTGAAGGTTATGTTGCTCATTTCCTCCTGGTGGCCCACAAGGAAAGAAAGGGGTGTCCTTGTGGGGGACCGGGTTGCTTTGTGGCCCAAAATTTCCCATTGAAGATCCTCAAGAATATAATGTCTCCTCATCTATTGTTGGGTTTTGTGGCAAGGGTGGGAGTTTTAGTCATAATTGTTATCACGCTGTATATCCCACCTTGTAATGTGGGCTTGTTTCAGGTTTCTATGTGGGAGAAGTTGGAGCAAAAGTTAGAGGATCTCAAAAGTAGATATTCTGAGGGGCTCTTTATTTTTGCGGGGGGCTTTAATGTTCCGGTGGGCCCTAATGACCAGGCTATGGCGCCATATTGTGACGGGCGTCCATATGTTTCCCCACATTTATTGGCCCCTAGATGATCTAAAGATTGCCAGATTAACTCCTCTGGAATTAGGCTTGCAGAGATGGCCACAGCCCTCGAACTGTACATCTTAAATGGCTCTGGGTTTAATGTCCCAGATGGGGAGTATACCTTTGTAGGCCCCCAGGGAATGAGTGTTGTCGATTTCATCCTGGTTTCTCCCCGGGTGCTCCCCTATATACACAATTTTGCCATGGGTTCAGTCCTGGTGGGAGATCATGTCCCACTGGTACTGACACTTTTCTCCAGACCCTGGCCTTGATGCCAGTGACGGTGACAGGTTGGATCTATCTCTTCTAGAAACTGTGAAGGCTCCTATTTGGGATGATGCTTTAGCAGCCTCTGTGGAGGCTTATGTAGCCCAGTCTAATGTTGTTCAGGTATGGGATAAGTTGTTGACTTCTGTCGACTTTTTGGAGATATTGGATCTCTATGTGCAGTTAACTTCCGAGCTTAGAATTCATATGCAGGAACTAACTCATAGTGTGGCACCTGTTTGTGTAAAGATCAATCAACCTTGGTTTGACAAGAAATGCCATATGATAAGAACCAGGTTGAAATCCCTTTATTACGATTATGGGAAGGGTGATACTTGTGCTCTCCCTGATGAGTACAGATCCTTAAGGGTGGAATATAAGAAGTTGATCACTTTGAAGAAGTAGGTCTTCTGGGACACCCAATGGGGCCATCTTTTGGAGGCGGCCAACTCAAGGGATGCCCAAAAATTCTGGAAACTGGTTAATAGAGCCACCCAGGGGAGTCGGAGTGTAGTTACTCCCCTACTTTTGCCACAGGTTTGGATGGAACACTTTGATAAGTTGTATAATGATAAAACCTGGGAGGACTTTCAGGATGATCTAGCCTTTAAGTTGGAGGAACTCCCTCGTTGGCCCCCTGTTTCTGAGGCAGAAGTTGAGGCCCTGGTGAACTCGTTCTAAAATAATCGTGCACCGGGTCTGGACCTAATTTGTATTGAGCAGTTTAAAACGCACGAGGAGTGGTGGTTTCCTGTATTGGTGGCACTATTTACTGCAATAAACAATACAGGGATAACCCCTGAAGTTTGGGATAAGGCAGTTATAGTTCCCATTTATAAAAAGGGTGCAAAAGTGGATCCAGCCAATTACAGGCCCATCAGTCTTTTGTGTGTTGCTGCGAAAATTTATGCCAAGTATCTATTGGGGAAGTTCACAGACTAGCTAGTGCAGGCCGAGGCCCTTTCCCCAGAACAGGCGGGGTTTCAAAAGGGCTGTTCAACTATTGAACAGTGTTACGTTCTCCAGCACTTAGTCAGTAAAGTCAGGGTCCATAATGGAGCACTGTATGTTACTTTTCTTGACCTCAGGGCAGCCTTCGACTCTTCCGATAGGGCTGCCCTGTGGAGAAAATTGCAGGCATCCTTGATTGATAAGCGATTGCTGGCTCTGATGCATGCTCTGCATGCACATTCATCGCTCGTGATTAAAGTGGATCAACAGGGACATATTACACCCCCAATTAATACCACTGTGGGAGTTAGGCAAGGATGCATATTGGCCCCGGCCCTTTTTAACTACTTCATAGATCCAGTAATACCTAGGATGGCAGATTCTCGTTTTTTCCCAAAAAAGTTGGCAGCCCGGTCTATTGGCTGCTTATGTTATGCCGATGATGTTGCGTTATTGTCACAGACCCGTATAGGACTTCAACGTCAGTTGCAGGCATTTGCGTTGTTTTGTCGTGAAAACCATCTAACAATTAATTATGATAAATCAAAGATCTTGGTTTTTACTGCCCAGCTGAAAACATTTACTTGGTATATAGAGGGTCACCCAATCCAGCAGGTGACTGTGTTCCGATACTTGGGCCTTCTCTTTCATTGCTCAGGCAGATGGCGAGATCATGTGAATAGAGCACTCAAAGAAGTTAAAGCTTTGGCGCAGTCTATTCACAGACTTTTTATTAAGCAGGGCATAATATCTACGCGTGCTGCCCTGCAGGTATTCAACAGCAGAATTAGATCTCAACTTTTGTATGGGGCGGAACTGTGGGCTTCTTACTTTGCCCAAATGGTTGATCAGACACAATCTAGGTTTTTACGGAATCTTTTGGGTGCCCCTAGAGGGGCCCCGCTAGCTGCCATCAGAGTTGAGTTGGGACAGAGGCAATGGTCCCAAGTCGCTGACGAGATGGCGCTCAAATTCTGGGTTAAATTGCGATTTAACCTGGGTTTGCTCCTGTTGAAGGAGGTTTCAGGGGATACCTTCATCAATCAATGGTTGCTTAAGACTGAGGTTCATCTTATTGAAATAGGGCTTTCCCGAGAATACTTGTGCCATAAGCACCCTACCTCGGTCAGGAAGGAAGTGCTGAGGCAGGTCCAAGGCATAGATAGGCAACTTGAGGTGGGCAGGCTTGACCCGTCTTTACATATTCGGGATTATTTGAGGTGGAGCCCAGATTTAGGTCAACCTGCCAAATATTTCACTGCCGACATCTCAGGGAGAGCCAAACAATTAATATGTATTGCCCGCTTTAATACTTTCCCTTCTAATGTGTTTGAGGGTCGAATTCAGGGTATTCCCTTTAGTGAGCGGCTTTGTCCATTTGATCATCTTACAGCTGAGACAGTCAGCCATATGCTCCTGTCTTGTCATCTGTACGATGTGGTGCGGCTCAAGTTTTTGGGTTCCATTATTGGAAAATACCCCAAAAGAACAGACTCTTGTTTTCTTGCTTTCATTTTGGATAGTTTGGACACTAATACCATTAAAAACCTGGTAGATTTTCTTTTACAGGTGTTCCAGATTAGGAAGTTCTTTTTGGGCTTTACTGTTCCTTCATCTTAACTGTGGCCAGAGCCATCCCTTTTGCAGTTGAGATGTTATGTTGTGTTTTTCCCTAGGCTGATTATGAGGTTGATCTTTGGAATTGGACCTACAGTCCACAAAGAACCTGTAGCCCTTTATAGAACTTTGCATCGTGATCAGTATTTTCCTTCATAAGTTATGGTTTGTAGGTAATTCTGATTTTAGGCAATTATTTTATGATATTTCATGCTTATGTGTGTGCTTTATATTGTATTTTATGCAATGGTCATCGACTACGCACTAAAGTAAAATTGATTGGTAACATAATGCATGTGCTCCATATTACTGTCAGCTGGCCAGAAGAGGTACTGAGATGTGAGCAGGATGCAGGGAAGATGGAGCCCAACTCAGGAGTTCGAAATGCAGATTCTGCATGGGGTGGCAGGCATTACAAGAAGGGTTTAACTTGTGGGCGGGGGGTGCTCGAAGCAGGTGGATCATCAGGGGAACATCCAAAGATTGACTGGGAGTTAGAATTTCCTAGTTTGGGGACCTCAGTGGGTGGCAGTGGGGGGGGAACCTGGGCATTATGTTGGGTGTGGACTTGGTTGCTGATGCAGCAGCTGCAAGCCTGACAAAACAGCAACTCCCCACCATGGCATTAAAAATAGGCATCCCCCAAGCAAGCAGATCATCATCTGTGTGTGAGAACCCCATTAGGACCTAGGAAGACCAGAAATTGGCTTCTTTGGTACAGGAATTTGAAAGAGAGGATGGGTCTAGATTAATGCTGAAACAAAGAATTCTGAAAACTTCAGAATTTGCAAAATATTAAGGTATTTGGTTCAGAAAGGCCGAATTCCAAAGTTCCAAAGACCAAGGCTGTTATTTGGAAAATTTCAAAAACCGCTCCATGTGTGGGGGGCTGGTGGACAGTTGAGCTTCTTCTGGAAATGAAACTTAGTGCCCTATTTGGTAGGAGGGGGGTATGGGAGGGGACAATTGAGTGATGGTAAACCAGATGGCAAGTTTTGATTGGCTGGCCAAGTCAGATGGTCAACTTTTGAATTGGCTGGCAGGGCAAAATAAAAGTGTCTGCACTGCAGCCATTTTGTCCATTCTCTTTGGTTAATTTGACTTTACTGAATGCTACAGTGCTGCTGGATTTGTATGTAATCAGCTGGGCAGGGGGGAGAGGGGTGCTTGGACTGGACTGGACTGGACTGGACTGATATGGTATGGTATG
The DNA here is from genome assembly GCA_003113815.1 of Sphenodon punctatus. Lineage (NCBI taxonomy): Eukaryota > Metazoa > Chordata > Lepidosauria > Sphenodontia > Sphenodontidae > Sphenodon > Sphenodon punctatus. The sequence continues at coordinate 2,197,844 of QEPC01000136.1, read as the reverse complement.
GTATGTCCTGTCCTGTCCTGTCCATAGGGCCAATGCTGTGGGATGGGGATTATTATTATTATTATTATTATTATTATTATGATTAACAAACATTTATATAGCGCCAGCAGTGTACCTGGCACTTTACAAAGTAATAAAATAGACACGGACCCTGCCCCTAGGGCTTACAATCTGAGAGACAGGAGCTGGGGGAGAGACATACGAAGGGGAACAGAGGGACAGACAAGGGGTCTAACGTTCATGAAGATGCGAGGTCTCAAATGCACGTACTTGACTTGGTTACGATGAGAATGACGTTACCTTTTACCATGTCATGCAGTTTAAAAAAGAAAAAGAATTGAGTGCCACATTGCTGCCTGCTGCTTGGTTGGCACTGGAGGGATCTCTCTGCCTGGCTCCGCTTCCCAAGTTTGCTTGCTCTGTTCAAGTTACCATTTCCACAATGCCATGCCAAGGAAAAGGGTGCCCCCGGAGGGAGAGGGGTGAATGTCTGGTTTCTTAATTTTGTGACTGCTGCTGGGGCCTGTGCTTGCTGGAATACGTTTGGTGGGTTTTATTTCTACATGCAGTTGCAGACTGTGTTACAGGGTTGTGTGTGTTGTCTACGCTGTGGCATGGCACGCAACAGGGCCTAACTGCTTCATTGTAAACTGTACTTTCTACTGTTCTGCCACCCGCTTGGCACCATGAGGCCAGAGTAAGACTGGGATCTTTCTGCCTGGCTTCACTTCCCAAATTTGCTTGGTCGGTTCAAAGTTACCATCAATACCATGCCATGGAAGAGGGTCCCACCGGGGGCGCGGGAGGGGGAGGAGGCGTGAATGTCTGATTTCTTAATTTTGTGACTGCTTCTGGGGCCTGTGCTTGCTGGCTGTTTTTGGTGGAATTTATTTCTCCATGCAGTTGCAGACTGTTTTGCAGGGGTTGTTGTATTCTTCTTGAGCGAACGTCCCTTGCTAAATGCAGTTTTGTGCACTGCTTGGTTGGCATAATGATAAAGTGGGTGCAGTCACTGCTGATGGTGGGCCATGCTATAGGTACACTGCTGTTTTTTGGGGGGGGTTCTCCATGCAGCTGGACCTTTGGGGGGTTGTCTTCTGGAGCAACTGTCCCACTCTTGCTAGCCTGATTTTCTGGATAGTGCTTTGGCTGTGGGTTCAAGAACTTTGCAACAACTTTCCAAAGTTTTGGAAGTTTTCAGCAGTCTGTAACTCAGAATCCAAATTCTGAAACTTCGGAAACAGCACTGAAGAACCACCAAGTACTCAGGTTGACTATTCGGAACTTTGGTATTCGGCCCGAGTACTCGGAAGAACTATTTGGTACAGCCCTAGTCTGGTCACCCCTCACCAGCCCATGTGCACAGGGCAGAACACCCACCTGTAAGGACAGGGCTGTCAACATCATGGAGAAAAGGCCACACAAGAGATACACAAGCAAATGCCTGACCGTCATCTGAAACCCTCTCTCGCAATCTGTTCCCAGCAAGGACAGGAGTCCTTAAAGAAAACATGCCCAAACAGCTGGGCGCATTGGCTCCAACACCACCCATGGCTCCAAGCCCCCAAGGAAAGAGCCAGCACCATGGACGGACACAGTGACAGCTGACAGCCAGGTAAAGTGCACCGCACTCTGGGCAGGGGTGGGGGATGCTTCCCCAAGGAGGGGAATCCCAAAGAGGGGGAGCTACATGACAGCTGACAGGTACCTTGTCCCTTGACAGGTGAGCACCAGCACAGTTGCCTCTACCACCCCAAAAAGCATGTGGTACACAGCCATGGTCCCTCCTCAGGGTCCCGCAGTCAAGCCAGCAGGACCCCGGGGAGTGTCGGGGGATGTGCCCTATCGAGCAGCTGCAGAGGGAGAGCCAAATGACAGCTGACAGTTATGCCTTCCCAAACAGGTGAGCACCAGCTCTGATCCCACCCCTACCACATCCCCTGGGTTGGCCTGGCACACAATGCCATTCCACAGAGCGGTGAATCAGGTGGACAGGGAAATTGTGGCCACCATTCTGTTCTTGGAATCCCTCTTGTTGCCATGTGCACCATGTTTAGTCACCCACAGAGTTGTGCCAGAGCATTCCCACCCAAAGTGGAAAGGGCCACCGGGCTGAATGGTGAGATCATGGAAAGGAGTGGAGAGTACAGGCCACATGTATGAAACGCAATCCCCTCGCCCTCCCCCAAAAGAATATAAATTCGACAGTGGGGACGGGGTTCCCTTCCATTGGGTTCCCATCCAAAACACAAGGACAGCCCTCTTAATGGCTGTAGCAAAGAAGGAAGGACATCATAGGCCCAATGGGCCCATAGTGTGTTTATTTACAGTGAAGTGATATAGCCATATCACATCTGTGACTGTAAAGTGCTGCTTTACACCTAGTAGTGCTATAGAAATTATAACCAATAGTAGCAACTACTAGAAGGATACAAATAATATTTTTAGGGAGAGACTGAAAGTGTTTTGCTTCCACATTTCCAGTACATTAAAGAGTGCTCAACTAAACATAAGGTTCTATTTTATATATCAGTTGGTAGCTACAATCAGTTATGGAAGTTATTTCCTGTATGACAGACCAATAACAAGACAAGGGCTCCAGAATGTACTCAAAGAATCATCAAGAAAAAAAATATAATTCATTTTAGTTAAAAAGTGTACACATATTTTGTATTTATTAGGGATGTACGAACAGGACGGAGTTTGGATGTTCAGACGTTTGGACTAAAACCTTCGTTTCGGTTCATTGATTCGGTCCCATGGAGTTCGGACCCCCCCGAACATTCAGAAAACTCAGTCCCGCCTGGAAGCTTGGGGCACTCCAGGGACCCCCAGGGGTGCCCGTGATGGCATGGCAGGCCATCTGAGACACAGCAGCAGCAGAAACCGGGAAGGCTTGGCACCATGGGTTGCCCGGGCAGGCAGGCTTGGCGCTTGGCCCCTGGGGGTGCCCATGGCACCAGGGCTGGCCGTCTGAGACCCAGCAGCAACAGCAGTATCAGGGACCGGGAAGGCTTGGGGCTTGGTGGCTGGCACCCAGAGTTGGCCAGGCATTGCAGGCTGGCAGGCCTCCAGTTCTGCTCACTCTATGCTGGGTTCTCCATTTCTAGTCGCCATCACAGCAGGCAGTGGCTGGCTGGCCATGTGAATCACCACCGGGCAAGACTACTTGACCAATTTGCAGAAGAGTTGGTTGTGATCTGGCGAGTAGGATGCAAGCCTGCAATGCCCGGTCCCGTGTGGGTGCCAGTCACCACCAAGCCCAGGTCAGGCCTCTAGAAGGGTACCATCCTCGAGGGGAAGTGGTCTTAGTAACAGAGCAGGTAAAGGAAGTTGTGTCACAAAATATTCACCATGAGGACTCTTCCCTGGGCTCTTTGGCACATGGGAAGTGGTCATGCACAGTGCTGGGTAATACTGGTTCTGATCCTTCAGGATTATGTCCAGTTAAGATGGATCCTTTGCTTGCACCTCCTCTCTCTCCCTCAATATTGGGGATGGAGGAATTTGATCTCCCCTCAAACCAATTGGGTTTTGCAACCGCAGATGAAGTGGAGGAATGATGGGCAAGCCCCCTAAGGAAGTCTTTTATCTCTATACTTTCTCAGAACATTTTGGGTTGGAAAACCAAATTAATGGATAATGATTTTGGTTGTTTCATTAGATCCTTTGACATTATTTTGCTCCAAGAAACTTGGCATGTGCGGGGCAATTGGACTTGGATGGGTATGTGTCCTTTGCTGTGGATGTTACCCCATCTGAAGTGAAGGGTAGGCCTAGCGGGGGTTTGGGCTGTTTAATATCTTAAACAGACACACTTGCAGGCCTCCAGTTCTGCTCTCTCTATGCTGGATTCTCCAGTTCTAGTCACCATCACAGCCAGGCATTGCAGACTGCCAGGCATCAGTGGATCAGCAGCAGAGGCCCAGTCAGGGCTTAGTGGATGGCACCCCTACTTGGCTGGCACCACTACTTGGTGGCTGGCACCCCTACATGATGTTGCAGTGTGGGTGTTTTGGGGGACAGTTGGACCTATGCAGAGACAGAAGAAGCAGCATTATGAGTGGAGCTGGCAGAATACTAGAGCAGAAATGCACGTGCAATTTGGGTTCATGGGTATTATTTGCATATACAGAGTGCACTGAATATTAATTACCAAAATTATATTTGAATATTTGACTATTTTGTTTTGGCCAGGATGTAGATGTGACAGGGGAAAGGAGCATGAGGAGGAGAAGGAGTGAAAAATGTATTTGGTTGGTTTTAAATAACCCCAGATTAGCTGAGGGTTCCTTCAGGATAGCACAGAATTTCATTTCAAATGTATTTTTATCAGGTAGCATGCATTTATTGCTAACCAGATGGACTGATATTTCTATGAATTGATGCTGTTTATCTCAGGAGCATTGTGAAAGAGGAACAGTGACCCATATTATATGGGAAATTTAACTACAATTTTGAAGTTTCATGAGTTTAGCAAAGCCCTTACTAACGGTAAAACTATACTTTGGACTGTAAAATGAAATGCGTGACAGCACGCTTACTATGACTGTTATCACCTCAGAAACTTCATAGAGAAATAAATGCTGGATTTGTGACCACAATTTCAGTTGTGTATACTTACTTATTTAAAACTCTGATCCTGGGTTAACTAAAGAAAGTGAGTCTGAAACCTTGTTTGACTTTACATCATGTAGGCTAATAACTCAGTCCTTTTTACACATACAGCCAGGCAAGGATTCAGTTGGGCACCATTAACTTGACCAGCCAATTACACACAGTATTCTTTTGGCCAGACCCTCTCCCAGTACCTGCCACTTTCACTGGAGGTTAGTCAGGACCCCTGCCAGTAAGATTCCCTATGTGAGACTTCTCTCTGTGTCCCTGTACTCAGGGATGTAGCTACGTGGGAATGGGACGTGTAATGTTTTAAAAAGAGCACGGTAATGGTGGTGGTGGTGATGGGGGTCCATAGCTGCTGACTGGCACTGCTGCAGAGCACCCACTCAGATGGAGTGTTTGGTGAGGAATTCAATTGGGCGGCTCAAAGCATGGTTACCTCAGCAGCGAGCCACCATGCACTCCCTCTGCCATGGACCATGGAGGAGGGGAAAGCACACTGGGCTGGTCTTTACAATTGACATTTTCCTGCCCAGTTTGAGCCCTGGGGAACCCAGGCTCCCCAGAGCTCCTGGCTAGTTCTTCTGAGGCCATGTCCCCTGCCTACAGTGCCTATGTGCAGCAGACCCATCTGCTGACATGTCTACCTGCCCCAGTTCATATGGACAGAGGCTTTGTGGCTGCCCATTGTTATAGAGCTATTTGGCTTGCCCCACACAGAGCACTCTGGATTTCTGGCAGTGCTCTGTGTGTGGCCATGAGTGGCTACTCTGTAGCTCATGGGAGTGCACATTCCCCTGCTAGTGCATCCCTCTTCAGACTAGTGATGCGACTCTGTCCTCAGTTTTCCTCAGAATTTACCAAGAACTGGGCTATTTGGCCTTGGTTTGCCGAGTACCGAATTTTTTTAAGATTTGCCACAAACATTTGATACTCTACCAAATCTTGGCTGAGTGCCAGGAGCAGCAGCAGAGGCCCGGACAGGGCTTGGTGGCTGGCAACCCTACTTGTCCGGGCATTGCAGGCTGTCAGGCATTGACGGAGCAGCAGCAGAGGCCTGGCCAGGGCTTGGTGGTTGGCACCCCTACTCGGCCGGGCGTTGCAGGATGCCAGGCATTGGAGGAGCAGCAGCAGAGGCCTGGCCTGGGCTTGGTGGCTTGTACCCCTACTCGGCTGGGCACTGCAGGCTGCCAGGCATCGACGGAGCAGCAGAACAGGCCTGGCCAGGGCTTGGTGGCTGGAAACCCTACTTGGCCGGGCGTTGCAGGCTGGCTGGCATCAGTGGAGCAGCAGCAGAGGCCCAGCCAGGGCTCGGTAGCTGGCACCCCTACTGGGCTGGACATTGCAGGCTGCCAGGCATCGACGGAGCAGCGGCAGAGACCCGACCAGAGCTTGGTGGCTGGCACCCCTACTCGGCCGGGCATTGCAGACTGCCAGGCATTGGAGGAGGAGCAGCAGAAGAGTCCCGGCCAGGGCTTGGTGGCTGGCACCCCTACTTGGCGGGGAGTTGCAGGCTGGCTGGCATCGGTGGAGCAGCGGCAGAGGCCTGGCCAGGGCTCGGTAGCTGGCACCCCTATTTGGCCAGGTGTTGCAGGCTGCCAGGCATTGGCGGAGCATTGGCAGAGGTCCGGTCAGGCCTCGGTGGCTGGCATGCCTACCTGGCCGGGCATTGCAGACTGGCATCTTACTCAACTGAGCTCAAGAAGCTCTATTGCAAATTGGGCAAGTCTTGCTCGGTGGTGAATCTCATAGGCACCCAGCCCCCACCCACCGGCACACTCAGACAAGCTATCCCCATCTACATGATAAATGGCTGACATGTAGTACCACCAGCAGCAGCAGACATTGGATTGCCCGGGCACAGTAACTGCAGCTAGCACCCCTGCTTTTCTGGGCATTGCAGGTTGGCTGGCATAATTGGAGCAGCGGCAGAGGCCCAGTCAGGGCTTGGTGGCTGGCACCCCTGCTCGATGAGGCATTGCAGGCTGGCTGACACCGGTGGAGCAGAGGCCCAGCCAGGATTTGGTGTCTGCAACCCTGCTCAGTCGGGCATTGCAGGCTGACTGGCATCGGTGGAGCAGCGGAAGAGGCCCAGCCAGGGCTCGGTGGCTGGCACCCCTTCTTGGCCAGGCATTGCAGGCTGACTGGCCTTGGTGGGGCACTGGCAGACAAGTGGAACGACAGCCCTCCCTCCCTGGAACATAGGCCCCAGAATCCTGATGGTGGGTCCTGGGGCTGGAGTGGCTGACACCCCTACTCAGCCGGGCGTTGCAGGCTGCCAGGCATCGGTGGAGTAGCGGCAGAGGCCTGGCAAGGGATTTGTGACTGGCACTCCTACTCGGCCGAGCATTGCAGGCTTGCATCCTACTCGCGGGATCTCAACAAGCTCTTCTGCAAATTGGTCAAGCCTTGCCCGGTGATGAATCACATGACCACCCAGTAGCAGGCATTGGCTTGCCAGGACACAGAACCCGTGGCACAGACAGCAGAGGCAGCATTGGCAGCAACAGCATACATTGGATTGCCCGGTAACAGAACCCATGGCACAGACAGCAGAGGCAGCATTGGCAGGAGCAGCAGACATTGGATTGCCAGGGCACAGAACCCGTGGCACAGACAGCAGTGGTAGCATTGGAAGCAGCAGCAGATATTGGGATTGCACAGTAGCAGAACCCATGGCACAGACAGCAGAGGCAGCATTGGCAGCAGCAGACATTGGGATTGCACAGTAGCAGAACCCATGGCACAGACAGCAGAGGCAGCATTGGCAGCAGCAGCAAACATTGGATTGCCCGGTAGCAGTGTCACGTTTTGGGTTTTTCTCATAAATTACAACGGGAAAGTGAGCTAAGTTTCCAAGCTGAACTGGTCATACTGGATTGGGCTTCACTTTTTCCCAAATTGTACAATATGAGTTTACACTTCACTTTGATGCCTAGCTAGCAAAGCAAGTATTGTAAAAGACAATATATTTATAAATAAAGGAACATGAGACTTTTGGAATATAAAAATATATGCAAAGTTTACTTAAATATAAATAGAAAGTATCAGTAGCTTACATAGAATGGTATTGATAGCCAATCAAAGTTACATGATCTTAAAATATTTCTATCTTAAGAAAAAGCTTGTAAAAGCTTAACATATGCACAATTCATTGGCTCAAAGATATCAAGAATCATACTTTACATTGTCCCAGATCTCCCTTAGTCTGCTATAAAGATGTTAAGTGAGAAAGAAATCCAAGCATGTGGATTTTCAGTCTGAGGAATCAATTATCTGGGTCTCCCATTTTAAAGCTTGCTTGCTTGGGGATGTTCACATCCTTAGACTGTCATAAATTACATCATCTACACTGGATTCTAATTGGCTCTCTTAAAGAAACCAATCAGAGTTTGACTTCTTTCAAGGTTTAAGCTGAATAGAAACCTTGTATTTTTATCAGAGATAATTGTCAGATTATCGAGAAAATAACCAGATCCTAAAGTTATTTCAACTATAAATTAATAGATATGTTAGCTGGAAAAAACTAACAAATCCTCCTTCTTAGTCTGGAGAGCCTTCTGAATAGTGCTATCTGTCATTTAGACACCTAGAGATAACATTCCAGACATTTGGTCTGAAAAAACTCTAAGTTAACCAGAGGGAGTTAGGTTAGCTAGAAGGAGGCCTCTTTATGGCCCTCTATCTGGCTGTTTCCTTGGCAACAGTCAAATGTCCATTTGGGGAGCTTGGAAAGAAACTCAATGGAATGTAGCTCAGGATTTCAGCTTGAACCAAGCTAATCACAGAAGTTGAATTTAGGAATCAATACTTCACAACACAATTAGCTTACATTAAATCAGAAAGTTAACATATAAAAACTCAAAGTTAATACATTTGAAACACATATGGCCAAAATATATAGGCCTATTATAGGAAATACATGACAGCAGAACCCATGGCACAGACAGCAGAGGCAACATTGGCAGCAGCAGCAGACATTGGATTGACCGGGCACAGAACTCGTGGAACACAAGAGATGGCAGCAGCAGGATTTTCCTGTGTGCAGCATGCATGGAGCCAGGATGGTAGGATTTGCCACGGAAGAGCTCCCATACAGCAGCAGACGGCAGCAGCAGGATTGCGTGGGCACATTTGGATTTGCCAGGGCAGAGCACCCATGGACCAGCAGACAGCAGCAGAGGGATTACCAGGCCAGTGGGGCACATCACCAAGGGTTGCCAGGGCAGGCAGACAGGCACCTTGGCATGAAAGACAGGCAGGCTGGGGCAGGGCTTCAGCTTTACTCACAGGGCGGGCAGACAGGCACTTTGGCATGAGGATGGGAAGACAAACTGAGGCAGGCTTTGATCTTGGCAACCTGGGTGGGCGGGCAGACAGGCACTTTGGCATGAGCATTGGAAGGCAGACTGAGGCAGGCTTTGATCTTGGAAACCTGGGCGAGTGAGCAGACAGGCAGCGTGGCATGAGCATGGGAAGGCGGACTGAGGCAGGCTTTGATCTTGGCAACCTGGGCGGATGGGCAGACAGGCACCTTGGCACAAGCATGGGAAGGCAGACTGAGGAAGGCTTTGATTTTGGCAACCTGGACGGACGGGCGGTCAGACAGGCAGCGTGGCATGACAGGCAGTAGGGAAGGCAGGCTGGGACCTTGGCAGGGCACTCAGATAGGCTGGCAAAGACTGTGCAGTGAGAGAGAGAGAGATCCAGTCAGATAGGCCAGCCGAGGCCGTCCAGTGAGACAGAGAGAGAGGAGGGGCGGGCGCCGGGCATTGAGAGGGAGGGACAGCACCTGAGCAGCAGCAGCAGCCCAGATTGAGGAGGAGCCCCATCCCAAGACTGCCCCTAGCATGGGATGGCGTGTGCCACTGCACCATCAATCCATGTCCAGGGGCAGCTTGGGGAATCCCAGCAGCGGAAGGTTCTCCTTTATAAAAAGCAACTGCTCCACCAACTTGTTCCCCAGTCTCAGGGGGTGCAGCGAACAAATATCCCCCGCCATGGACAACACCCGCTCGCTGGGGACACTCGTTGGTGGGCAGGACAAGAGACCCTTGGGCACTATAGACAGGGCCGGCCACACGTTGGTCTTGCCAGCCCAGTAGGCCAAGGGATCGCTGCTGGGATTAATGCACGGCTCCTCATCCAGGTAGCTTTCCATTGCTGCTAAGGCACTGTCATACTCCCTAACGTAACTCTGCCTGGGCACCACCTCCACCACTGCCCTCAGCCACACTGCCTGCCCTGCTGTTCAAGAGACCACACTCGCCAGAGCTGCTGCTGACGATAGGGGTGCTCAGCCTGCTGCTGGTGCTGCTACTGCTAGGGTTGGGGACAGAGATAGACCCTGCCAGCTGAAAGGGGTGGCTGCTCCCACTCCCACCATCCCCAGGGGCATCCTGCTGTTGCTGCCACGCACTCTCCAGAGCCCCCTAAACCTGCTGGACCCTCTCCACCAGGTCACCCTTCCAGTGCCCATAGAGTGCTGTCTGGCATGCCACACTGCGCTTGACCCTGGGGTCAGCCATTGTTGCCAAAACACATTCCTCCCACTGCAGGAACTCATTAAACCGTGTCTTCAGCCCTGCTTTCAGCTGCCACACCAGGTCAACCACCTCATCCACCAGCTTCCTGCCCTGAGGGCCACAATCCCACCCCTGGATAATCTCATCCAGCCTCCTCAGGAGACTCTGGACCAGAGGGATCACCTGGCTGATGGTGGCCGTGGAGGAGCTGATGGTCTCCGTCATGGCCAGGAACGGTCTGAGCACGAAGATCGTGTGAGCCAGGATCTCCCATTCTGCCCCATCGTACCCTGGACGTGCCCCGCTGTCCATCACCAGTTGAACCTGATGCAAGGCATCTTTCTGCTTGAGAAGCCACTCAAGCACCAGGAACATTGAATTCCACTGGGTGGACACATCCTGTACCAGCTGGTGGACTGGGGAGTCTTGCTCTGCCTGCTTCGTCCGGAAGAGATCGCTGCCCTTCACGCTCTGGTTAAAGAAACCGGCCAGCTTCCTCCCCCACTCGATCAGGGAGCTAAGGGTGCCTGCCCCAATCCCCTTCTCCCCCAAGCCCATAGCTTCCCTGACCACCAGGTGAAGGGTGTGTGCAATGCAAGGAATGCTGGTGAGGCCCCCTCACGGACTTCCCTCAATACGTTGGTCACATTGTCCATCACCATGCACCCCTTGGTGAAGGGCACGCCTGGCGTGACCCACTCCCTCACCATGTTGGTCAGGGCTGCCTCGATGTTCCAAGAGGTGTGGGGGCCGTCCATTACTTCTGCCTGAAGAAGGGCTCCCCTATACCCTGCTTCGGGACACCTCCTGCCACTGTCAAACGCTGCCTCAGGGTCCTGCCACCAGTGCACCATCACTGTCAGGTAGGCATGCTGTGCATTCCTACTGTACCACAGTTCTGTGGTGAAGTGGACAGTGGCACCCCCAGCCCATGCCAGCTGCTCCCTCACCCGCTCCTTTAAAGCCCAGTACAGAGCTGGCAACACCTGCTGACTCAGGGTGGTGCACAAGGACAGCTTAAACTGGGGGGGCAGGAAGCCAATCAGGCGCCTAAACCCCATGTCCCTGACCACCGAGAAGGACTGCCCATCCAGCGCTATCATTTCCCCCAACATGCGCGTGGCTTTCAATTGAAAGCCACACTGCCCTCCACGTCCTGCAGCTAACAATGGACGTGGCAGTTGCCCCCACCCCACCTCATAGTGCACTGACACTGCTGCTGCTGCTCCCCCATAGCAGCAATACCGCTCCTGCTACTAGAGGCACCTGTTAGAGCAGGATGCTTGCCCACTGATGGAGGCAGACGACTGGCCACTGCAGTCGGAAACCCCTGGTGTCACTGCCCCTGCCTGCCTGCTAAGCAGCACAGCGCTGTGGCATCCCTTCAGGTGCCTCGCCATTGGCAGTTGTGCCAAGGTTGGTGAGCACCTGCCCACGTTTCACCACCTTCTGGCACAAAGTGCACTGCACCTCCCTGGGATCATTTGCCTGCACCAACTTAAAATGCGACCAGACAGAGGATTTTTTCCCGCCTCCTGCCTTCTAGCTCACACCGGGTGATGCACCACTGACAGCGCTGCTGGAAGGGGAAGAACATGGTGGCATCACAGCTCTTGAAGGGACAGCCATCGCCTCAGCACCAGACATCTCCTCCGCAGGACTTGTGTCTGCCTCGCTGTCCCCAATCAGAGTGATGTCCTGTGAAGGGGAGTACTGGGACCCTGAGGCTGATGGACTGCCCACCATGCTGATGCCACTCTCCCTGTGCCCCCTATAGCTGCTGCTGCTGCTACTGCTGCTCCTCTCCCTGCTGCTATTGCCCGGGGATTGGGCCCTGCCTCTAGCAGCCAGGGTGGCGTCCACCAGCCCTAGACTGCTGGGGATCACCTCAATAACGGGGGTCAGGGACATAGGTGGCCCTGGAGGAACATCCGACCCCGAAGCATCTGAACCTGCTCATGCAGTCACAGCAGAGACAGCCACAGCCTCCTGGAGTGCTGACCTTCCAGTGCCCTGCGTGGCAGTGGAGGACGCTGGCAGGAGGAGCTGCCAAACAACACTCCTAGTGCCACTGCTGGGAACCTTTGAGGCCTGACTGCCAAAATCAGGCCTGTACAGTTTGGAGCATGGTGATGGGTTCAGGCTGCTGCTGCTGCCTGTTGCCACTCCGCTGGCACGGCCCCTGCCACATCTGCCACGTGCCCCATTGCCTGCCTTACGGGCAGCAGACCGGCCTCTCCTGCTTCCCTTCTCCATTTCTCCCACCCAAAGAATGCACAGGAAGATTTTATATATATATTTATTTATTTATTCAAATGTGTAATTTATTATTATATATATCTACACTAACTCTAACTGCTATTAACTATTCTAAAACCGATGGAACTAAATAGAATATTATTTAATATCTACAAAGGCCTAGTCCTACAAACACACTATAAAATATTAAAACTGAATCACTACACACTAGAGGTGGGACCCCGGGCCCATTACCGGCTACCGGATTTACCGGTTCTCTGAAAACCGGATTCCCGGATTTAATCTGGTATACCGGTACCGGTTTTATTTCATTGATTTCAATGGGGCGCTGTGTCCCCATTGAAATCAATGAAATAAATTAATTCCCTCCCCCTCCCCCTCCCAGGCTGCGTGGGTGGAAGGGGGGACACCCCCCACCCACCCTGCCCAGCCTGGATTTTTGTTTAAAAAAAGACCCGGAGGCGAGCCCACCCCCCAGCACCAGCGGCCGCGGCGTCCCCGCAGCCGC
>QEPC01000136.1:2166625-2184832 GCA_003113815.1 Sphenodon punctatus | reverse complement strand
CAGCCATTTTTAAATGGCTGCAATGTAAAAAAATCCGGTACCCGGAATCCGGTACCCGGACCGGATTTACCGGGTCGAATCCGATAATGCCGGTACGCCCGGTACCGGCATTATCGGATACCGGATTTACCGGTTTTCCCGCCCCTACTACACACTAATTCGATCTAGTTCTATATCTAAGCTAACTCCTACAACTATCTATCTATAGTAACTATCTAATATCCAATATCTATCTATCTATCTATATATACACAGGGATGGGGGGTGGGAACACAGACAGCTCACAACAAACAACACAGGAAGGGATACAAAGCTGAAATGAAACCTAAATCAATCTAACGCTACTCTAAATAAATCCAAAAACAGGGGAAGGGAATCTGGGATGGAATATATACAGGGAGGAAGGAAGGATTCAGTGGAGGGTAGGGAGAAAGAACACAGGGAGGGGTAAAAGATAAAAATAACACCTAAATCTATCAAATCTAATCTAAATAAATGAAACTATGGAGGTAAATGTGTGGAAATGGGTGAAACAGGAGGAGGATGGCAATGGATTAAGAACACAAACTGCGGGGAGAGGGAGACTTCTCAAAGCACCTGCTGACAGGATCAGTGTCTAGCTCAGAAGGAATTGGAAGGGGAGAGGATAATGACTTTTGTTACTTGCTGTGCCCGCCTTACCACAAGCCCCATTAGCTCCGTGCAGCCTAGCCCATGACCGATTGCAGACTGCGAAGCCAGTGGTCTGAGGAAAAGAGGGATGGTGATTGGGCAGGCTGGCTTCTAGTCCAAGCCTCTCCACCCCTGGCACCAGGACGTCTGCTCCTCAGCTGCACACAAACACCCCTCACTGGGCCTGCCAGTCCTGTTTTTCCTGCCTGAACTCACCCGAAGGCGGCTTTGGGCGTTTGGTTCGGGTGTTCAGTTCAGGCATCCAAACTGGCCGAGTTTGGGCCAAACACCGAACGTCCGAACCGCTTTCACACATCCCTAGTATTTATTTTCTAATGCAAACAAACTTTACTTGTACATGTATCAATAATGTGAAGTGGCTGTTACTCGACAAATAATAATTAGAAAGATACAGGGACAGTTTGGGCCAAAGGTTTGACTTGTTTTACAATTGTTAATCTCTTGGGAGGCTACCTCCAACACACTGTAAGTGCCAAATCTAAAAGGTGAGTCAAAGAAAGTTTAAAAAGAATTCTTGTTAGTGTAGCTTACACTTTCTTCTGCAAAGACGTACATAATAAACTGTGTTTATTATTCCAACTTACACTTCTTTGAACCGAATGTATGCCAGCATGGCTACATGGTGAAGTGAACAAGCCATTAGAGTCAAAAAGATGTTCTTTAAAAAATGGAAGCTAGTCTAGGAGGAAAAAGCTAAAGCATTAGCAAGTTAGCTGTAAAACCTTAAGGCAGGCTAAGAGGGAATTTGAAGAGCAACTAGCTAAAGATGCAAAAACTAACAAGTAGTCAAGTCAAATCAAATTTATTAGGGTACTAGCATCCGCTCTGACCCAATAGCATCAAACAAAGACAAATACAAAATAACATAAGACAGAACATAGAACAAATATAATAAATAGCCCTAAAATACCCCCCCATAGGGTATTGAACACTCCCAAATATTACAACCCAAAAGGAAGGAATACACGTACAAAGAAGAGAGAACAAAAACCCCAGAAATAATCATGGCCCCCTACAGGAGTTCCCCATCCTGAATATGCTCCTTAATCAGGAGACGTCTTTTGGATGCCAGAAGGGTATAAGCTGCAAGTGCCCCCACAGCATCCCTTCCAGTCAAGGAAAGAAGAAACAGATAACAGTCATCAGTGAAAGGGAGAAAATGCCAAAAGGGGAGCAATCCAAACCTCCCTCAGACTAGTATAGTAGGGGCAGCGGAGAAGGAAATGTTCAACAGATTCAATTTCCCCCAACCAACATGAACAAGCTCTTAACACCCGAGGGGAGCGCTTATGTCTGCCCTCTACCAAGGCAGTTTGGACCTGCTGAAAATGGAGAAGTGTATACTGCCTGCGAAGGCGAGGGCTCTCCAAAAGATCCAGGTATGGTTTGAACCAAGAGATGATTTTTAAAAACTTCAATGTAGGCGCGACTTTCCAAGAAGCCAACACCGCCATATCTTCCTGGTGATCCATATCCTGAATTCGGGTGAAAATCTCTGTCTTGATAGCCGTGAGGGTTCTCCCATGAAAATAATCGAAGAAGGTTACTTGTTAGTTATATATAGTTTATATAACTAACAAGTAACCTTCTTCAACTACATCAGAAGCAAGTAGCCTGCTAGAGACTCATTAGATAACTAGGGGGCAAAAGCAGTGGTCAGGGAAAATAAGGTCATTGCAGAAAAACTAAATTAATTCTTTGCATTGGTCTTCACTGCAGAGAATGCTGGGGAGATACTCATAGAAGAACTATTCTTTGTAGGTAATGAAGGAACTCAAACAACAAATCGCTCTACTACTATTGGTAATTTGTAACCTATTGCTAAACTCTGTCTCTGTATACAAAGGTTGGAAAACAGCAAATGTAATACCAGTTTTTAAAAAGGTGTCAGAGGCGACCCTGGTAAGTACAGAGGGATGAGCCTGACATCAGTGCTAGGCAAATTTCTGAGGACCATTGTAAAGAATTGAATTATCGGTCATATTGACAGACATGACATAATAGAGAAGAGCCAACATGGTTTTTACAATGGAAAGTTATGCCTCACTAATCTCTTGGAATTTTTTGAGGATGCCAACAAACATGTGGAACAGGGTGATCAAGTTGACATACTATCAGGATTTTCAGAAAGCATTTAAAAAGGTTCTTCACATGAGACTCTTGAGAAAACAAAGTAGTTATAGGATAAGAGGTCGTGTCCTGTCATGGACCAGTAACTGGCTAAAGGATAGGAAACCAAAGGTAGGACTGAATGGTCAGTTTTCACAACGAAGAGAAAGAAATAGTGTGCCTCCAAAGGGTCCATTATGGGATCTGACCTGTTGGGTACTTCTCTGAAGTGACCAAGTGTTGGCCACTGTTAAGAGACATGATGCTGGGCTTGATCAACCATTGGTCGGCACTTATTATTATACAGTACGGCACTTATTATTCTCTTACGTTCTTATTTAAATTCCATCAGACACCAAGGACCACATGAAAAATGAGTAATTCACACAGGCTGCATTCACACACACCCATTTGGAGTGTTAGTTTTACACAACACACTGTGGATTTGGACTGGACTAATACCCACAATATCTAAGCTAGTGATGTGTGACTACAGCCTAACATTTAGACCTCCTTACAGTTACAGTAGCACCAATCCACCAAGGGCAAGCAAGAGTGTCTCCAGACAAGAAAGTGAAGGAAGATTAGCACGCCTTCGGTAGCCTTATCCCTCCCTGAGCAGTTGCCACGTGATGCAGTGCATCATGTGGCCAGTGGCAACCAGATGTTTACCCTGCCCTGTGGTGAGGCAAATGGTTGCCTGCTATGCGACACAACCTTGGAAAAATTCTGAGAACGTATTGGAGAGCACCCTTACCCCAACTGGGGTAAGCCTGCCCAAGGCAGTGCAACCTGTGGGGCTGGGTCCCTTTTGCCTGCCGCACAGCAAGCTCCACAGTGGACTGTGAGCAACAGGCACTGGTGCCCATTGCACAAGGCCACATCACATCCAGGGGCAGGCTTTAGGTACGGCCGAGGGAGGTGGGACAGGGCTGGGTGAGCACTTGTGCTACGGACCTCCCCTGCCATAGCAGTAGTTCTGACGGAGCTAGCTCACATGGCTTCCCTGCCACTGTGTGGCTGACTCCCTGTGCTTACCCCACAATGTGGTCACAGTGACTGCCCACCATGGGGCACGTGGGGATCCGGCCCCTGTTGCTAGTGTTGGAGACAATCCAAGCCTGAGATGTACCAACTGCATATTGAGGCTACATAAGAAAGTCTTCATCCTGCTTAAGTTTATTATTTTATTTTATTGTATTTAGTTATTTATTTATTTAGTTATATAGCACCAGTGGTGTACCTGGCACTGTATAATTAGTTATAGACAAGTCCATACCCCAAAGGGCTTAGTGGATCATTTCTTGCTGCTTTGGACACTGATAATAGTCTTAAAGTCTTACTGAACAGATTAATGTAAAAGGGTATAATTTAACCATCAGTCCTGAAATAAAATTTACCACAGCTATTTAAATTACTATTCTTATTTAAACAAAATATACCACAGCTCTCTCATTAAGAGAGACCAACTCCAGAGAGTGCTTAATTTTGTCAACTACCATCCCGTAGTATCCACTGTCTAGGTAGAATTGTTCTAGACAAAGCAGAGCTTTGCACTATTATATGCTATTTGTAGATTCAGAAGAAGCAGTTAATTGTATTTATTTATTTATTTAGTCGATTTATATCCCGCCCCTCCTGAGAACAGCTCGGGGCGGCTGAAACACCTTACTTCGACTGGGACACCTTACTTTGAAATAACGTAATCAGGGACCCATGTTCACTGCAACAAAAAAATCTTAAATTCTGCAGCCAGTGAAGTCAAATTCGGCTAATTCACCACGAGCATTAACATTCGCATAATTAACTTGATTTGCACAATTATGCAATAATTTATACATGCAAATTTGCTTACCATCATACTTTTTCAACAGGTTTGACGCAGAATCACACCGTTGTTAATCAAACACCAATCAAATCCTCTGGAATTTCATCACCTCAGAACTCCCACCTCATGTTTCAGCATCCCAGAACTCCTTTCCAGCAGAGGCCCAATTGGCTTTGGACCTTCCCTCCTTTTGATGAAAATGCAAGACCTGGCTGTTCCACCAGGCATTCAGTGAAGGGTGAGGGGTGGGTTAGGGTAGTAGGATGCTTTATTTTTTACCCCCAGTTTAATTTATTTGTATAGTTTTATTAGTGTTTTAATATATGTATCATCGTATTTATGTTTTATTTTGTTGCTGTTAACCGCCTCGAGCTGCTGTGAGCAGAAGAGGCAGGATAAAAATATTTTAATAAATAAATAAAATGTTAAAGCCCCAGACCTCCCTCACCAAAACATAGGGCCCCAAGACCTCCCCCACGCACAATTCATCTCCCTGGGGCCTATTCAGCCTCAGGGGTCATGGTGACACCTCCCTGACAGATGGCAGCTGCAGTTTTAGTTTGAGGTCAGGCGACAAGTTTATGCCTGAGCCACAATTTAAAGATCCTGCAGACAGATCCCACTGCACTTTCACTGCAATTTCAGCATGGCACTGCGAGGATTGGCAATCATTGGCTGATTCTGCAAAAACCACTGCAAACTGCAGCAACGGAGTCAGCACAGGTCCCTGAACATAACTGACAACAGTGTTGAATGAAGCATAAGCACTCCAACAGATAGGGTCAGAGCACTGATCAATGCAGGACCAAAAGGTGCATGTAGAGGGAAATCTGCTTTTCACCACCTTTACACTTCTACTCCCTGACTCTCAAGGCAACAGCTGCCCAATTTGAGTTTTGGAATAACTTGTTTCTCTGATCAACTACAAAGCCATGCCCATGGCCCACTTGACATCTGGGAATCACTCTGGGAATCACTCTGCTTCCTGGCCATATCCCTTGCAGTGTTTGGACTGGATGTCAAAGGGCCAGTTTCAATGGCCCTACATTACAACAGGATTGTCCTGCGTAAGGTCCTTTTTACATGGTGGCATCCACCCTGGGTGTTCATGAGTGGGTGCCACCCGTGCTAATCCTGCAGGGGTGGGGTGTGCACGCGCTTGCACACAAACATGCATCCCCACGCATGGAGGCACCAGAAAAAACATGGGGATGCATGGGGTGTGGGTGTGCACCCATCTACACCCTCCCCCATCACAGCACACACAGACCACAGTACAGCAGCGCATGTAAAAAGGGCCTAAGAGGAGGAGCTGGCCAATTAGAAGTTTTACAAGGCAGATTTCATGGCATTACTTTATTGCATAGAACAATATAGACCAAAAATAATGGCTTCTATGTCTACAGTTTTAGTAATGGTTTCTATATTACATAACTATTTTTTTTTAATACTATGAAAGCTGAGAATTAAAAAGTGTTCTATGGGGATATGAAGAATACACTTTCCCTTCCAAATAAAACTTCCGTTAAGCCACAGATGATATGCAATTTTATTTAATAATGAGATAATAGTTTTCTTATTCCCTGTAATAATTTCCTCTTCTGGAAAACTTAAAAGTATAATTTAACATATTGATAAAGGAGATAAGCTAAAGAGTTTGGAAATCTAACAAATACTATACTGGGAAATAATTTAATTTAATTTAATTGCATTCAGCTACCAAGCATTTTGTTAACAATGAGAAAAGATAAGCATCATTTTTCAAGTAATGATCATCTTGTGCTATAAAGATATGTTCAATCAATTAGCTTGCTTAACTGAATGAACATTTATAATCATATTACATACACATCTAAATTAAGTGGATTGTTTGTATTAATAAAACACCATCTAAAACAGAACATGTAAACACAGTATATAGTCAGGAGAAACTTAATTGAAAATTATACAGAAATTAATTTTTACCACGAAACTGTAATCTTTCCTTTTAAAATATATGTATGCAAATACTCCAAAGTTACATTACTTCTATTGCGATAGTATATCAAACATCCTATAACTAAAACAATGTTATTTATCTGTTGTCTAGCCCCAAATCTGAAGAGTTTAAAAAGCACAATGACCACATCTTCAGTTGATGTAAATCTAAGTACCTTCAAGACATGGGTGTATTTAAATGAGAAAGGCAATTGGAGGAGGGAAGGTCTGTGGCTGCTGAATGACACTGCTGTGGAGCACCCACTCAGGTGGAGTGAGTGGGGAGGGTTTCAAACAGGTGGTTCCCAGTGTGGCTACCCCAGCCATGGAGGCAAGCCACCATGCACTCCCTCTGCCATGGACCATAGGGGAGTGGGAAGCACGCCAGGCTGGCCTTTCCAATTGACATGAGCTCTGGGAAACTTGGTCTCCCCAGCACTCCTGTCCAGTTCTTGTGACTTGCAAAGGCTGTATCACCCACCCACAGTGTCTATGATTGGTGGACTGGTCTGCTGGCATGGCTGGCCACCCCAGTTCATACGGTTAGGGGCTCTGTGGCCTCCCATGGAGTTATTTGGCTTGCGCCATACAGAACACTCTGGATTTCTCAGCAGTGCTCTGTGTGTGACCATGAATGGGTGCTCCGTGGCTCACAGGAGCACACATCCATACCCCTGTTCCTCCTTCAGACAGGCAATAGGTTCTGTGGCTCCTGGGTGTCCATGTGGGGTAGCATCTTGTTTAAAACACCCAATGGGGCTTTGCCAATTTTGCAACATCTATGATGTAGCCAAATTAAACAGTTAACTTTGGAAAGATGTAAATATCTAGTTCACCAAGTATCTTTTTATCAATATAGCATGTTACACATTCTGTACAGCATAGTATACCCCTTATCTGCCAAATCTGTAAAAAATTCAAAACTGTCTTACCAAGGCTAAATTCCAGCTTTGGCTCATTTGCAGTCTTCTGAATACCTATCAATAATAGTAGGGGGGATTCATTAGAAAGGATTTAAGATTTAGTCACAATATGCACTGTAAAATGGCTTACACACCGATCATTTCTTTTTTCCACTTCTCAGATCTACAGAACCTTTCACTTTGTAAAGTGCTTGGCTTGAACACAAGGACGGTTACAAAAACACTGCATTACTTCTGCATCGGGCTCTAAGTGACTGCAATTTAAGTGAAGTAACTGATGGTGTTTTTACACAAGACACCTGCATGCATGGACATCCACGTGTGGGATGTCTCAGTAGAACATGGTGCATGGTGGGTGCGCGCTCCCATGACCCATGCACTGTCTATCCAGTCCATGCACAGGGCACGCAGGGAAAAACTGAGTACCCCGTGCGTGGGGTGGGCATTGCTTAAATTTAAAAAACCATTTAAAAAAATTAAAATAAAAAACATTTAAATTTTAAAAACAAAGAACAGCCCTCCAATAATGCATTCAAAATGAACTTTATTATATTAATTTAACTACAAACTTATTTTACTGTCAAAACATACTTACACATAAAGGCACTCTGCACATTAACTATATGCAGAGTCTAAGAGACCCCAGCTCAATACACATTTTAATAAACTGACACACAACACTCAATGGCAAATTTTATTTGGTGTCTCACAGATAAAAGACATCCCATAGGGATACATTTTATTTTAAAATAAAAGCCACTAATGGTATGATGACTAAAGCAGCCTTGAAAAAATTATACCATCCTATCATAATTGCTGCATCAAAATAATGTGTAAAAACACTATCAGTTACTTCACAAGTCTAACTTAATCCAATGCAATTGTGACTACTTTTTCCACTGTGTAGCAGGGAGCAGTCCTGTGGGTCTGCTGCCTCTTTAAGAAGGGGGCTGAGAGGGTCTGCTGGAGAGCTGAGCACGCCCAAGGGGGTAGCCGAGCCAATGGGATCAGCCTGTGAGGAAAACAGGCTGAGAAACCCCGGGACAAAGTGGGCGGGTTACTGGCCCTTTAAGGCTGTGGAGAGGAAGCCTGGCCACACCCACTCTGCCTGTATATAAGGAGAGACAAGGCAGAAAGGAGAGAGTCTCTGCTAGGGAGTTGGAGGAGCAACATCTCCCTGAAGAAGCTGTCCTGCTCTATGCTCTCCAAGGTACTGAAGGTTGGAGAACCAGAGGGACCCAGGCAAGTGGAAGAGGCTGTGCCCAGGAGGGAGCCTCTTGCCTGGGCAAGGCTTGGCCAGAGCCTGGGAGCTTAGAGGCCTGTCTGGATGGACTTTGGGGGTTGATAGTCTGTGTTGCTCCTGAGCCTGGAGAGACTGACCTGGGCCTGCAGGGTGGAGGGAACTGAGCCAGCAGCCCCAGGTACATTGGACACAGCGTCTCATAAAGGACTGTGGACTAATACCCTCTGGACTGTGTGTTGTGTCCTAGAAGAGGGTACCCCCCTGTCTCAGGGGGGGTTTCAGCCGAGTCTTGGGCTGAAAAGGCGTAGCAGAGGGGTGAACTAATTCCCCAGAGTGAGACCCCCGGCACCCTGTGTGGCCCTGGGGGAAGTCCCCTGCTACACACTGACTGTACAAAAACAATATCACATATGAGGGTCAAACAAATGCTATTAGATTGTCCTCAACATTCTTTGAGAATACTTTAAGCAAGAAGAGGCAATGGCTTTCCTATTTTAGTATAATTTGAGTATGTGTTTGGGGTTTAAGAGGCACCAACTGCTAGCAAAATTTTGCCCATTGAATCATGAAGGAGTCTAAGCGACCCCAATACATTTTTATTGGCTATTTTTCTACACAATAATTATAGGACGTAGGATGATGAAATTAATGTAGAAGGCTTGACTTTGAATACATGACATTAAAGAGCAACAGGTTCTTTAAAAAAAAAAAAATTACATAATTTCTGTAGGGCTTTAGGATGGGATATATCCTAGAAGCATTCTATTTTTTTCTTTTCT
This sequence comes from Sphenodon punctatus, assembly GCA_003113815.1. Lineage (NCBI taxonomy): Eukaryota > Metazoa > Chordata > Lepidosauria > Sphenodontia > Sphenodontidae > Sphenodon > Sphenodon punctatus. The sequence continues at coordinate 2,175,280 of QEPC01000136.1, read as the reverse complement.
TTTTTTTCTTTTTTACTACTTCATTTTTACTTGGTCTTTAAGAGGAATAAATCCGTCACTCATTACTACTTTCTGGTAAATAATTTCATACTGTATTTACAAACACAACATTGCACTGTTGCTTAAATATCTCTCCAAGTGAAATCTTGACTCTGCTCAAGTGATGGGGAGCTTTTCCATTGACTTTAATGAAGCCAGGATGTTACCTGGGATGTCCGTTTCAATTTAAATAATTATGCATGCTTTCTGTAAATTACAACAAAAATACTTACATTTACCTAAAGCATATACAAATGATAAAAATAAGAAAAACATTTTACTGTGCAGTGTTTTAGCAAGAAATGCCACAACAAAAATGCCCATCATTTTACATTAAGAATGCAAATTAATGTCCTCCCTCATTTACCAAGTATAAATATCCTGTAATTCATTTGGTTTTATAACTGTGCTTTAATGTTTAATATCATTTCTTGCATTTTAAATGGCAACATGTCCTTAATTCAAACTCTTGGAGGGAAGGAAATCATTAAATTGTAACGCTAACCAATGAGGTGTCAGAAATGTTCCAATAACCATCATTTGATCAACCTCCACAAAAGTAACTGAAGACTGACTGCAATAGTGATCAGCTATGTAGTTATGTTACTGGATAGCATTATAGAGAAAAATGACTTGTCTGTGTGCGCGCGTGTGTATTTCAATTTTAGAGGACTTCTTTTGCCTAGTTACTTAAACCTGCCTAGCTCTAGCCTAGTTTCCGACATTTAAAAAGTATGTTGTGAGGTGTTTTCTAGCATACAGAGTATTAGTTTAAAGCACACAAAAAATCAACTACCCTCATATTGAATTGAGGCAAATCTTTTCTTTCAAAGTTTGCCAAAATCATATTCTACTATTTTATGACTTGGGCATAGATAGCTGGAATAAAAGGAGATGCTATTATTTCATTTTAACCTTTTCCTTTTTAATTTTATGAAAACTTACAAAATTAGGAAAAAGCTGACAACTATTGGACACATTTCTTCCTACAAAGGAAACAATTTCTGTCAATCAGAATCTAAACTAAATTGTTTTATAAAATTATTTAACATTACTGCTTCAATTTGTATCAATAATTTCAACCATACTGTATTTTCAATTTGTCTGTTTTCTGTATCCAACAACATTTACAGTGTGACTATAACGCCAAAAAGAGTGAACGTACACCTACTTGTAAACCGAGGCTCCACAAGACTGTCTGCCTGTGTTGGAGGGAGAAAATGTTGTGCTTCTTCTGATGTTCTCTCTTCTTTGATTTCCATGATCAATCTTTGGAGCTGCTGAATTTTATTGCGCAAACCTTCTGAATTTGCCTCTCCAAGTGCCACAGCCCAAGATTCACAGTCTGGCTTTGAAGCAGCTTCGAGGTAAAGATCTGGTTCTCCACTCTGAAACTCTGCGCACATAAAACATTGGTACACTTTCAGGAACCCAGATATTAAGGAGTGTGTTGGAAATCATGACAGGATTGATGTTATGTATAATGCAGAATATTATACCGCGGTCTTTTCTGTCACAGAACCACACCACACATCTTATACACCTCTTGAATTAAAGCCCTGTTGCCTCACGTTCAATGTGCCACTAAGTCCATACTACACAGCAGTTCCCAATCCTAGCACAATTAATGCATTGCAAAACTATGTAGAGAAATCCCCTTTTTGCACAGATTCTACAGCTCAGCAGGTAACTTTCAGGACTGCTGAGTTAAACAAGATTTCAGTTTAGCAGTGATAGCAGGCAACAGTCTGACAAAGGGGGGCACAGTGGAATTCACTAGGTTGAATGTGTCCATCATTTCTTCGATTAGAACTGTCCTTTACACTCAGCCTCTTATCCATCCTTGCTAGAATACCATTCATCAAGATGTGAAGATAATTTAGCATGACAAAGTTCCTCTGTGAGGAGCCAACGTGTTGTACATGGGAGCTTCTGACCTCATTACTATCCATAAGTCTGTTGCTGTCCTGTTGAAAGTGTAACTGGCTGATGGTCAGATTTTAAGGAAAAGGATGGACAAAAATGCATAAGCTTCCAAGGAAATGCAGGTAATATGAAGGGCCACTCATCTGATTAGAATTAGCAAAGGAAAAAGTCTCCAGGCATGTAAAATCTTTTTGGCAGAGAGAGCTTCACTGAGTTGCAAATTCAATGTGACACTTAATGTGATATAAACGATCAAGAAAGAACTCTGAAGGGGAAGAAAATCAATGCTGCTTTAAAAGAAGTTACTAACTGATATAAAAAGAATAAATAGCATTGCATATTGTTATACAGCTCTATTAGAAAGTTGGAAGCTGTTTGATGCAAAATGCTTAAACCACATCAGCAAAATAATAGCGTCAGCAGTGTACCTTGGCAAACTCATTGCCTCCCACGGCTTCCAATAACACCTCTATACTGACGACACTCAACCCTCTCTCTCCACCCCCTCTCTCTCCCCTTCTGTCCAAGCTCACCTCATCAACTGCCTCTCTGATATCACCACCTGGATGTACAAACATCAGCTCAAGCTCAACATGGCTAAGACTGAACTCCTTATCTTTCCTCCCTACCCTTCCTCTCCCTCTTCCCTGTCCATCCTTATTGATGGAGTCACCATCCGTCCCAATCCCCAAGCCCATAGCTTGGGCTTCGACTTCGATACTCACCTTTCCTTTAAACCTTACATCGACTCTGTTGCCAAGTTCTGTCGCTTTGCCCTCCACAACATTGCTCGGATTCGCCCCTTTCTCTCTGTCTCCTCCGCCAAAGTGGCGTTCACATCATGGTCATCTCTTGCCTTGACTACTGCAACCTCCTCCTTACTGGCCTCCCCCACTCTCACCTGTCCCCCCCTTATCTCCACCCAAAACTCCGCTGCTAGGGTCATCCACTCAGCCTGTCGCTTTGACCACGTGCAGCCTCTCCTCTCCTCGCTTCACTGGCTCTCCCTTCCCGAACACATCCTTCACAAACTCCTGGTATTTACTTACAAAACCCTTCACAACCTGGCTCCCCCTTACCTCTCGGTCCTAATCTCCTTACATACTCCTGCACGCACTCTCCGCTCCTCCTCTGCTCCCTCCCTCGCTCTCCCTCGTCTCCCCTACTCCCCTAACCGCCTTCGTCCCTTCTCCCTTGCTGCCCCCCATACCTGGAACTCCCTCTCTGCCCACATCCACCTTGCCCCCTCCCTCCGCACCTTCAAATCCCTCCTCAAAACCCACCTCTTCCTCGCCGCCTTTCCCGACACCTGTTAGAACTTTCCTCTCAATATTTACTGTCGGCCTTCCCCATACACTCCTGCCTAACTGCAACCAAGCCAAGCACGTGCACCTGAGACTTCACATCCGCTTGAAAATGTTATTTATCCCTTGTCTCTCCCTATGTCCCCTCTCCTTCTCTCCCCACTCTGTGTCTATTAGATTGTAAGTCATAGGCAGGGACCACATCTATCTTATTTTTCTGTAAAGTGCCAGGTACACAGCTGGTGCTATACAAATGCTTATAATAATAATAATTAATAATAATAATAATGGAATACACATGGTCCCTGCCCTAGGGCGTACAATCTGAGAGATGGGAGGGGGAAACGAAGGAAGAGGAACAGAGGGAGAGACAAGGGGTGTAACATTCACGAAGATGCGAGGTCTCAGGTGCACATGCTTGGCTTGGTTACATCAAGAATGATGGCTGGCTGGTTCATGTGGTGAAGATATGAGTACACAGACCTTGGGTAACAGATTGTATTGGATGGTAGGTATCAGCAGGAGTTAGGAAAGGGGAGCAAGGAGTCAGGGAGGATAGAGTGGAAGATGTGGTTCTTGCAGAGGGATTTGAAGGTACGAAGGGAGGGGACGAGGTGGATGTGGGCAGGGAGGAAGTTCCAGACATGGGGGGCAGCTAGGGAGAAGGATCGAAGGTGGTTAGGGGAGATGGGGAGGTGTGGGAGGGCGAGAGAAGGGACAAAGGAGGAGCGGAATTCACAGATTGGAGTATGGAGGGAAATTAGTGCAGAGAGGTAGGAGGGAGCAAGGTTGTGAAGAGCTTTATAGGTGAAGACTAGAAGCTTGTGCACAATTCGTTCAGGAAGGGGACGCCAGTGAAGAGAGGAGAGGAGGAGCCGAACGTGGTCGAAGCAACGGGCAAGGTGGATGACCCTGGTAGCAGAGTTTTGGATGGAGAAAAGGGGAGAGTGGGGGAGGCCAGTGAGAAGAAGGTTACAGTAATCGAGGTGAGAGATGACCAGGGCGTAAACAAGGGTTTTGGCAGAGGAGACAGAGAGAAAAAGGCAAATCTTAGCAATGTTACGGAGAGAGAAGTGACAGGATTTGGCAACAGAGTTAATGTAGCATTTTAAAAGAAAGGGGTGACTCAAAGACAAAGCCTAAGCTACAGGCTTGGAGGATGGGAAGGATGGTGACCCCGTCAATAAGGATTGACCGGGTGGAGGGAGAGGAAGGATGGGGAGCAGGGAGATAAGGAGTTCAGTTTTAACCATGTTGAGTTTCAGTTGGCATTGAGTCATCCAGGTAGAGATATCAGAGAGACAGCTCGTGAGGCGAGCCTGAGCAGATGGGGAGAGAGAGAGAGACAGAGAGAGACAGAGACAGAGAAAGAGAGTTGAGTGTCATCAGCGTAGAGGTGATACTGGAAGCCATGGGAGGGAATGAGTTTGTCTAGGGACAGGGTGTAAATAGAGAAAAGGAGAGGGCCAAGGACAGAGCCTTGGGGAACAAGACTCTTCCCCCGCCCCCCTAGAGGGGAAAGGAGGAGGAGGTGGAGTTGATAAGAGACCTATTGAAGGAGCGGTCAGAGAGGTAGGAAGAGAACCAGTCAAGGACAGAGCCACGGAAGCCAAGGGAGTGAAGTGAATCCAGCAGGAATTAGTAGTCAACAGTATCAAAGGCAGCAGAGAGTTCAGGGATAACAAGAATGGAGCAGAGGCAATTTGATTTAGTTACAAGAAGATTGTTGGTGATCTTAACGAGAACAGTTTCAGTAGAGTGAAGGGGGCGGAAGCTAGATTGGAGGGGGTCAAAGGAGGAGTTGGCAGAGAGGAATTCAAGGCAGCTGGAGTAGACAACACGTTCAAGAAGCTTGGAACCAAAGCGAAGGAGTGAGACAGGATGATAGTTAGAAGGGTGAGAGGGGTCAAGAGTGGACTTTTTGAGGATAGGAGAGACAGTGGCATGCTTCAAGGTGGAGGGGAAGGAGCCAGTAGAGAGGGAGAGGTTGATGATGTGCAGGAGGGAAGGGGCGACAGTGGAATCAATGGAGGTCAGAAGGTGGGAGGCGATAGGATCAAGGGGGTAAGTGGAAAGGTTGGAGGAAGAGAGCAGGGAGGCAATTTCCTCAAGGGAGGTGGGAGGGAAAGAGGAGGGAGAGGAGAGGGAGTAGGAAGAGGAGAGGAGCGGGAAGCGATGTCGAAGCGGATCTTGTCTATCTTGGAAGTGAAGAAGGAAGCGAGATCCTGAGCAGAAAGGGAAGAGGGGGGAGGAGGAGGACAGGGGGGCTTGAGGAGGGACTCAAAGGTGCAGAACAAGCAACAAGGGTCCCAAGAATAGGACTAAATGTGGGTGGCATAGTAATGTTGTCTAGGGAGGGAGAAAGCAGAAATAAGGGAGGAGAGAGAGAATTTGAAGTAAAGGAAGTCAACGTGAGAGTGGTATTTGTACCAGAGGCGTTCAGCAGCATGGGTGCAGGAGCGGAGGTGGTGGATACTGGGGATGAGCCAGGGACAGGGGTTGTGGGAGCGGGCAGGGTGGGAGGAGAGGGGGGCAAGGGATTCACGGGTGGAGGTGAGAGAAGCACTGAAAGCAGAGATGGCAGAGTCAGGGGCGGAGTAGGAGAAGACTGAGGGAAGAAGGGGAGAGAGAGAGGAGGCAAAGTCCAGGGGGTTAATGGCCTGCGGGTCACGGAAGGGGCATGGAGATGGGGAAGGGGGTGGCAGTGGGAGACGTTGAAAGAGGCAAGGAAGTGATCAGAGTTGGGAGAAGGATCAAAGGAGAGATCAGAGACAGAGCAGTTCCTAGAGAAGATGAGGTCAAGAGAATGGCTGTTAGCGTGGGTGGGGAAGTTGGTCCAAAGGTGGAGGTTGAAGGAAGAGGCTTGTGAGAGGAAGCGAGAGATGGGGGGCTGGGAATGGACATCAACATGAATGTTGAAGTCACCAAGGATGAGGGGGGGTATCGTCGGAGAGGAAGAAAGTGAGCCAGGACTTGAATTCCGAAAGGAAGAGTGAGAGCCAGGGGGGCGGTAGATGACCGCGATGTGGAGTTGGAGGGGGGAGTAGAGGCGCACAGAGTGAGCCTCAAAAGGAAGGGCAAGGAGAGAGAGGGGGAGGAGAAAGCGGTAGGAATTGACAGGAATTAATGAGGAGGAGGCTCATGCCACCACCCTGACCTTTGGGGCGGGGCTGGTCAGAAAAGGAGAGACCCCCCCAAAGGAAAGGGTAGCAGGGGTGACAAAGTTGGAGAGGGAGATCCAAGTTTCTGTAAGGGCAAGGAGCTGGAGGGAGTGAGAGAGGAAGAGATCATGGATGTAGGGGGCTTTATTGGCAGAGGAGCGACAGTTCCAAAGGGAGCAGGAGAATGGGAGCTGATCAGGGGAAGGCAGGGAATGGGGATAAGATTGGGAGAAGGGGGCAGCGGGGTAGGCGAGAGATGGGGAGGGTGGGAGGAACAGGGGGGGTAAGGTAGCCAAGGGGGAGGAGGAAATGTGAGGAGGTTGGAGAGAAGTGTTGGGCTTGGGCTGGGGGGAAGGAACAGAGGGGAAAGCAGTAGAGGGAGGAAGAGGTTGACGGGAAGGGGAAATGGTGAAAAGGAGGTAGAGGGAAGGCAAGAAATTAGAGCAGGTATGATGGTGGGGAGGGTAGGAGGGAGGCAACCCAGGTGGTGGGTAGTGGAGGAGAGACAGAGGAGGACAAGATGAAGAGTGGCTGGCCTACTGGCCACCGAGGAGTCACTGGGTGGCCACCAGATGGTCGAAATATTATCATAATGTGATCCTAAACGTTTAGGTATATTAATGTTTACTTGTAAAAATAATCCATCAAAGTTACAGAAAAGAATTTCCCTTTAAGTTCATCTAAATCTGTACATTATTGTTTGATGGCCTGATACTCAAAGGCTGTGAACCCCATAGCTTCCATCTTTTAAAAGAAAGCTAAAAAGTGCTGTGAGGAGTGGGATTCAATAGTGGTATATGCTCAGAGCCTTTGAAAACAGACCTGCTAGTATAAATGCAATTTCTATCTCGGCACCATCAGCCAGACAGAAAACATCTGCTTTTTAGAGGAAACCAATATTTTACAGGTGGAAGCATCCTCCTTATGTTTTCCCCTTAGCACTGCAAGTCAGAATTCACATATGTTAAGTAGTAGAGGGACAGGGAATCAAATATATTTAGACCACAAAATTGATCCAATGATTTAGTTATTTTTGAGTGCAGGTGGGTCTGATTTGGAACAATTTTGAACCCTGGAAACGAATTCCAAATGAAGCTTCTGCAATTTTATGTTCTGTTCTATTAAGGACTTTACAGTTCTCACATCACCAGTAGTAACTGCATCTGTCAGATATGCCTGGGCAATGGGCATAGTTGTCTGCTGTCACGACAGACTACACAGGCTCCAAGACAGTGCAAACATACATATATTTAATCTGCAGAACAAGCACACACTGGGCTAGGTAATCCACCAACTGTGTCATTACTTGCAATGTGTACTTACAGTAAGTTCATATGCTTAATTCATAAATTAGGCATGTCATTTAATATTTTTTTTGGGGGGGGGACTAAAATAACTAAGGTTTCTTAACAAAAAAAGTACAAAATTTGCATTATACGCAATTTTTTATTCTAATAAAGGAGCAGGATTTCACAACTATAATTACTTCCAGTTTTTCTTTGCTCTCATATCTCATAAACTGCCAAGTAGAATTTCCCCCCCTGAAATGTAAGAAGTAAAATCCTCTCTAAGGCTCATATCTTTAATGCCAAATTTCAACTCCGATGTAGAATTAAAACCTCCTGATAATAAGGATTTTTAAAAAGAAATCCTTATATGTCATCAATCCTCCAAAAAGTGGGACAAGAGGCAGGGCTATAATATTCATCTTGAAATTTTATTGCCAGAGACCAATGTTCACTGTGTTTTCCCGATTTCTACCAATGGGAAAAACACAGTGAATAAGAACCAGGGGATGAGTGAGGGAAGGGAATGAGCACTGGAGAGGGCATATCCCCCTTCCCTTACACTTGATGTGTGCCAAAATTAAGGAATTAATTACCTCCACCACTTTTCCTCTCTGCTAACATTTAAAATTCTTGGCAGAAGGGGGATGGGCAAAGTCATCACCATTTAACCCAGCTGTTTGAAAAATTCAAATGCCAGCAGCAGCAGCAGGGGCGGATTGGGAAATCAAAGTGGCCTGGGAAAATATAGTCTTAGTGGCCCTATGCGGACCGGAAACGGGCCAAGGGGGTGTGGTTTAGGGGGGCGTGGCTTGGGGTGTGGCTTGGGCGGGCAGAGTGCACCAGATTTGGGGCCTATCAAAGCTGAGTCCCCAGACTCAGATCCTCAGCAGCCTGGCAGGGGTGAGTGGGAGGTTATGGGGGGCTGGCAGGGGGGAG
>QEPC01000136.1:2148624-2162612 GCA_003113815.1 Sphenodon punctatus | reverse complement strand
CCCAAGCAGGCCCAAGCCCCCCCGTTCCCCCAAGCAGACCCAAGCCCCCCCAAGCAGGCCCTACCTGCTGCCCCGCAGCTCAGGCTCTGTCCTCCTCTTGAGTCACCTCCTCCACACGTGCTCCGCTCCTGACGCTGCTGCTGCACTCTCCACCAAGTCACTCCACTGGACTCTGGTGCAGAGTGCGGGAGCCATCTCGAAGAACCTTCTTTACAAGGTAGCAACCTTCTGATCAGCACGTGGGGAGGAGCTGTTTGTAAACAAACAACCTTATTTCCCAGCCTGATCGAGTGTCCCCGCTGCTGCTGCTGTTGCTGTTGCTGTGCTCCTAGGAGGGAGAGGCAGGTGAGTCCTCCCCAGACCCCTCCCCCCCATCCCAATAGGGGTCGGGATCAACATTTTTGTTTTTAAAAAAATAATAATTTTTTAAAAATACAGCCGGACAGGCCCTCTGACCCAGACCGGCCCACCGGGAATCCTCCCGGTGGGTTCAGTGGCCAATCTGCCCCTGAGCAGCAGGCAAAACATTGCTCTTCCTCCCAGTGGGTCTCGTGGTGGCTGTGACAACAGAAGTTTGGATCCAGAATACAGCTGCATCAGGTAGCACTGTAGCTACCCTTGGGTAATACCCACATTTTTGGGCACCTCCAGTGGGCACCTGATGGGGTGCCTTCTAAACTCCATTCTCCACTCCTATTCTCTCCTCCTCCATACACTCTCGTATTACTTACTGTCTGACATCTCTGCTTGGAGGTCTTGTCACGAACTCAAGCTTAATACGGCCAAGACACAACGCCTCATCTTCCCCCCAAACATTCTCCTCCTAATTCATTCTCAGTTTCCATTGAGGGAGTCACCATCCAGCCATTCCTCAGGCATGTAGCTGGGATTTATCTTCGAGTCCTCACTCTCCTTTACACCCCAGATACAGGCTGTTGCACGTCTACTGTTTTGCTGTATAATATTGCTAAACTCTGGCCACAGTAAAATCTGTATTGCTAAAATCTGGCCACTGGCCTTACTATTGCCACTGTAAACACTCTAGTCCACACTCTAGTCATCGCTCACCTTGACTACTGTAACTTCCTCTTTACTGGTCTCCACATCGCTGATCTTGTCCCCACATTGCCATTTAATGCTTTGATGCCAGTCATCCACCTTACCTGTCGCTTTGACCATGTTCAGCCCCTCCTCTCTGCCCTACACTGACTCCCTCTATATGAACACATTCAACACAAACTACTGGTCTTCACCTTCAAGGCTCTTCATGGCCTTGCTCCCCCATATCTCTCTGCTCTTGTATCACACCACATTCTTGCCTGGGAGCTTCACTCCTCCTCTTCCCCCACCCTTTCCTGCTTGCAACTCCCTTGCTTCTCTCAATGTCTTTGCCCCTTCTCTCTCATTGTATTCCATGCCTGGAACTCCCTCCCTGGATCCATTCATTCTGCTCACTCCCAGCTTTCAAATCCCTCCTAAAAACCTACCTCTTCCATCAGGCTTTCTCTGGCTGCTGCTTGTCATGAGTGAAATTGCATTCTCTTCCCTCCCTCACTCAGAATCTCTTCCCTGTAACTAAGTAAAGCATATGAACCTAGATTTTCTCGACCTCATGAATGTATTCTTCTCTCCCCTAATGTTTACCTCTTCTTTGTCTCCTCTAGATTGTACACCTCTTGTGGTAGGGAGTCTATAACTACTGATGCTATATTAATTATTATTAATATCCAGCCCTCCATTGAGTATCTGGTGCCTGAAAATTAATGGGGACATCCCGGGACACCATAGGGTTGCCATGATACAATCCTGGAATAGAGGACAATATCTGCATAGAATTTACATGTGTTAATTTACATTCATTTATGCAAGTTTAGAAATAATTATTACAATTAAAATAGAAGTGACCATACCATAGCGAGGAACACTGTGACCAGGTCACCTGTGCCTGCTCAGTCCACTGTCCATTATAAATGTGCTAACTGTTGATGGAGAACTTCTCGAGGCCCCTGCTCTCCCTTCCTAAAGACTTTTAATTCAGTCCTAACTACCTTCAGTTTGTCTCCCCTTGTAACACACACAAAATCCAATACCAACAACCAGGCAGAATAAATTCATTATAATGGCCATTATAAAGGAAGCAGAGGTCTTTTGAGGGGGTTTTATAAAAAAAATTAGACTCACCCTCAGTGTGAGACAGTGGCTCACCTACATGATCAGATCAGATCCTCAGGGGTTCAGGCTTTCACTGCTACTAGCCACCAGCAGCCACTGGTACCTCTGAAATAGGCACACAGGATCTCACCGTGCTCACTCACCCTGTGCTGCTGCCCTCACCTTGAGTTGTGCAGTCAGTCACGTGACGTACACCATACAATGTGCTGCACCGCCACACGCCAAAAAGTGTCTTGCCCAGCTGGCCCCGCTCTGCTGCACGAGTCACTTCCATACTAGTGGCTACACACTTCCTGTTCCAGACTCCAGGTGGTTCCATGGGCTAATTTTGGACAACAGTGAATCCAGTCCCAGTCTAGACTTTTTACACTGTTACATCTGGTGAAATCATTATATACCAACACTTCACTAAGGGTCAGATTGTCCACAAATGGCCACTTGACAAAGGACATTTAATCTAGTAATGGTGTTAAGTAAGGCTGTGTATTGGCACCATTTCTTTTCAATTACTTTATTAATGATATAACTACGGAATTAAGTGGTACCATATACCATCCAGTTAGTATTTATGGGAGGTTACTTTCAATTCTGCTTTATGCAGATGATATGGTCTTACTGGCCACATCTGAAATTGGACTTTGTAGGCTTCTCCAGGTGTTGCATGTATATTGTAAAAAGGACCATCTAAGTGTCAACTATGATAAAATGAAAGTTATATTTCCTAAACATAGAATTACTAAGAGCTGACAACTGGACTTGACTCCTCTGGAGCAAGTTGATAAATACAAGTATTTAGGGTTAATGTTTTCATCAAGGGGCATGTGGAAAGATCATATTCTTGCAACCAAGCTTAAGTTGGCCCAATCAACGAATGAGTCATTCATTTCCGGAGAACAGATGGAGGAAGATTGGTATTACCAGTATTGAAATTACTAGAATACAAACTGAAATCTACAGTGCAGAAATCTGGGGCTTTACGCAAGTAGAAGAGCTTGAAATTTTTCAAAATAGGCTGTTTCACTCAGTTCTTAGGGTTCCCATTGGAACTTCTATTAACATGATGTGAGATGAAACAGGAATTCTCCCAGTAGAAATGAAAATTCGGCTGAATCTCCTTATGTATTGGGTCAGGTTAGTGCTATGTGGAATTAGAAGGGTGTGTTACCATCTTTGGTACTCCAGGTGTTTAAAGCTAAGATTCCACCAATGATGTTATTTGGTTTGGATATTATCCCCTACACAGATCCTTTAACCTTAGAAAAACCGCAACTTTGTTTTTTGCATCGTTTTTTGCAATTGGGAAAACCGGTGTCTGCTGCTGCCATGAGAGCGGAGACAAGGAGATCTATGCCCTGTCTCAAATGGCTGTAGTGCGTTATTGGTTACGGATATTGGCACTTCAGGATACTGCGTTGCCATATATATGTCTTAAGGAGGAGCTGGGTTATATAGGTGCTAGACCCTATTCTTGGCTGGTTTATTTAAAAGCCATACTTAGTCACCTGGGTTTTTCTTTTGAGTATTTCGCAGGCAAATCATTTGCTGCAATCAAGAGGGAGATCTGGTGTAGGCTCTTGGGTATTCAAAATCAGGATGACCTCTCTAGTGTGGCAACCTGGAAGGTGGCTCCGCTTCTGCGATCTGTCAAACTGTCTTGTGACTTTGAACCTTATTTGGATCAGTTACAAAATAAGAATTTGCAAACGAGCTTCACGTTACTTAGATTTCAGCTCCTGCAAACGGCAGTTACTGAGGGGCGATATGCTCAGGTGCCCTATAATCAGCGTTTGCACTCCTGTGACCAGAATGACATTGAAACAACTAGTCATTTTTTATTGGTTTGTCCCCATTTTAAGGAGCTTAGGACTGTTTGGCTAGACTCATTATTGGAGGGGTCCTCCAGTGCAAATGTAGAGGCCAATTACCGGTATTTACTGAGTCTTACAAGTGCTGAGGCTGCTTTTGCTGTGGCCTCCTTTGTCTGGTTGGCCTCTAAAAAGCGAAGGGAGCTTAGGCCCCTGGTTAACTGAATTATAGGTTATCTTTAGGGTGGAGCTTTGTATATGGTCTCTGAGTTTTATAAATTTGCTTGCAGGACTGCACGCTGTGGGAGGTAAAGGGTAACCTGGGCAAGTGTGAGACTCAAATGATTGGATTAATGGCGTGTGGGGGAATGATTGGATAGGTTACTGTACCAGTCTGTAAGCCAGGGTCATGTACAGCCATATCTTTATAGTATGTTTATTATGTATTTTAAATGTGTGTTTTTTGTGTTGATTGCATTGTCTTGTTTTGTTGTGTGTTGTGTTTGGGCTATGGCAGAAGCCAGTTCCTTATAATAAACTTGACTTGGGTCAGGTTAGTAGATAAGCCAGATGACTCACTTCCTAAGATGTGCTGGATGGAAAAACAAGGGGATGGCTTCAACTCCATCTGGAAGGGGAAATTAGATTTATTAACCAAACAGATGGGTCTGTCAACCTCCTTTTTGAATCATTTCCCTAGGGAAAATATTCAAATTAATGATTAAAAATCTACTTAAGGATATTTACGTACAATGGGATCTGGAGTCTTTGACCCAGAGTAAGATTGCTCCTTTGATACATTTGTTTAAGTTTCAGCACCAATATGAAAAATATCTTATGGTAGTGACCAACTATAAATTACTAAAATCCCTTACCTGGCTGCGATTTCAACTAATGCCCTCCTCTTTGATAGAAGGCAGATATAATCATATACCTCATGCTATACACTTCTGCCCATGCAGTTTACAGAAGATCTGATCCACTATTTATTTGATTGCCCTATTACAATGGATGTCAAACAAAATTTTTTAACATCATTGCTTCCTAAGAGACCTTACTGGAATCAGATTTTGAAGCCGTCCTATATATTAGCAAATTTAGGGATAAGATCCTTAAGGCTGCTAACTTGGCATTTGCCTTAAGTATCCAGAGACAACGGGCCTCTTCCTTGTAGGATGCTAGCATTGTATAAATTAATACTCTAGTTCTTTAAAATAGCGAAGTATGTTGAATTCAAAATGGCTTAAATATATTGATTGTTTGATAACTTTGTGGGACAACCATTCAGGGACCCAACCAAAAAACAAGGTATAAACAATAATTCCTTTATTGCAATTAGAACTGATCTCTGCCAAAGCAAGAGATCTATATAAGAAATGAATGTATACAAACACATGTGAACCATGAACCACATACACCATGAACAACACAACATGTGAAATTAAAAAAAACATTGTACAAAAATCCCCATAGGGAAGGAAGAGAACAGAAGACCCAGATGCATTTCGGGGTCCTGCCCCTTTCTCAATATATTTTTTTATTTTTTTTAAAGGGGGGATAAGTACCACCTGTGAATACAAAAAACCAAAAACCTGATTGTGTGTATTAAAAACCCAATAATAATGAAATAAATATATAAAAAGGAAAGCAGTGGCAGGACTGAAAAGCAGTGGCAGCAGATGCCTAACTGTGAATTGCATTTAGGTTACAAGAAAAATTGATTTGTTTTCATGTTAGGTATGTATGCAGGGTTTTCAGACTATATGGCAGTCAGCCAATATGGTTTTATGCAGTTTGGTTTTCAACTGGTATAGCCTCAGCCTTTCACTAAATGTGAAGTGCAATGATTTGGTCAGGTTTTTGAAGCATTTGAAGATTTCATAGTGCCACACTGGTTGCCAGTAATTTCTGGCTGCCTGCCCCTAGCGGGGGCAACTAGTTGACGAATTTTTCCAGCCTCTAATTTCCATTTTTTATTTTTATTTCAGTAGCTATTGAAGGAGACATGCATAGGGGCACAAATTGTAGGAGAATTCATCCCCTTTTATTTATGGTTTTTTCCTAACAGGCTACATCCCTTAGAGTTGACATAGGATAAGGAAGCCATTTGGAAATATGGAGTGTGCCACTATAATAAGTATGCAGGGCTTATCCTTTTACTTTTTATATATTTGTTTCATTATTATTGGTTTTTTAATATACACAGTGTCCATAATCAGGCTTTTGGTTTTTTGTATTCACAGGTGGTACTTATCCCCCCTTTTAAATATATATAAATATATTATATATATGTTATATATATATTAAATATATATAAAATATATGTATGACCCATATGTGTATCTCCTCTCCTCTCTCCACTGGCTCCCTCTTCCTGAGCATATTCTGCACACGCTCCTTGTCTTCACCTACAAAGTCCTTCACAACCTCGCTCCTCCCTACCTCTCTGCCATGATCTCCCTCCGAACCCCTGCTCAAGCACTCCACTCCTCTTCCATCCCCTCCCTCACCCTCCCATGCCTCCCTGCTCCTCCAACCACCTTCGTCCCTTCTTCCTCACTGCCCCGCACGCCTGGAACTCCCTCACTGCCCTCATCCGCCTTGGGCCCACCCTCCACACCTTCAAGTCCCTCCTCAAAACCCACCTCTTCCGCTCTGCCCTTCCTAACTCCTGCTAATCATCCCCACCCAGGATTATCCCCCACCTGTTATATGTAAACTCCAAATTTACTGTAACCAAGCCAAGAACGTGTACCTGAGTTCTCGCATCCTCATGAATGTTGCATCCCTTGTCTCTCCTCTGTTCCCCCTTCTTTGTCTCCCGTCCCCCTGTCTTTAGAATGTAAGCTCTTGTCCAATTAATTTTTCGATGTCCTATCTTTGATTACTTAAGGCAGGCCTGAATTGACCCCTTATTTATTAAATTCACTCTTTCCGAAAGTGAGAAAATGATCTTACTTGAGGCAAATGATCCAGGGACATCCAACGTGATTGCCTGCTTCCTAATTTTGGTAGAAAGGTCTAAAGCCCAAGGGAATCTGATTATTAGTTAGATTCCTCTGGGAGGCTTCCGATTTTTCTCTGGCTCTGTCTTCTTGGAGGTACCCTCTTAGTTGCCATGCCTGGCTTTTACCTTCCTCTTCTTGTATTATACATTTTTTTCTATGGTGTGTTTTTATTGTCCCCTATGGTTTTATGTTTTTAATTTTCCTTTATATGTCTTGTGTTGTTTGCTAATTGGTATAGCTTTTGTGCTGGATACAATAAAGTACTTGACTTGACCTGCAAAGCAACAGGTATATTGCTGGTGCTATATAAATGCTTATAATAATAATAATTAATAAAGTGTGGGTGCATGGAGCCTAAGTTGTAAGAGAACACAATATGTGAGACTATAAAACATATTTACTGCTTACATGGCAATCATGTTAATGTGGGAGCCTTAACTTACGATTTCTGATTTTTGGAGCACAAGTGAAGCTGAAACAGCCTTAACTCCTCTCTTAAACTAAAGGGTTTTTTATCCTCAAATTTCTCTGTTTTTTAAAAGGGGACTATACTAAATTCCCCCTCAGACAGCCCAGAGGTCCTGGCTCCCAGCCCCGCAGGTCTAAACAACTTCTCCCAAAGAACCCTGCCCCCTCCTCTAAGCCACTACCCTCTAAACCCCTTCCACTGACCCCAGGAGTCCTGGCTCCCTGACACCCCCCTTCCCTCTAACCCAGTAGCTCCCACTCCCTTCCTAGAGAACCCAGGAGTCCTGGCTTCCAGGTGCTCTGCTCTAACCCATAAATCTCTACTCCACTCCTAGAGAGCCTAAGAGTTCTGGCTCCCAGTCCCCCTGCTTTAACACACTAGTCCCTACTCTACTCCAAGAGAACCCAGGAGTCCCAACTCCTAGTCCCCCTACTCTAACCTACTAGCCTCTACTCCCCTCTCAGTGAGCCCTGAAGTCCTGGATCCCCAGTTCTAATCCATTCATCCCAACTCCCCTCCCAGAAAAGACAGGAGTCCTAGCTCCCAGATCCCCCTCCTCTAACCCAATATCCTTACTCTCCCCTCCCAGGGTGGCACTGTGGCCGGTTTGGAACTCCAGTGACTGCCACCGTTTCTGCATGCACCATCTAATAGCCACATGGAAACCTCGCTCGTGTTGTGTTTCGGGGTCTGGTTGGTCTTGCCCATGCATGACTTGCACAATTCCCGCGCAGTTTCCAGACAACTTAAAAATCTCACTGTCTCCATTGCATACCATGGGAACTTCAAAACATTCTGACTAGGGCTGAAACGAAGTCTTCAGAAAACTTAAAAATTCAGCCAAGATTATGGTATTCAGTTAGGAAGGTCAGAATTCTGAAATTCCAAGAACCAAGGCCATTATTGGAAAACTTCAAGACATCAAAAAGTGCTATATGCATGGGGGGCTGGTGGACAGTTGAGCTTCTTCTGGAAATGAAACTTAGTGCCATATTTGGTAGGAGGGGGATATGGGAGAGGAAAGTTAAATGATGGTAAGCCAGATGGCAAGTTTTGATTGGCGGGCCAAGCCAGATGACAAGCTTTTGATTGGCTGGCAGGGTAAAATAAAAGTGGCTGTAGCCATTTTGTCCATTCTCTTTGGAGAATTTGGCTGTGTGCTACAGTGCTGTTGGATCTGTAAGTAATCAGCTGGGGGGAGGGGTGCCTGGCCTGGTATGGTTTTACCTGCCCTGTTCATAGGGCCAATGCTGGGGGATGGAGGTTACCTTTACCATGCCATGCAGTTTTTAAAAACAAATAATTGGGTGCCACATTGCTTCTAGTTCTGCCTGCTGCTTGGTTGCAACTTGGCACCACGAGGCCAGAAGAATCTCTCTGCCTGGTTCCAGTTCCTCTTACCTGGTCTGTTCAATTTACCAGTGCCACAGTACCAATGTCATGCCAAGAAGGTACCCCTCGGCGGTGGACAGGGAGCAGGGGGTGAATGTCTGCTTTTTAAACTTTTGTGACTGCTGGGGTCTGGGCTTGCTGACTTTTGATGGGATTTATTTCTCCATGCAGTTGCAGACTGTTCTGCAGGGTTGTTATATTCTTCTTGAGCTAATGTCCCTTGGTGGCCTGCATTTCTGTGCACTGTTTGGTTGGCATAATGAGCAAAGTGGGTGCACTCACTACTGATAGTGGGCCATACTGTGGGTATACTACTGTTGTTGTTTTTTTTAATTTCTGCAAGCAGTTGCACTTTTGTGGAGTTGTCTTCTGTAACAATTGTCCCACTCTTGCTAGCCTGCATTTCTGGGTAGTGCTTTGGCAGTGGGTTCAAGAACTTTGCAACAACTTTCCGAAGTTTTCTGAGGGGAGGAATTCCGAGTCTGAATTTTGAAACTTCAGAAACAGTGCTGAAGGGCCGCCAAGTACTTGGGCCGATTATTCAGAACTTCAGTATTCAGGCCAAATACTCAGAAGTACTATTCGGTACAGCCCTAATCCTGACTTAAAAACTACACAACAGATTTTCAAAATCTAAAGTCAGGAACACACTACAGTGCACACTTGAATTTTCTCACACCTCTTCATCTGCAGACAGATAACTTTAAGCTCACTTTTCTGTGTCAACAAAACAAACCCCAGAAAAAACACCTCTACTTCCAAAATACAAAGTCCTCAAACTCAGCATTTCTCAAATACCCTGTCTAACATTTGGACAGTGACTACACCTCACTTTTGTAGGTGTTACAAAATTTCACAGTGATAGGATAAATCATCTCGATTTTATAATGAGTAGAATGTTCATGATTTTAATGGAGAGTGCAACCTGCCTTAACTATAGAGCAATTTCTACAGCTCTATAATAATCATAAACCATTATGCATCAAACAAATTATTTGGGATATTTATTGCATAACTATGTACAGAACATGTACTCCATTGTCTATATTTTCAAATGAGAACATCCTTTTCTTAAGAACATTTCAAAATAATGTGTTTTCTTTTAAAAAAAAAAAAAAAAACACTGACATAGATAGCCCCAATATGAGTTGTCTCTTTTCATGTGGTCTGCTAACAGTAATTGTGAATTGCTACCTCAGCAGTGGAAAACAATTGGGAATATCAACAAGCCACTGTCACTCTAGAATATAAAATACCATCCTGAATAACCACCATATGCTGTAACAAAAGCGGAATGGAAGCTTTGATAAGTAAATTGTATCTGCAGGATATTTCTAATACAGACATCAGAGGCTCTTAATTCACAAAGCCAACTGAATTCTATATGCTCATGGATTTCATGTTCAAATTAGTAGTGATGAAATCATCCCATGGTTACTGATGATGCTGTGCTAATCTTCCTTTGAAAGTTAAATTTTCAATCAAAGATAAAGAATTTAATTAACATTTTATCTTTAGTGTCTTCTTTTAAAAAATGTGCAATGCTGAGAATAAACTTCTATAAGTTACCATTATAATCTCTATTTAGGTCCCCTGAGAAGATCATGAAGAGCGCCTGAAGGTATTCAAAATGAATAGAACACGATACATAACTTAGTTTTTTCGTGTTGACATTTACAGTATAATAATTTGTTTCTCATATCCTTTTTAACACCAGCAGGTTCCTCCACAAATCACACACTCCTCCTACCACAAGCTTGATAAGTCAGTACCACACCTATTTTTGGAAGCACAGATGACTGTGCAGTTACTTATACAACACAGTAATATATCAGTAACTAAAATGCAGAACATTTATACTGCAGTACATATCCTTCACAAAGGATTAAACCACTATTCCAGCAGGGAAGAAATCACACTCCCCTTAGAAACTTCAGCTTCCTCCAGTTCATAGGACCAAAATGTAATGAACAAGAAAAGTAGCACAAGACTGCTACTCCCCAAATCACTTTTGTTATCTAACACAGTGTGCATCAACAGCCAGTCACTGTCCTGCCGTAAACCAGTTTTCACCACTACAGTCTAAGAGGTATTAACAAACCAGAACAACTCACAACAGAACTGAAAATACTCAGCAGTTTTCAAGATCGGGCCTATACTCCCAGTATTACTGAGAATCCTCCAAGTTGCATGAGAATTTGGGAGTCATCATCTACTTCTGTCCTTGGCAAATTTGGAACAATAACAAGTATGACTGATTTGATGGGGAAAAAAACAAACAAAAAACACCACCATCTTTCTGGCCTCTTTGGTCATTTTCAATCTCTTCTATTTTTACTTCACTGGTCTCTTTGCATTCAGCTCAAACTCCTTTTCTTCACCTTCAAGACTCTTCCTCCCCATCTTTCTGCCCACATCTCCCAATGCATTCCCATCTGTGAAGTTCGCTCTTCCTTTGACACCACCCTCACTCACCCCAGAGTCTCCTGATCCCAATAACCAATCTTCATCCCTTCTCCCATGCTGCCTCCACTACCTGGAAATCCCACCCCCAAACACATTCAGTCTGCTCACTACCTACTAGGGGTGGGACTTGAGGCAAAAAAAACGGTTACCGGTTTTACCGGTTACCGGTTTACAAAAAAATCGGTTTATCGGATTAAAAACATTATACCGGTACCGTTTTTTTCCCATTGATTTCAAGGAGGAACTGTCCCCATTGAAATCAATGGGGAAAAAAAACCCAATACCTCCCCCCTCCCCTTCCCAGGCTGCGCGGGTGGAAGGAGGGACACCCCCCACCCACCTTGCCTGGCCTGGATTTTTTTAAATTTAATTTTAACCTGAAGTCCAGCTGTTAGTGCAGCCACCGGGCCGCTGCTGTAACGGCGGCAGCAACCCGGAGTCCGCACCAGCAGGTACTAGGCAATCCCCTACCCCCCCACCCAGGGATCATATTACTTGCTTTCTGGGCGGTGGTGGCAGCAGCATGTTGCGGGTCCGGCTTCAGTGCTAGTAGCTGGCTTCAGCACTTCACTAGGCCTTCCGGGGAACTTCCAGGTTTCCCTGAAAGGCCTAGTGAAGCGCTGAAGCCAGCCACTAGCGATGAAGCCGGACCCGTGCCATGCTGCTACTGCCACCGCCCAAAGGGCAAGTAAGGCGATCCCTGGGTAGGAGGGTAGGGCGATCCCTGGGGCGGGGGGTGTTAAATCACCCCCCACCCCAGGGATCGCCTAGTACCTGCTGGTGCGGGCTCCAGGTCATTGGCTCCGGCGCGGCGGTGGCCCAGAGCCCACACTAGCAGCCGGACTTCCTTCCATCCCCCCTTCCACCTGCACAGTCTGGATGGGGGAGGGAAAGTGGTTTGGGTTTTTTTTTTTACATTGCGGCCATTCATTTCAATGGCCTCAATGTAAAAAAATCCGGCACGGGGAACTGGTACCGGTACCCCAGGTTACCGGGTTAATCCGAAACTGCCAGTACAGCAAAATATCGGCAGTTTCGGATATCGGGGGAACCGAAATTCCCACCCCTACTACCTACCTACCTACCTACTTTCAAATCTCTCCTAAAAACTAATCTCTTCCATCAGGCTTTCTCTAGCTCCTCATCCCCAAAGACTTCTCATTGATGTTCCCTCCACTGTCCTATCATTCTGAGTCTTTCCTCTCCCTTATAACTAAGTAAAGCACATTTACCTGTGATTTTTCAACTTCACGTATGTATCCTTGTCTCTCCCCTTTGTTCCTGACTCCCTTGTCTATCCTAGATTGGAAACCCCTTGAGGCAGGGACCTGTATCTATTAATGATTATTCAGTTCCAGGTTCATTGGTTAAAGGGTAGGAAGTAAAGAGTAGGACTAAATGGAGAGAAATAAATAGTGGAGTGTCCCAGGGATTTGTACTGGGACTGGTGTTATTTAATGTATTCATTAATGATCTGGAAAGGGGACTAAGGAGTGAGGTGATCAAATTACCAGATGACTCAAAGTTATTCACAGTAGTTAAAACACAAGTGGACTGTTAATAATTGCAGGAGGATCTTGCGAGACTGCGTGACTGGGCGTCTAAATGGCAGATTAAATTTAATGTGGACAAGTGCAAAGTGATGCACATAGGGAAACAATCCAAATTTTATGTAGACAATGCTGGGTTCTAAATTAGAAGTTGCAACTCAGGAAAAGGACCTTGGAGTTACTGTGTACAATACACTGAATCCTCACCTCAGTATGCGGTGGCCATCAAAACAGCAAACAGAATGTTAGGAACTATTCGTAATAGGATAGAGAATAAAACTAAAAATATCATAATGGCACTATATAAATCTATGGTGTGACCACACCTTGAATATTATGTGCAGTTCTAGTCACCCCATCTCAAAAAAGATATAGCAGAAATAGGAAAAATACAGAGAAAGGCAACCAAAACTTCAGCTTAGAGAAGAGAAGACAGAGGGTATATGATATGATTTCATACAAAATCATGAGTACTGTGGTGTAGAACAAATTGATAGGCAATGGTTATTTACCCTCTCAAATAGCACTAGAACTAGGGGACACTACATGAAACTAACAGGTAGCAGATTTAAAACAAATAAAAGAAAGTATTTTTTTCGCTCAACGCACAATTAACTTGTGGAATTTGTTGCCAGAAGATGTGCTCAAGGCCAGTAGTATAGCTGGGTTTAATAAAGGATTGGCTAGGGTTCTGGAGGATAATAGGGGTTTGCACCAAGGACCCATGTCGTTTTTAGATTTCATTTTTCATTATTAAAAACAGTTGTCTTTGTTCATTATCGGTGTCATTATTGGTATCTATTTTGAATGGTAATGAATAGGGGCGGGAAAACCGGTAAATCCGGTATCCGATAATGCCGGTACCGGGCGTACTGGCATTATCGGATTCGACCCGGTAAATCCGGTCCCGGTACCGGATTCCGGGTACCGGATTTTTTTACATTGCAGCCATTTAAAAATGGCTGCAATGTAAAAACTTAAAGCCTTAAAAGGATTAAAAAAAAAAAACCTCCCCGAGTCCAGGCTGCGCGGGTGGAAGGGGGGACACCCCCCACCCATCCTGCCCAGCCTGGATTTTTGTTTAAAAAAAGACTGAGGCGAACCCACTCCTCAGTACCAGCGGCCG